>VWZG01003036.1:82084-134645 GCA_013396735.1 Grallaria varia | reverse complement strand
AAAAAAAAAAAAAGTGAAACAACAATAGAGCAGCCTGAGTTTTAGGTGTGTTGGTATGGGGGTTTTTGTGGTTTTGTTTGGTTTGGTTTGGTTTGGTTGCTTGTTCTGGAGTTTTTTTGTTCACTTGTTTTATGTGAAAAGGCAGAGTTTATCAGATATCACATTGGTTTCAAAGAGGTTCAGAAATGTGCTAGTAACAGTAGCAAACACTTTTTGCTTAAATGTTTTGTTAACTACTATCCTTGTGAATTTTTCAGACAGCAGCAACCACCTAGAGCTACATCCGGTAAGAAACAGCACAAAAGAACTGACTCCAAACACATCAGCACCCAGGCAGGTTTGCCAAATGCATATAAAATGGGAACAGGGGAAGCCTTGATCACAAACATTCCCTTTCTGATTGATCCAACTGCTTTGAATGGCATATTGCATATACCCCTAGGAGATTTTAAAAGGGAGCCTGTGTATATTTTATCCTGCCTAAACAAGCTTATTCTCCTGTGAAGACAGGCAAGACAGCTGGAGAGGGACTTTTACAGGGGCATGTACTGATAGTACAAGGGGTAATGGCTTTAAACTGAAAGTAGATTTATATTAGATAATAAAAATAAATCCTTTACTGTGAAGGTAGTGAGGGGCTAGAACAAGTTACCCAAAGAAGTTGTGGATGTTCCATACCTGGAAGCGTTCAACACCAGGTTGGGTGGGGCTTTCAACAACTTGTCCAGTGAAAGGTGTCCCTGCACATGGCAGGATCATTTAACTAGACGATTCTTAAGGTCCTTTCTAATGCAAACCTTTCTATGATTCTATGATGATTCTGCATCGATTCCCAAATTTTTACTCTTTTTAGAATCTGACATTGCATGAAAGTGTCTTCAAAGCATCAGTTTTCATTTCATTTAGATGGTCACCAGACCCTGATCAAATCAAGAGCCTGAGTTCCTGGTCTCTTTTTGACTAGGTGCATCCATCTTGTACCTCATGCCCACATGCTAGATATCCCATATGCAAGTCTAATTCAGTTATTCAGAAAATGCCCATAAATTGTTCACACTAAAATTACCATAAGATAATCAATATTTATTAGAGGGGATACATGGAACAGGGAGAATGAATTGCTTCAGAGAGAAAAATCATTAAAGGCCAATCAGCTGCAATTTGAGTGCTTGAAGTGACTGAATTAGTATTCAGCAGGTCATATTTCTTTTCACACTGAACCTCACTTGTTTTGATTAAAATAAATGATTATTACTCCTGCATCATTTCTGCCAATTTGAAGAATCTACTCAATACTTAGTCTCTGAGCTGTTTAAGTTTGGGTATAATGAAATATTGAGATATCTCATATTTAATCCTCAGCAGAGGAAAAATACCACAGGATTCATGACTGATGTTTTCACATAAAGCAGTTAGCATGACATTACAACACATTTATGTCAGACTTACAGGTGCTCGCATTGAGATATGAAGCAACATGCACAGGAAATCTTAAACAGTAAAAAAGATAAAGCAAAACCTTTGCAATGCAGATTCCAAGGGGCTTTGAACTAATAATCAGCATTTATTCACATTCAAGAACTGACTCTTGAGTGTAAATCCATGTTTTAGCATACAGCCAAGTATTTATACTGAAGCTTCACAACAGAGTCATGAACAGTTTAATAATCTATGCTTTGCTGACAGTACTGTTAAAAGATTCTCCTCTCTGGAAGCCATCCCACCCTCCCCCATACTTTAAGGCAGTATGAATACATACAAGCGAGTGCATATATCGATGTAGGTGACAATACAAATGTACATACACACCCAACTCTGGCACATTCAGAATGCAACCAATAAGAAATGGATAGTGGAATACACTAGGAGATACGGTATATTCATCATAGCATACTGGTGACTTATGTGACAGTCTAAAATTATTAATTTTTTAAAATTGATTTTCCTTTGTTGTTCTTGGCAATTCCTTGCAACTGCCACTTAGCTTGCCAAATCACATTGAAATGGTTTATAAAGGGTATTTTGCCTAGAGCATTAGATTAGTAAAGACTATGACAAGTATTTTCCAGATCTGCATTTGAAATTGTTAATTATATCTATACCCAGCTACCATTACATGATAAATATGTTTCTGAAAACGGAGTAATTCTTTTCAGAAGTAGCTTATACCTTTTATAAAGGCAAAAATATTACACCAGCAAACGCTTCTCCATGCAAAAGGGACTAAACCTTGAGTCTGAAATAATTGCAATAGCCTTGACCAAAAGGCTTGGCTGATGCCTGGCTCTTCTACCTCAAAAACTTCAGTCAAGTTATCTTTTGACCCTGCTGATCTTTATCCATAGCACAAATGAAAATGGGGCAGAGGGGAAACAAACCCCACCAGATTTCCAGAGACGTGTTTCAAATGGACTATAGGATAAGCAGCACAAAATTTAAAACCAAAATTTTTACTACATGCTGATGTGTGATTGACTGCAGGCTGCAAGTTCATCTAATCTGCATAATGAGAATACATAAATTGACACAAGGGAAGGAAATTAAAAAGTTCTAGTGGTCCATTACTGAAACCAAGCACAGAAAACTGAATTAAAATATAAGGTTCAACCTTATTTGTTACTCTCACAGAGTCTGCTATTTCATTAAAAGACACTTTTTGTCACAGGATATACATACAGACCAAATCCTTCCACTTCTCCTTCACTTTCCTGCAAAATGCACCCCTGTGTTGAGGTAGGGGAAGGAGGAAGGGTAGATCTCTCTCTTCCATCTAGAAAGGTTTGACAGATAATTTTCGTCTTGTACACAAAAAAAGACACCAGACAAGAAGTGCAATGTACATGTTAACACTAGAATACACCTGAATACTTACCAACCCCCTCCAGGAACTACCTCTGTAAAGCTGTATCTTGGCAGAAATGGAACATTGAGACTGTTTAGGGGATTTCCCAGAGATAAACATGGAGTGCAATAGTGCACAACTTGACCACGGCTGTGTTGAGCCACGACTTTGCAGCACACCCATCAGAAATCTGCCCTAACAGAAAGCTCCTTAACTAAACCTTATTTTAAGGAATTTCACATTACTATTCTTCTGTTTTATTTCAGTAGCATGGGAAGGATACACATTCAAAATTAACATAAATCCTTCAAAATAATTAAAAACCTTTTATTAATAAATTTAACATTTTTCCATTTATTTAAACTTGTAGAAGAATACATGATGCATTCCAAACATGAAGCCAAGGAAAGCACCGAAAAAGAATACTGAAACCAAATAATGCAAGTCTGTAAAAGCCAAATATTTTCTCAAAAACTCTGTAAACAGATTGTGACTGGAACCTCTTGGGAAGAACTGACTCCTAAAATGTAAGATTTCAAGAAAAAAAATCCTGTAAAACTTGAAGCATGGTTCTCAGTAAACCATCTCTTTTTTTCCCCATTCTGTACTTTGTGTAAACCTACTCACAATATGGTTAACAAATGAGCCTTAAAAGTAAGTAAACACAGAAATGGAAATGCTGATAGGGAAGGTATCCCAGTGGCTTGTAGCCATATCATAGTCATAGAATGGTTTGGGTTGGAAGGACCTTAAAGACCATCTAGTTCCAACCTCCCTGCCACAGGCAGGGACACCTTCCACTAGACCAGGCTGCCCAAAACCCCATTCAAATGGCCTTAACACTTTGAGGGATGGGGCATCCACAGCTGCTCTGGACAACTGGTTCCAGTGCCTCACCACCCTCACAGTAAAGAATTTCCTCTTAATACCTAATCTAAACCTATTCTTTCAGTTTGAAGTCACTCCCCCCTGTTCTGTCACTACATGCCTTTGTCCAAAGCCCCTCTCCAGCTCTCTTGCAGGCCCCCTTTAGGCATTATAAAGGTCTCTCCCCAGGGCCTTGACTTCTCCAGGATGAACTCCAACTCTCTCAGTCTGTCTCCATAGGAGAGGTGCTCCAGCTCTCTGATCATCTTCGTGTCCCTCCTCTGGACTCGCTCCAACAGGTCCATGTCTTTCTTATGTTGAGGCCCCCAGAGCTGGACACACAACTCCAGGTGGAGTTTCACCAGAGCAGAGTAGAGGGGCAGAATCACCTCCCTTGACATGCTGGTCATACTTCCTGTGTAGCCCAGGATATGTTTACCTTTATGAGCTGCAAGCACACATTGCCAGCTCACGTCCAGCTTCTCATCCACCAGCACCTCCCCAAGTGCTGTTCTCAGTCCATTCCCTGCCCAGCCTGCTTTTGTGCTTGGGATTGCCCTGCAGGAGCAGGCCAGGCTCAAGGTAACAAATCTTTTAAATAATAAAATATCCTCAGCTCTCACAGAAAGCAAAATAAGAGAGAGACTCTCTGATACACCCTCTCTGAGAATATCATGATTGCAAACAGAGGAGTAACATGAAAAAAGGGATGAACCTTTTCCCCATGCTCAGTTACTTCCAGAAGCAAATAAGAACTCCCTTGAAACAGACACACAGTTGGCCAGAATGTGAGTTTTAGTCATTACATATAGTAATACAGCCTCTGGAGAGGTAACGATTTTACTTGACTTTGTTTCCACTGTTACAGGAGACAGCAGAGCACATTTCCAGATATTGACCTCACAGCAAGAAGAATTTGACAAAGCTGAAATTCCCATCTATACTGAAGCTTCTTGCAATAGACTCAAGGTGACAAGTCATGTCGCCTACAAATCCTTCACTCCTGCATTTCCCAAATATCACATATTCTTGACTATGTGTTCCCAATGATTAAGTCTCAGATTACTAAGTAAAATTCATATACCTCTAAAAACACTTAATCTATGCTGCAAAATAGTAAGTTACATAAAATCTTTTCTACAGGACCTCTGCAGAAATTCTACCACCTTGTTTGACATTACTGCCCAACAATTAAAATTTAGATGCAAAACAGTCACAAAATAGTAATACACTCACTGAGCCTTTTCAAAAAGCATTTTCAAGACAGTTTTAAAAGAACAGAATGAGAAGAGAAAGTTTGCAAATGAAGACTGTTTTAACATACCCAGGTAAGAGTAAGGAAAAACTGTTCAATATTGGATCTACAGTATAATCCTGCTGTAAGAAGGAAAATCAGGTTCCTTGGAAAGCTTCTGCATTTGAAGGGTTTCTGCAAGCCACAACTGCTTGTGTCCCTCTTAAATTCTCACTTATTATTTAATCAGTTCACTGATACAAGCCTGTAGAATTTACAGGACAGTAGAAACAACCAAAACTAAAGAAACACTTATTTTTCTCTTACAGTGTTCTGAAATAATATTGGAAGAGAGATGCAAACTAAAAGGCTACTTGTATTTGTGACTCCCTCAGTACCACGGATGACAGAACCTTTCCTGCCAGTACACAATATATTAGGCATTCTCTGCTAGGGAGTTGTAGGCCAACTATGAATAAAAACCCCACCCGGGGTGGAGCTGTCACAACTGACTTTTTGGTTTAAATCTACTGACAATGCCAATTTAGAATAAAAAAATCTTCAGATACAGCTATTCAACTCCATTAACCACAGAAGACTGTTACACCAAAGCATTCTCATTGGCCTGAGTACTCCCATCCCAGGCTACAATACGGGTGCTTTTTACAATAGTGGTGGTTTCTCTGTCAGCCAATTTCTCATTGTAAATTATTCACTTGAGATGAAGTACAAAGTCAAATGAAAATGGTACAATTGAGAGTATAACGAGACCGTAAGTCATAGCATTCTATATGTATTTGACTCTTTACTTCTGGAAAAAGATACTAAAAGGTATTCTGGTGTCTCATAAAATGCGAACAGATTTCACTTCAAGTATGAGTAAGTCCCAAACCAATAATCTAAAAAGTGCATATACAATGAAATTGCTCCATTTAATTACCTGTATAATAAACATAATACTCCATTCATTTCATTCACATTTCACTCAATACTACTGAATGTCAAAATAACAAAACAATTTTTTGGTCAACACTATTTGCATTGAGGATTTTTTTTTTACGATACATTTTATTTTGCACATCATATGCTTGTAACCATCTCATGACTTTTTTCATAGGTAAACAGTGGCATTTAAAAACAGAAGTGACTTCTCAAAACTCAAAAGTATGGAAAACAAAGTCTTCTAGAACAAACACTGCATAAACCTATTCACATATGCAGTAGCAGCCTCTGACAAAGCTGTGGATGCAGAAAACATTTTCTCACGGCTCTGAAAAAGCTTATTTCAGTGGGAGCAAATTCGAAAAACTTTCTTGCTATCTTACAGACAAATTCTAATGAAAAACTTTGATTCCCCTGTAAAACATCCCCTTTTTGAATTTCAGCAAACTGGTCAGATCATCCACCTACCCAGTTCTATAACAAATTGTTAACACAAACTACAGCAGGGCACACTGAATAATTAATTTCCAGAGTTAACCTTTATTAAAAACAAGGTTTTTGTTGTGAGAACAAATAATCTCTCATTTGTAGCTTGAAAGCCTAAGATAGGATCATTGGCTTCCAGGGTTGCTACTAGCTGCTTAGCAACCTGTCCTACTTGTCTTCCTTCCTTCCTGTTGTAGAGAACCGTGGACAGAGGAGTCGGCTGACGATAGATGAAAACTCGTCGCAAGCACTCACAAAGAGCAGCATAGGAGTAATCTGGAGCACACGCCATGAACTTCTTGTCTTGCTTTGATGCTTGGACATAACCTGTACAGACCAAAACCAAGCAGAAGGGATAAGTAATGTATTGGTTTCAACAGCACTTTAACTGGCTAGTAGAAAACCAAGCTCAACTTAAAAACTAATAATTAATTAACAACAAAAAAAGAAGAAAAATATGTTCTTATTACATAAGGCAATGGTTTCTAGAGGGATGCGTGACTGGTTTAATACCAATATACAATTCTTTTGTGCATCATCTTAACTGGCATTTTTGTTGCATAAATATGTACAGCTAGATAGAAGCCCCACAAGGTCTTTAATTTTCTCAGCAGGATCATAAGGTATAGATATGGCCCATAAGGGGAATCTTGGCCCAATATTAGCAGAATAAGTCTCTTCTCTCCCCTCATCTCCCAGTGTGTAATTACATTTAAAAATTAAGATTTCTGAGCCTACCTAATCTTGAATAGACACTTAAAACTTGTCTTCTATTTAAAACTGACTGAAAAAATCTAGTTACTTTTCAGCACACTGTAATTTCTGTTAATATTCACTCAGAAGGAAAAAGAAAGAAATCTTCTTTTTCCTCTTTCATTACAGGACTCTGTTAGTAAATAGACTTATTTCAGACCAATTTCATTTCATACTTTTGTAAAGAGACTTGAGACACAATGTTTGCCAAGTGATCTACCATCACTCTGAACAGTTATTTGCTTCACTTCCATCGAACAATGCACGGCAATGGTTACCATACGGGACAACAAGACAGGAAAAATAAAAAGGACTCTTACTAAAACATCTTACTATTAGTCCACATACACCTAGACATATAATCAATTAACTGCAGCTATTTCCTTCACGATTTCTGTGTAGATGTTAATGTGGTGACAGTGCTTTTCAGTCCCTAACTCAAGTTTACTTATCCAAGGAATTCTCCTTTTTACGGTGCCGTACTGTGCTTACATCCTCTACATGGTCTGAATAGGCTTATTTCCCTCCCAGGGTGTAAACATTTTATCTCTATGCTCTCTTATTTCTAAAATTAAGCTACCATGCTGCTATCAACAAAATTATAGTAACTTTCAATTTGGATTTAAATACGTGAAATATCAACAGAAGCCATACTAAAAACATTCAGATAGAAAAGTTTCATGTGTGTCACACAGAAATAATTTCCTACCTAAAGCATTAAAAGTTGCAATGTGTTCCCACATGTTCTCTGGTTGGTCAGAGTGAGGCTGCCAGAGAAGAGCATCAACATCGTGTCTCAAGCAGAAGCATGGCATTTCTTTGGGATTTACAACAACTGAGAAAAGATACTGGTTGCTCCCCAGATTAATCTGAAAACAAAACAAATACAAAATATTGATTCAAAGAATAAATAGCAGATTCTGCTACACATATTGCTAAAGTTTCATGTTTGTTGGTTGACAACATGTTTGAATACATTATGCTGCATCCTACTCGACACATCACAGGTACCTAACACATTTCAAACAGATGCAATTAAGTTCCTTGAGATAATATTTAGAGAAACATTATGTCTACTACACAAGCAAATGGGAATGTCTTTTATGTAGAAATGGTTTTCTAGGATTAAAGATCCTAACCTACAACTTCTGATATCAGGAAAAGGTTCTCTCTAAGTAATTACGTCTGGTTTCCTGCAATGCCAACAGGGAAGGAAATACTGTTCCTCTGAAATACAAGCTGGTAAGCACTGAAACAAGGATTAATTAGAATACTAAAATTATGAAATGTCAACATTTTTAATTTACTCACAATCAAATAATTACTAAATTTTAAATTAGAACAGTCTTCAGTAAATATGTTTATAGGAGTTGTGGGCGAAAAGCTGTACCAGCCACATTTCTGAGAGAATAGGCCCCTGAATTGCTAAAAAAACCCCCTCCAAACAACTTAAAAGAAGAACTAAATCAAAGTGAAAATATATTTCTGTAGGCTGAAAAATATACTGAAATACTCAAATTCCTACATACTCCCACAAGGACCAAAACCACGAGTTCACACATAAATGAGGTTGAAATGAAAATTTCCTACCCACAGTAACTGTTCTTTGACCACAATGCTTTACACACATTAACCTTTTACTTTCATGCCATCCATTTTAAGAACTGTTTAACAACATTTTGTGGAGTTTAAACTTGCTCCACAATGTCTTACTGCCTGCTAGAAAGCAGCCTTTCTTCATCCTATGATCCTGTGTTCCTCCTGATCTGTGAAATGTCTCTGGGGCAAAAACTTCTTACCCTTCAGTGCAAGAAGCAGTAGTTTAAGCTGAGTTAGTCAGAACTGCAGCCAGTCTGGTCTTGAAAATCTCAAGGACAGAGGCTGCACAACTTACTAGGCAACTCAGTCCATGCTACAACCATGGTTTTTTTCCCTTTTATCCAGTTTGAATCTCCTGTTTCTACTTATGCCTGCTGTATTTGGTTTATCACTGAACAGCTAAAATCCCCTTGAAATTATTTTCTGTAAAATGTCCTCCTACTAATAACAGATTTTATCTTCCAACAAATGTCTGTCTGTAACACTGTATCCACAAAACAGACTACTTTCTTGGTGGAGCTATGTATCTGTACTGCCAAAGAAAAAAAAGACAACAGATGAAAAAAAAAATCAAGGACGAAAAAGAACAAATAAAACATCATGCTCTCCAAGATACAGACTTCAGACCTCTTCTCCAGCTTTTTCAGAGGAAATAAAGTTATGAATGGAACCAAATCCTCTCCTGTAACTATGGTATTTTCTGTACAGAACAGATCATCCTACCTGTACTTTGTGTGACACAAGGTAGTGATGTGGTGCAACAACGTTCATTACAAGTGGAGTAGAATCATCTTGGGAAAAAACCAAACAACCTCAAGACAGTGAGTTAATCTATAATGGTTTCATATGATTTTGCTGTTTCTCACTCAGAGGACCAGAACAAGTCCCAATTCTACCCTTAGTCAAGGATGCTTACAGCCTAGATCAAGCCTACTATTGAAGTATTTTGCTTACATTGTGTTATTTTCAGTGTGATTGACAAAGAAATATCATAAAGTGATCTATGCTCCAGCTTCTTAGTAAAAAAAGTGAACTTTCTACCAGGCTAGCTGAAAAATTACTGAGGAAAATACAAACTAAGTCATCTAATGTTATGCCACTGAAAAGACCCTTTTCTTATAATTTACATTTTGACATAACTTTGCTTTTTCAAATGGCTCACGTGTGAAAGTATATATATTTTTTAAATCAGAACGTAAGGAGCCTTGTTTTATATTAAAACTACACTGAAAGACACATATGGGTTGACAGTTTCTGCTGCTACTGAGATTTGATATTACGGAAGAAATTTCTGTGGTTTCAAGAGTTTGCAGATTTTTGTACTGATAACAGAATTCAACTTGCACATAAAAATGTTTTAAAGTATTTCTGTAATAATTTGCAGTACTTACTATATGAGTGACTTTCAAGGTATCGCCATCAAATCTGGACAAGCTTGCACCATCTTCAAGAAAAGCATCACATTCTTCTAACTCCTGAGCATTACAAGGTGGCTTTTCCTTTTCAGGGTTTGGATTCTGAAAAAGAGACAATGAACTAAATTGAAAATCCAAACTACCGAAATATATATATATGAATTCCTTTTCACAACAACAAAAAAATAATCAATAGATCTGGAAGAATCATTTGCATATCCATACATATTGAAAGATTAAGCTATTATGTACTTATTCAAAATTAACAGAGTCACTTCCACTGGGGAGGATAGCATGAGTGGTAGGTACAACAAAATCCATTTCAGTTTGAGGAAAGGAATACAAGCCACTAAAACATGGACAATAAATTGCCTTCTCTAAGTAGCAAAAGTATACAACTGTGAAAACTTATGCACATTTAGTAAATGTACATCAGTGTAAGCTTGTTTCAGACTGCCATTGGAAATGCTATTAAAAAGATGGATTGATTCATTTTGTAAGGAGTTCTAAATACATGCCTCCTTTCAGCTTTGCTAATAATTATTAAAATCTATTTAAATTTATTTAAAATTAAAGAAAACGTATGATAAGAAAAATCATCACTCTGACCTCACTATGGGGTACACAAGAAAAGAAATTTGAAGCTCTCAATAAATCTGTGGTCAAAAACTATACTACAATATCTTGCTTACAAATAGTGAGGGAGAGAGGACAGAAATCAACTTGGAGTACTAAACAGAATTTATTTTAATAACACTTCTCAACCTTATTTAAAAAAAGCAATAATCCAAAACCGATATATCAACACCCATAGAGAGTCACAGTTCACAAGTTTGAGATGAGATGTCATTTTTTAATTAAACCAAAAGGGGAAGTATCAAGTAAACAGCAGTTAAAATTACATTTATTTTGTTTAAAGTAGACTTCCTTTATAACAATAATGCCAGAAAGTTCATGAGTCATGTTTATGGTTTCCAAAATTTTCCTTTTAAACATGTCATTTACACTCACAGTCTGTAGGTCAAATACAGTATCCCTAGAAAGACAGTAGAAAAGTGTTGCTAACCTATTGATAAACCAGAAACAGACAGCCTTCTAAATCACTGAAATTAACTGCTTTAAAACAAACTGCCACATCCTAAATGGTGGGAACGAAGTTTATTTTCAGTGTTAAATTAGGCTTCTGCTTGGTGCACAGATATCTATCATGTAAGTTAAATTCAGTCCCCCATGAAGATATTACTGTTCAAAATACATTCAAAACTCTAGTGCCATTTATTTGTTAACAATTTCAATTAAAAATGAATATAGTTAGAAGTCTGAATAGTAAATGAACTCATGAACCAGGTCAATGTAGTGCGAATTAGGATATCAAGAAAAGACAACATGCAAATGTGCAAGAATTTTGAATGTTTGATTTCTGACTTTTTACCATTACTTCAGAAGTAAGATGCATCAGGCTTTCAGCTATTTCGGAGCATTGGGAAGAGTCCATAATGAATTTCCCTCTTGTGTCACCAACTATTAGCTCTGGCCACCGGGGCCCCTCATTCTTCTTAATTAGAGAAATTTCCAAACTAAAATGCAAAGAGAAGATGAAGAACGGCACATGTAAACACTACACCCATTTGTCAGATTAGTCAAAAAGCCCTAAATGTAGATTAGAGCACTAACTTCAAACTGAATTAATAATGATAAATCACATAACAGAAACAATTAGCATTCAAATTATAAAACAAACTATTCTAACAAAAAAGTCCAAGGATGGGACTAAAAGCCAAACTTCATGGTTTTCAATGTAAATGCAGCTTCCCCTGAAACAGTCTCATTAAAATATTTCAAATATGGCAGATCACTTGTAAAGCAAATATGTTCAAAGAGTGACAGACTTTTACTACAGAAGTTTACTTGAAACATAAGTAGTAGTTCGGAGGGCTACTCAAGTGTGCCCTACCTTTTTATAACAAAAATATTGGTATTTTATAGACCTCAGAAATACTACAACAGTTAATTATCTATACTGTCTATCCAAAGTCATATCTCAGAAGAGGTAAGATTTCGGTAACATGTAAAAAAAACCCAACAATGAGAATAACCATTAAACCATTAGGAATAACTAAATAACTAAATGGAAAATAAGACACTTAGCCTGATGCACCAACACAGCAATTCCATTTAAATACTGTGTTAGACCAACATATAGATATAACAATAAAATTAAAGTTCATTTTATTACACTCACTTTTTAGATACTTATATGATCTCCAGCAATGACAGCTCTAGTGTTAAACACTTCTTAATTACTAACTACTGCATCATAGCAACACCTATTTGGTGACATCTGACTCAATTTCTGAATCAATTATACCAGCATTAGAAATAGCATGCTTTTACAGAAGACATTTGGAGCAAGTTTAATTAACAGATTTATAGCAGCACTGCAGTACAAAGTGCAACTTATTACACTGAAATATGGAATCAGTCTCATTAAAGTAGAAGCTTGAGATTCACACAATATTACTCACTTGACTGAAATAAAAAAACCTGAGTTACTCAGCTGAGTTATTTTTCAACACGATACCTAATAATCAACAACCACAAAATTACAGTTTAATATACAGTATTATTATAATCCATATACAAACATTAGTCCCTCTAACTCTTCTGGAGAATTACTGTCTTTTAAGTTAAGCTTTTGGGCATCTGATCTCGACAGAGAGTGGCCTCTGCTGTAGATAAACAGCTATCAGCTGTTGAGTGGATCAGCTGGTGGTGTGCATGTTTCTCCTTGAGTCCATCACAGGAGCGCGAGTGAGCCAGACCAGCGTGGCGAGTGAATACATGGCTCAGGCCAGGCAGAGTATGAAAACTAGACAACTCACAAAAGAAAAATCTGAATGTTTTAGAGAGCTCTGAATTCGTTTTTCCCCATTACATTCTTTCATATTTTTATTTCAGAAAGAAAATGAAAACTAAAATTTACTTATCAAATAAAAGCATGAACATTTCTATCTGATGTCTACAGCACATTAAGTTCACATATATTAATTTTCTATAATGTAGATAATATATAATTGATTAGGAAAACTAAAGTAAAACCTAAAGAATTTCTGTTACATTATTACTAAAAAAAATTATTTGTGGAAAGTTGAAGTAGAAACAGAAATTAACACAAACAACAAGGTACATTCAGTCTAATTAATCCTAAAACAGTGAAAAAAAATAAATTGTTAAACCAATGAAGTTGACTCTACTTACAAATCTATGTTCAACATTTTGATACCTCGGTGTGTTTTTTTTCCTGGCAAGTAACTGCAAAAGCAGCAGATTGTTTTCACAATTAGATAAAGAAACAGTATTGTGACACAGAATTGGCAAAGCCAATTAAGTGTTTTTAGCAGACAAAACAGATTCTTCCAAGAAGGGACAGTGGGTTTAGCATTAAAAGAGCCCATTCCCAGAGAGGACCAAAATCAGATATGGTATATACTTTGAAACCAGCTCCTACCAGTAGGAAAACTAAAATCATGTACAACACCTTTTGTTCTCTTTAATTATCCATGCGCAGCTTTCATGGTCCACAGAAGAATAGAGTTTTCCTTCCATCAAAGGAGGCTGGTCTCTCAGTGTAACACATATGTTATCAGGGGAAAAACGTACTTTTATGTCATCTTTAGTGATGTCTTGAGGCAAGTCAACTGTTACTGTCACATCGTCTTCAGTCTGCTGCCAGTAATAGAGAGGGTCTACGATTGGAAATGTAGGAAAACACAAACTAGGTTACAAGGATTACTGGATTCCACAGCATACAGTGCTGTGATATACGGAATTTTGTGAAAGAAACAGCGTTTGTGAAAGAGTGAAAATTAACTTTTACTGTGAACAATTTACACAAAATATATTCTGATCATAAAATGGAGACACACTTTTTTAGCAGTCAAGTGTGTTTATGCCCCTCATTTGGGAAGTAATTGATATTCACATCTGTACTCAAATATGCTAGTAGTTATACAATGAACATAACTATTACTCTTAAGTTTACTGTAGCATTACAAAATTGGTAACCAAAATTCACTTAAATACACTGAAACATTAACAATTAATAACTTGGTTAAAGAGACATCAGGTGCAGTGGTACTGACAACCTACTGAATGCTCAGAAGTATGTGCCATCCAGAGATGTGAACACTTTTCTTACACATTTTGCCAGAGGGTATGCTGACTATTCAACAGAAATAATTTTAGAAGACCAAGCAGTCTTAATCTGCCTTAGCTAATGGAGATGAAATAAAACTTCCCACGCAGAGGCAGCAATTGGCTTTTTCCACTTGGTCTAGAATTTGTCTGATGTCTATCTTGACTATTAAACTGCTAGAAGAAGCAGTCTTTTAAGAGAAGAAGGCTATGAGAACATGATTGGTAGTGCACAGTTGGTCACAGAAAATACAAATACAGATGTATATAGTCTCTAAAGAACAACCTTGTACAAGTTACCTTTCTATTCTGAGAAAGAGTAAAATATGGGCTCCCTTTGGAAGCTCTCAGCTGTCACAACACAACACAAGGTTTCATTGATCAAAGCTTCATACCAGCAACTGAGACACTGGAAGGACTCTTGCACTGTTGCCCACTGCCACGAGTTTCCTGTTTGCAATGGATCAGTCACAGGTGCTACAATTATACTTCCCATGAGACGTGACAGCCTTCAAAATTCTAACATTGATACAGATTGCATCCAATATTACAGATTGCATCCAACAGTAAGTCTTTTATACCTGCATTTTATATAACCACACAACTAAAACTGGAGCCTTAGCAAAAGCCAAATTCTCTCTTACAGAGGTATTAGACTTCCCTCTAAACTAGGAGTTGAGGTTTCAGTATTTCTTTACCATGCGATTTTTGTGCCATGAGAAGTTTTCTAAAAGTATTGCCGCAAAGAGTATTTCACACAATACAGATTTCTGGGCAACACTGTATGTGCCCAAACATGTATGAAATAATTTCTATTAAGAGTCATATAGTGCTCCTTGTTGTGGTTTTTTTAATCATACTTAGCCCACAACTCAAGCTCTTAAAATCCTTAAAGCACTGAACAAGCTAATTCAGGTGACAACTGCACAGACATTGCATTGTGGTGCTCAATGCATGTAAGAACTCCTTTGCCTCAAGATTTCTGTGTTCAGGCTATTCTTTTTACAATTACACACACACATTATGGTTATCGCAGTGCGTAACATTAACACATTCCAGAAATTTGATCTTTTTTGTATTGTGTTCCATGTTAGGATTTGTTCATTAAACAATGCTTTGTATTCAGAAGCAAAAATAAAATCTGAAATAATACAACATAACTACAAAAATATACAACGTGATACTTAACAATAAATGGCTTTATAAATAGGTTTTTAGATACTTAGTTTTATTTTGATTGCAAAGAAGAAAATTATGGATGCCATTAACTGAAAAATTATTTTTTTCTGAACTGCTTTCCCATGGGAGAAAAAATATTTTACAGGATTCTCATTTTTTTTTTAAAATTAAAAAGTTTTATTTAAATTATTATTTAAATTTTAGGCAGAATTAAATTACATACCAAAAAGCTTTCTTATAAACAACAATTTGAGATCAGTGCCCTGCTCCCATCTAGGAAGACTGGCTCCTTAATTTGAGTACTTCAGCCAGATGCATAAATTTAGGTGTTACCAATCCAGCTGCTATCAAATACTTAGTATAGGTCTGCTTGCAAAATATCCTCCTCCTTAAGACAAAAAAATTTTAACTCCTATCCAAAAAAAGCACCTCATACAGGTTTATGCAAAAAACAAACAAAAAAGCCAATCTGTCCAGAAGATAGATATTTAAAACAAACACAGCGAGAATTTCCCAACAAATGCTAAACTGACAAGATATTTTCTAAGCCAAAGAAGAGAGCAGCCTACCATAACCTGCCAGGTAAGTCTTACCTTTTTTTTCATTTAATACATTTGTGTCATCCTTTTCTTCTAATTTGTCACTTTCACTTTCCATAAATTTGAATGGTTTGTGGGAAACAATCATCAGACCATCCCCGCTTGGCTCTATTGCTGCATAATGGGGGACTGATTTTCCTTGTAAAACTCTCCTTTTAGTGATTTCATATCTATGATCACCTACAAAATAAAAAAAAAAAGGTGGTAATATTTTTCTAGAAGACAAATTATTATCCGAGAAACACATTACATTTAAAAACACTAAGCAAACCTACTACTTAAATCACTGTAGCATATTTTAAAAAGAAATTTATCTTCTATTTTCCAGTGAGTTTGTTAAACATTGGATTAATCTAAGATTGCCTTTTTTTCTTATTATCTCTTTGTTGATCACAGCTACCCAGCACAGACTCTGTACAAACAAGTTTTCCAAATAACTTTCGAGCTGCTGCAAAATCATGAGAAACAACGAAATAGCTAGTGGTAATACTTTACTCATAATGGAAAATGCCCATATTCCTAAACCCTTGTAAGACACTGCTCTCTAAAAGGGAGGTCCCAGGTGTCACCTACTGGCAGCAAGGACCATGTAATTTCCTACTGTACTCCCCAACACATGGATACTGCTGACTTCAAACACCAGTAAAGTGACAGGTTCTAGCACAATGTTTGTTCTTTTTCCATCACAACCTTACTGTCTGCAGAGTCCTCACAAACAACTTGATAAAATTCTCACAAGTGTTAAAATCATTCTCAGGAACTGTTTTGTTTTTCACATTTCTCCCTCATAACTTCATTGCAAGAAATCACTGTACTTGTAGTTACAACTTTACTTGAAAGAAACCAGGAAATCACTGCAGATACATAAGACAAGAGCAGAGATGATGATAAAAATTCTCTATGCCCCTTTAGTACTCCAAAATGGGTTCCTGTTTGACCTTGATGTTAAACTTAGAGACACATCGAAGTCATAGGAGAGCACCAAAAATAATCACAGAATACACTGAATTGGAAGGGACCCACAAGGATCATTGAGTTCAACTCTTAGCCCTGCACAGGACCATCCCCAAGAGTCACACCATGCACCTGAGAGTATCATCCGAACACATGAACTCTGTCAGGCTTGGTGCTGTGACCACTGCCCTGGGGAGCCTGTTCCAGTGCCCAACCACTCTACGGGGGAAGAACCTGTTTCTAATATCCAACCTAAACCTGCCCTGACACAAATTCTGGCCACTCCCGCAGGTCCTGTCATTGGTCACCAGAGAGAACAGATCAGTGCCTGCCCCTTCTCCTCCCCTCATAGGAAGTTGTAACTGCAATGAGGTCTCCCCTCAGTCTCCTCCTCTCCAGGCTGAACAGACCAAGTGCCCTCAGCCGCTCCTCACAGGGCTCCCCCTCAAGGCCCTTCACCATCTTCACTGCCCTCCTTTGGATGCTGATGGATAACTTTATTTATTCCTGTTTTCCAGATGTCTGTCAGAATTTATGTCTACAAACAAAAAGTTACTCTCAAAAACTAAGAAAAAATTACCTATGCAAAACCTAAGCTGAAGTTTTGGGGAAAAGAAATATCAGAACTTGTGGAAAAGCATCTTCTAAGAAAGAATAAAAGCATTTTTATTTTTTTAAAAACATTACTCACCAGTAATATAAATGTAAAACACTTACCCTCTTTGCTTATCTCTGCAATCGTAACCCATTCCAAGGTAACATGAAATCCACTGCCTTTTGAGTCCAATTCATCTTTTTCTACCCTAAGTAGCAGCACAGCTAGTGAATGTGTATCAGATTTTACAAATGACATGCTGTGTGCTATAATAAATGGACTCCCTAGTTCTTCATTAAACATAATCTAGAAGACAAAAATATAGTAAAAAGTCAGACAGTTAAACCTGGAAGACTTGGTCTTTCACAGACAGCAGTGAAAGGTTGGTTTCAGTGAATGTCAAACCAGTAGCAGTTTGCCTCCCACAAACCACCCTGCCAATATGAATCCATGAATGTCATACATTTCTGGTTCCTCCTGCTGTGCCTATCAAACTAATATTTTCAAATGTTTTTAGTTATTATTGTTTATATTATACAATCACTATAAGGGCACGAAGGGCACAAAGCACGAAGATCCCCAAACTCATCTGCATTTTGGCTGTTTACTACCACAATATGTAGAGGTACAACTGATGAGCACAAGGATCCATAAACACTGTCTATCAACTGGGGAAAGAGTCTCGCACTCAAGATGAAAATGGAGGCATTTCCCCAAGGCCCTCACTGCTTCTCTAGATACTCCAACATTCTGAAAATCTTTGTAGACCTTGACATGTGCAAACAAGATAAAAAGGTCCAGAGCATCACTGCCAGTATTTAATCATCAAACATAAGGGGAGAAGCAATCTCATTATTTGGTTACTATCTTTTGCAAAGAGATTCCATTTTTCTTCTTTATGAAGTACTATGAAGGGGAGTAAAAAAAGAAAAACCTAGAATGAAATTAAGCAGTAAAATATTCCCATTTAGAAGAAGCCAGGGTTAGAATCCTTGTAATTTCTATTTATTTATGTGGATCAGAAAGTCCATCCAATATCTGGATGTGACTAGGTAGGCAGTGTAGATAAATATTACTATATTACTATATTACTATCATATTGAAAGCACCACTGTGAACCACCTTTTAGAAACACTCACTTCTACTTAGACAGATTCCTCTTCAGTCAAAACTGGATTTTCAGGTATTTTGTTTATAAATAAATAATTTAGTCATTTAGAATACATTTCTGTACAAGTGATAAAGAGTTATGATTTAAAGCTTAATTCTTCACACGTTACATACATGCAATTCTCCTAAGAAATGCAACAGTAAGAATTATTTGGTAGACGTACCCTTCTTAAATATGATATCGCAGGACTTACCTCCCACTTTTCAGATGCGCTGTTTCCACGCTTGCCTGATTTAATCAAATACAGTCTTCCTGTACCATCAGAAAGGGTCACCCGTGTGGGAGATGAGAAGTGTATTGAGGCACAAAGGCGATTATCATATGCAGTCAAGTCTGCAGGCAGCCTGAAGACTTCTCTTGGCTTTTGTAGAGCAGTGTCCTGTAAACAGTCATGAACTATGAGTCTGTGAAGCATTTATTAGTTTCAGTTAATATTGCAGACAAATTAAGAATACCAAATCTCAGTAGCAATTTACCAGCCTCTTTCTGTCACTGAGCATCTCAGGAAAAAAGTGGCTAGCAAACTTAATTCCCACATATGTGGAAAAGGTAGTGGAATTTCAATAAATTGGTTTCTCTGAGTGTTCTCTAATTGGTATTTCAGCACCCTTTTTTTTTTCTTCTATTTTACAACATTAATTATATTTTGATTTAAATCAAGGCTTTTCATTTCTTTTCCCCTAGCATTCTGATATAATTAATCACTTACCTCAAGTAATTCTAGTCTCAGTAAAAATGTGGAGACTTAAAAAGAAATTAACTTGGGGAAAAGTGGCTGGAAAGTAGCCCCGTGGAAAAGGACCCACGGTTACTGGTCTACAGCTGAACATGAGCCAGGAAGGCCAATGGCATCCTGGCTTGTATCAGCAATAGCGTGTCCAGGAGGAACAGCGCAATGATTGTCCCCCTGTACTCAGCACTGGTGAGGCTGCATCTCAAATCCTGCATTCAGTTTTGAGCCCTTCACTACAAGAAACACAGTGAGGTTCTGGAGCACATGCAGAGAAAGACAACGGAGCTGGTCAGGAGTCCAAGTCTGATGAGGAACAGGTGAGGAAGCTGGGGATGTTTAGCCTGGAGAAAAGACAGCTCAGGGGGGTCCTTATTGCTCTCTACAACTACGTGAAAGGAGGTTATAGCAAGATGTAGGTCATTCTTTTCTCCCAGGTAATAAGCAACAGGGTAAGAGGAAATGGCCTCACGTTGTGCCAGGGGAGGTTTTAACTGAGTATTAGGAAAAACTTCCTCACCAAAACAGTTGTCAAGCATTCCTGCCCAGGTAAGCTGGTGTCGGAAGCCAGAAACGTGATGCGTATAAGAGATGGAAGAAAGAAAACGAGAAGCAAGGAAAAGGCAATGAAGAAGCAGAAGAACGTGTTGACACAGTCTTTGTTTAGGTGTTAGAGATGTTTTTGCTATTAGAAATAGAGTTTGTGATTGTTAAAAATAGGCATTAATCGGTTTTGTTAAAAATCATATATTTCTGTACCCCATGTAATGTGCTTTTCCCTGATTGGTTGGCAGTTGCCGCAGCGCAGTGTTACCACCCCCTTTTCCTTTGATTAGTTTGTATTGCATGCTCTGCCCAAGTTCCGCCCCTTTCCAGAACCTTCCACCAGAACCCTATAAAAGCCGGCGCCACCCTTCAAATAGAGAGCTTCATTTGTTCACCTCCTACGCCTTGACAAGAACCCTTTGTCCCATGCTCCTCTTTCCTACCGGGCCGTGTCAAGCTGGTGGAGTCACCATCCCTGGAGGTATTTAAAAGAGGTGTGGAGGTGGCACTTAGGGACATGCTTTAGTGGTGGAGATGGCAGTGCTAGGTGATTGGTTGAACTCAACAATACTAAAGGTTTTTTTCAACCAAAATAATTCTACAGTTCTGCTACTCACAGGATAACTTTATTTAGCACCTGTTGCAGTGGCACCCTGCAATCTTTCTTAAGCCAAATTGCAGTTAGTTTTTGAGCATGAATAAACAGAGACACTACAGTGAACGAATTCCACAGATGACGTAATTGTCCAATGAACAATAAAGAAATGCAGATTTTTTTAAAAATTATGCATACTACTACATTTAAAAAAAGATAAATCCAGTATTCCTACTTTATTATATCTTTACACAAAACAGCCCGATTCAATAATAGTGCAAAATGAATGTAAGATAACCAATTTCATCTTTATTTCCAATAACTGTTCTCAGAAGTCCTGCTTTAGTTCTTTGTTGTGTTCTTAATTTCTTGCTAATCCTAACAGAAAAAAAAAGTGGCTTTCATGCTGAAAATTGGATTTTCAACTGTTTTCATTAAATAAAGTAGCATGTCTTCCAGGGTGTCTTTTATGGATTATTCTTTATCTTGTGCCTTCACTCTCACATGCAGCTTTTTCTTTGCTGAGTAAGGCTTTGTAACTCTCTGGTCATTATTTGATTCATGGAATGTCAGCAATGCCACTGTCTGCTTAGGACTAAGATTTACCTACATTTTTTGTGTTGATGTAATCTCTGAACACCCAAGAGATTTGTTATGGAGAAAAAACAACAAAATTTTTAGGATTTGGAAAGAACTTGGCATCACAGTTTAAAAAAACAGTCAGCACATGCTTTATCAGCAACACAGTTTGATCAGCTACTTATGATGCTGATCAGGCTGCAGTATTAAGAGCACAAACATAATATTCTCACAGAACAACATAAGACAAACTGGAGATTCAGTAACATCACAGTCACATCTCTGTAATCTTTCAAGTACCTGAACTACAACTTAATTGCTTGAAGTTTTTCAACTGAACTAATCAGCCGTTAAATACAATGGGCTGGCAGTCTGCCACAAGTGGGGTCCCTCAGGGATTGATAGCAGGCCCCACACTGATGAACATCTTCATAAATTACCTGGATGATGGGATTGAAAACACCCTCACCACATTTGCTGCTGACACTGAACTAGGTGGTGGCATAGACACGTAGTAGGGGAGAGCCATCTGGCACTGACAGCCAGGCAGTCTGGAAGATTAGGATAGCAAGAACGTTGTAAAGATAAGCAAAGACAAGAGCAAAGTCTTGCATCTGGAGTGGAACAACCACAGCGCCCAGGCCAGGCCAGGACCTGGAGGAGGTGGTGGGAGCAGCCTTGCTGCAAGTGGACTGAGGGCCCTGGTGGACAACAAGCTGACTGTGAGTCAGCAGTGTGATGCTGCTGCAGCAAAGGCAAATCAGATGCTGGGTTGCATCTGCAGAAGCCTCATTAGCAGACCTAAGAGATGTGATTATCCCACTCTACCCTGCACTTGTCAGGTCACACCCAGAGTAATGTGTCCAGTTACAGTCTTCCACAACTGAAAGAACACATGGACAGATTAGAAAGCACGCAAAGGATGGCCGTGAACATCATCAAAGGGCTAGAAAACTGAAGGAAGGCCTTGTACCCCAGAGAAGATTAAGTGGAAGCCTCATCACAGTATTCCAGTACTTAAAGGGCAGCTACAAAGAGGCCAGAGGCTCTCTCTTCACAAGGAGTCACACAGGGAAGACGAGGGACAACAGCTAAAAATTGCACCACGAGAGGCTTCATCCAAACACAAGAGAATTTTTTTATCGTGAGAACAATGAGTGACTGGAACAACCTCCTCAGGGACATGGCAGAAACTCCATCACTGGAGGTTTTCAAGGTGCAACTGAACAGGCTGCTAGATAATCTCATCTAGGCTCCTTTTGCCATGAAAGCTTGGACACTATAATCTTTTGAGATCCCTTCCAATATGGGTTGTTCTATAATTCTAAAACAAACCCCACACCATATTCAGCACATTGTTGCTTTCACTGATTCACAGATTTCAGGATGTGATTTGAGGTCTTCAAATAGGTCTTTCAGTAATAACAACAAAAAAAAGTGTGGAAGAATGCTGGGCCCCAGACATCGTTGGCCTTGACAATGCAACTCTAGCCCTGGGAAAACTGCAGAAAACACCACCTGTGTCCTTGGGCCACACCTGGGAAAGTAGAAAGAGTAGAAGAAAACAACCAAGAATAACAAGAGTGTGTTTTGAGATTTGCCAGCATGAGGAGAGGTGATGTCCACCCATCAGAAGATGGACTAAGACTGATGGACAAGAACACCTAGCCAATGATGGGTAGCAGAGACACTTATGGACAGTAGTAGAATAGTATAGAAGTTTTAGCTGTGTGGGAATAAAGGGTCTTTGCCTTTTGCCTTTCCTTTTCCTGACAAAGTCTGTCTGTGTGTTTTTTTGTGTCTTTCCTATATCTTCAAGGAACATTTCTATCCTGAAGACAGTTTTATGTACATACATATGAATAACAAATTAATAAAATTAGATACAATGGGTTTCCTAGGTATTTTACAAGCTAGTGTACCACTTGTATTTGAACAAATAAAGTAATCTCTGGAAAACAAAGAAAAAGTGACTGGTTTGCCTTCAAAAATCAACATTTCCCTTTTTAAACCCAAGCAATCTTCTTAATCCAACAACAAAGAGACCATGTTGAGAACATAACTAACGGTCATAGAGCTAACTACACTATTTTCTGGTTTGTTTTCCTAGGCTCATTTCCAGTCAGTTGATCTACAACTATCACTTTTCTTTTTCCAACTATGTGTGATTTTGAGCAAGTGGCAAGGTATTATATACACTTCTTTGCCTTGACAGATGACATAATTTTAAACACCTACGTTGCAGGGATAATTCATGATTTATGGATAACCAACATACTGTCATATTAGAATTAAAGTTACAACAAAAATAAGACATAAAACTAGAAATAATGATGTGTTAGAAAGCCCATGTCTTCTTTCACTCTGGATTTAGGATGAACTTGTTAACCTTTTCCATCTTCTGTTTTAAAGAAGACTGAAATTAATTTTAATTGTAAGCTATGCTTGGCCAAAACCAATCTTACTTGTAATATACATTTGACTAATATATGGCCAGGCACATTTGTAATGTGACACCTTGTTGATGTTTCTGAACACATTTCTTTTTATTCATATGCAAAGGTTTTTCCTTTGCAAAACAGCACTGTATTGTGCATTAGGACACAAGATAGTGCCTATTTATTTCACAGTTTGATCAGTTTTATTTCCTACTTAAGGTGGAACTGTAATTTGTGATAAGATATTAATGAAGTGCCATCATCTTGAAATTGATCCTAGGGAAGAATATTTCTTATGTCAATTTACTGTCTGTTGTAAAATCCTTTATCTGCTAAGAAATAAATTTACACATACAGTGCCCTCCTAATGAAGGAATGTAGTGGGTGTCTGTGCTGCGCAGGCAGGGGGGACCTGAAGGGGTGGCCTCAGTGGGGAGGGGCCAGGGCCAGGTGTCTGTGGCACATATAGCCACTTCCAAGTGGCTCCATGGGACCCACCATTGGGCATAGTTGAGTCCTGCCAGCCAAGACAGTGGTGGGGAGCAAAGGTTTGCCTGCAGCTGTCCCTCTGCAGCCCACAGAGAACAACAGTGGGGCAGATATCCACACTGCAGCCCACGGAAAAGCACACACTGGAGCAAGTTCCTTGTGTGACTTTCTCATCATCCTACGCGAGTTCTAATTGGCTTTAAGTTAAATCATTTTCCCCGAAGTCAAGTCTGTTTTGCCCATCATGGTAATTGGTAAGTGATCTTCTTGGTTTTATCCTCATCCACAAACTTTTCTGTCTTATGTCCTCCCCATCTTGTTGAACATGGGGAATGACAGAGTGTCTGGGGGGGCATCCAGCAGCAATCCAAGGTTAACCAACCTCAAGGATAAAACATAAAAAGATATTGTGACAAGCCACTGCTCACAGAAAGCTTTCCCTGACAAGCTCCTCTTTTTGAGATATTCCTACTAAGAATCCAATGATTTCAAAAGATTTGGAAGCAGTCCTAGAAGATTATTTTGTCTCAGTAAGAGTCTGCCAAAGACAATTCTGCAGCTTCAGTTCTCAGCCTATCATCCTCTGGAAACCTGTATTTCCTGAAAAATCTAAAACTACAATTTCAGAATTTTTTTCAGTTTAGTCCTGACCTAGAAATTTTTGTCCCCAGAACCTTGCACAGAGTAAGTTCTCAAAAACTCACAAATTGCTTTGCATTTTCTTTTGTCCCACAGGGTTACAAGTCAAATTCACTGGTAGCATGACAATGGGTATTTTTCTTTCCATATAGTCTTTTAATCCACAATGATCAAGCACTACAATTGTATGTGCCAGAAACATGGTGTCCATAGAGCCATCTCCTTTCCTCTCTGGAATGAAGAATAGTTTTGTAAAGAAAACTAAAGCATACAGGTATTAAAATGGCTCAAAAGACATACAAAGGTTGACTAATTAAGACCACCAGTATAAAAGAAGAAAATGTATGTTTTTCAGACTTGGCCTGGCTTGCTTGCAGTATTTCAAGTTTCCTCAGGGTCACCAGCATCTTTTTGCCACCACCAAGTGATGTCCAGATTAAGCTATTAGTACACAAAGGCATGCAGTTCTAATTTTAACATGTACAGCTTCTTTCTCTCCTCGTATCTGCAATGCAGGGGAGAAACAGACAGCAACTAGAAAAAAAGCATGTCTATCTTCCCCAGAAAGGAAGCAGATCCAACACTTTGTAGAAGCCTAGAAGAAAAGGGGCTAACGTGTCTCCAACACTGATAGCCAGATGGCTGTGGAACCAACCAATAATTGTTGGTAATAACACACTGTGAGAAAGAACAGGATGTGGCTGGAGAGGGTGGCCATACAGAAGTAGGACACCACATTTCTGGGACAAATATCCTTGTTCTAGCTCCTGGAGATAAGCACAGCACAGTACTGCGCAACCAAAGGAATGAGATTCAGAAGTGGGCATGGACTGTAGGGGGAAATCAAGACCACCAAATACCCCTGAAGCCCTCCAACCCATTTCCAGAAAGATTTGGAAGAACAAACTGCACATAGTAACTAATTTGCATAGAAAGTGATTCACCTATTTTCAGCGTGAAGAAATCTATCCATAAAAAGGTACCCCACATCAAGCCTGGGTGGCGCCTCTAGGAACCTGGACATCCCATTAGCTGGATCGATGCTGGAGCCAGGACTGGCGATCTCTTTTTCTCTCCTTCTTCCTTTCTATCATTCTCACCCTCCTTAATTCTCCCCTCCCTCTTTTTCCCTCCTCCCTCCCCATCTCCTCTCTTTTCACCCTACCCCCTTGTCCAAAATCCACTGCCATGTGCTTATACTAGGAGGTATGGGACTAACATACCCATTTCTAGGCCAAGTGTGTAATTCATTAAAAGAACTTTGTAAGCTTTGGTGGACCCTCTGACTTTTGTTGTTCCTTTGGACCATGAGCATCTTCAATTCCTGGGTGCTCCCTTCCCCTTAAGGGCAGGACACCACACACTACTGCAATACTAATGCTATACTATTAACAAAAAGAAGTCAGAAATCTCACTTAAAATCCTTTCATCCTTCCTGTTGAAATACATTTTTGTTGATTGACCTGTCTTCCTAGCAATAGCTTCCCTCAGTTTTTGCACTGGGATCCTACTTACCATATTTTCTCTCTCAGCTACCCCAACTCTTCAAATTCAATGATTTAAAGAAAAAAGTTTATTCTTACCAGAGTCACTGACAGATTCATAACCCTTCCAAACTGATCAACATAGTAGACATTATCCTGGTACCAGGAATCAAGGTGAAGATAATTATACATGCCAAAAGCACGCATGTGGTCAAGGGTATATTGATCATCACGAAGTTGCACTTCTGCTACAGCTAGAGGGAAAAGAAAAAGACTGTTTTAACAATAACTTCTTCACAATTTAATAATTTAAAATTCAAAGTACTAATTTAAAAATAATTCTTCCATTTTTATTCCATAGATCTGCTTTATTTGAAAAAAAATGCACTATGTATACATAGTTTAAAATTTCACCATAAACTTGGAAAGAAAGTCACCCACCCTGCAGGGCACTGCAGTCACGCACTTCGATCAAGTAGTAACTATTACTGCTTACAGTGGCCTGTTGCGGTGGGTTCACCCTGGCTGGATGCCAGATGCCCACTAAAGCCACCCTATCATTCCCCATCTCAGCTGAACAGGGGAGAGGAAAACATAACATAAGGCTCATGGGTAAAGATGAACACAGGGAGAGATTGCTCACCAGTTACTGTCAGAGGCAAAACATAACCTGGGGAAATTAGTTTAATTTACTGCCAATCACAGCAGGTAATGAGAAATAAAATCAAATCTTAAAATACCTTCTCCTCATCCCTCCCTTCTTCCCCAGGCTCAATTTCACTCCCATTGGTCTCTCCCTCCTCTCCTCCAGTGGCACAGGTAGACGGAATGCAGGTTGTAGTCTGTCCATCACATCTCTCTGCTTCTCCTTCCCCCTCACTGCTTTTCTCTGATCCAGCAAGGTGTCCCTCCCACAGGAGACAGTCCCTCACAAACTTCTCTAACATGAGTCCTTCCCACAAGCTGCAGCTCTTTCCAAACTGTGGAGTGGGTCCCTTTCACAGGGTACAGTCCTTCAGGAACAGACTGCATCAGCATAAGTGCCTCAAGGTGTCACAAGTCCTACCAGCAAACCTGCTCCAGTATGGGCTTTCCACAGCATCACAGCCTCCTTTATGTGCATTCACCTGCTCCAGCATGGAGTCCTCCACAGGCTGCAGGTGGATCTCTATTCTATCATGGATCTCCACGCAGGGGCACAGCTGCCTCACCATGGTCTTCACCACGGGCCGCAGAGGGGTCTCTGCTCTGGCACCCGGAGCACCTTCTCCCTAGTTCTTCCTCACTGACCTAGGTGTGTACAGAATTGTTTCTCTCACAGTCACATTCCTCCCTCTGGTTGCAGTTGCTCATCTGCAGCAACTTTTTACCCTTCTCAAATATGTTATCCCAGAGGTGCTACCACCATGGCTGATGGGCTCTCTCTTGGCCAGCAGCAGGTCCATCTTGCAGTCAGCTGGCATTGGCTCTGTCAGACATGGGGGAAGCTTCCAGAAGCTCCTCACAGAAGCCACCCCTTGTAGCCCCCCTGCTACCAAAACCTTGACACAGAAACCCAATACACCTAACCTGTCCCTTACCGGCACGTGTTGAGCTCCAATTTATCAACAACCCTCACAAGATGAAACACCTGCAATAACAATGTAAAACCTACTTGTAAATTTGTACATGGTATTACAGTAAGAAAAAAAAAATAATTCTGCCCCATAGTAACTCCAGGAAAACAGCAGGCAAAAGAAATATTCCATATAACTACATGGCTTTCATAGTCGTAATTTCTGAACCAAGCTATCAACACTTGCAAGGCAAAAGATTAAAGCAGTATAAAGTAAAATTAATTGATGGTAATTAAAACCAACAACAACACAAAATCAAAATCAAAAAAACCCTATGTTCCTAGCACTCCCACTGAGGCTTAAATCTTCAGAAATGCCCAACATACCATCAAAAATTCAGGCTAAGTTTTTCTAATTGAATGAGGCTGAAAAGAATGTCTGTTCCCTAGAATAGTACCTTCTTCAGGGCAAGAAGAATGCTTCCTTCAGTCATCCACTTCAGCAAGACTTTTCCAAACAGAAAACATCTATTCAACTATGGGTAATCAGAACTAGGTTATCTTTCAAAGACTAACCAGGTTTTATTTAAACTACCTGCAGTTCTTTTTTTCCTATTCTGTATCTATACAGAGATCAAGCAGCAGTCCCAACAGCTCAAAATACATTAGCAGAAGTCTAGTCTGTCCTTCTGCAGAAAGTCTCAGATAGCCCAGAACTCCACTACACTCTCCACTACAGTCATCTCAGGAACTTTAGCCTTCCTGAAGGAAACTTATCTT
Organism: Grallaria varia; assembly: GCA_013396735.1. Lineage (NCBI taxonomy): Eukaryota > Metazoa > Chordata > Aves > Passeriformes > Formicariidae > Grallaria > Grallaria varia. Next base: position 105,980 of record VWZG01003036.1, on the reverse strand, counting down.
GAACTTCAGACAACATTCAAAATCTATTAGAAAGTTATAAGTAAACTCTGCCAGTTCAAGATGATTAGCACTCGAGCCCAGAGAACAGGGAAAGCACCTCAAAGCTAGTCCTTTTCATAGCAACAATTCACAGTTATTTTAATTCCTAATCGCCCAGCTTCCGTTTTCTTCTCTTTTCTGCACAAAAACAGAGGAAATATTTCTAGTATTTCACTTCCATCCCTCTCCATAACAGGGACCATTCACAACTGCGCAGCAGCACTCATCTTAGATTTCTTAAGACTCTTCTACAGCACCTACTTTAAAACTACTGAAGCATAAGTAGTTTACTCTGTCAGAACATCAATTACTGCAAAGAGCAGTTCATCTGACAGTGCCATCAGTGCCACTGCACAGCTATCACAAACCCAGAAATCAGACAGTCACTAGATGGCTCAGAACCGACCCCATTAGAGACACTAGCTATTAACATAAAAGTGGCTTGAGGAAACTATGCAAGATTATGCTGCCTGATTAGTAAGAAATCCAGTCATAATATAAAAAATGCTTGCAAAATGACAGTATAATTAGCAATTAGTCTCCTAATCACTGTTGATATTTGCAAACCAGCAGTATTAATTCCACTCAGCTCAAATCATTGTTCATATTCACCACACAGGAGGGATTTCCGTACCTCTGTAATTAATAAATTACTGTTCCACAAACAATGGCCCTTCAAAACAAGCTCGAATATCAGCAAAGGAGTCAGAAGAAAATACACCTGTCATAATGGCAAACACTGCTACCCATTTCAATTTCTACTTTAACTAATTAGAACATTTTACAGTAAATTACACTGTAAAAAAAAATGAGAATATACTGTGAAAATGCATTTTAAAGCTGTTTGTATAACCAAGCTTTATCATAGAGATATTTTTCCCAACACGACAAGAGATGACAAGACATGAACATTCTGTAAACAATTAAAGACTAAATCAAATATAATCCAGGATAATTATTGTCAGTGAAACCAAGTACATCATCTGCTTCATGAATAGCTACATTAACTGATCTTCTGAAATTAGAACACACATGCAGAAACACAAAGATTTTTAGCACAAAACCCCTAAAATGATAAGGCTTCCTTTCTCCACTTCTCCCTCCCCACTACCCTAGATATGTTGCTCCTGTCGGAACTGTAGCTAAAACACACAGAAATAGTAAAAATAGTCCAAACTAGATAAATGTATAACTTTTCACAAAAATTCTTGGAACAATATACTATTGATTAGCTGATTGTAAGGTGATAAACTTTATAAAAGCTGGAAGAACATGAATAAATTCTCCGTCCTTGAGTTTTCCAGCTTGTAGTCCTAATAAGTTCTGAACACTAAGGGGGGGTCAGGAATACGAGATTCAAATCCCTTGTATTACTGTTATATGTAATTAATTCCACATAAACAGAAGTCAGAAACTATACAACTATACAAACTATTTTAAATCAGGATATCAAACAAATGTGTACTGTCCTGTCATGAAACATTTCAAATGAGGTCATAAACTGCTTTTGGAATGTACCATACATATATGGAGCTCTGTCAAGATGAAGGAGTTCCATCCTCCATTAATTGAAACCCATACTGTGATCAAGTGAAATTTGTGCACAACTGCCATCTGCTATCACATACCATGTGCCCAGATAGTTTATAGGAGATTCTACACTAGGATGAAGTTCATTCCTTCCTTTCTACAGCCTTCAATGTTCAAGGTTTCTTGATGGTCCTTGGGAAAAAAAGAAGAGAAAACCAACAGAGCTGAGTAAAAAAAAAAAAAAAAAAAAAAAAAAAAAAGACAAAAGAGGGAAGAAATGAAGACTTTAAAAAAAGTAAATTCAGAGAAAGATAAGTTAATATAAATGGAAAAGAAAAAAAACTTCAATCAGATCATCACTTTATTCAGTCTTGCAGTTACACAGCTTTGCAGGTTTTTATTTGGTTTTCAGTCAGGATTTTTTTCTGATTTATTGTTGTCTGGTTTGTGAGAGGGGGTGTTTGTTTTGGTTTAGGGTGGGGTTTTTGTTATTTGTTTGTTTTTTTAAAAGTCAGACTAATTAATTAACTAGCCTCAGCTGTTTGGGTTCAATTAAGAAGCAATAGTCAATGGTAGCTATTCAACAGAATGATATATGGTCTCTTTCAAACTTCTGATAAATAAATCTGCACTACTAAAACTCAGAAACATTTAGTCATACTGTGTCACACCAGAAAAGAAAGCAAATATAGAGACTACATATATTAAATCTCAGCTTTCAATATTATTTGCCAACAACTCTAGTTAGGTAGGATATTTTGGACTAATACAAAGGAAATCATACTACTTTTCTCAAATTGTATTTATCTTTGATGCTTTAAAAAAAGTAATTTGACTCAAAATAGTTCAAAGATTTTCACTCACAATGCTTTTACTTAAAAGCAAAAGCACTGAATAGAAAACAATTCAAAACAATCAACAGAAGTAGTAACATATCCCTAATCTAACTTATAATAAGATTCCTGAACATTATAATAATTCTTGAACTGAACAATATAATAATTACTGCTCTGCACTGCAAAAAAAGAAAAAAAGTTCTTTTCTGAATAAAGAACATTATCAAGGAATCCATACTTTGAATGAATAGAGAAAAGTCTGCCACTAAATGGTATGAAGCAGAACCAGTGAAAAGGAAAAAAAAAAAAAAAAGGCAGAGAAAAAGGGGTGAGGAATATTCTCCTCCCACAGCCCCTCCATTTTTAGATGTATTAGTGAATACACCAAAGAACCTTTACAATACTGCAAAATATGCAAAGTAACTAGACCAGCATATTTTGTGGCATCAAATATATGCTTGTATAACATGCCTTGTTTAGCAATGCCACCCAGTGGAAGCAATTTTGTATTTCACATACTTATCTACTAGGGGAAGAGATTATTTTCTGGTATCAGCATTCAAAGATCCTTTTAATCCTATACTAATGCTTTTTCTTTTAATTTTAAAAATGTGTTTTTATTGTTAATGGAAGCATCATTTCGTTGTTGAGTAAAAGTACAAGGCTTGTTTAATCTACTGCAGTATGTTAATAGATAAAACAAAAAAACCAAAAAACTATTTAATGAAAACATAGCTTGCTGAAAACAAGCACAGGCCGACAGACACCATGTAATGAACTGGCTTTGCCTGGTCTAATTACTTACACAGGTGTGAACTGAACAAGATCCAAAAACTAGCACGGCGTTTGTGAAAGTATCACTGTAGCATAAGATGACTTGTCCCAGATGCAAGAACCATTTTATTTAACAGCAGTTTCAAGTCAAAACTTGCCTCTATGTTATCTTTTTTTTTCCTCAAGAAATGAAAGTCCAACACAACAGATACACACATGCCTGAGACCTAAAGCTTTATGAACTACAGCCGTAAATGTCTGAAAAAGCTCACAATTTCTTCCTATTTCCCAAACGTTACTTTAAAGACTTTTTTCTATATTTAATTTTTCAAATGAAAACGGAAAATGCAGCTAAAAATCTCTAGATGCGTTTGAAATAGATCAGTGCCTTTTGTTCCATAAAAAGTCACAAACATATGTTTTCTGTGTAGCATTACTAATGGGAAACCACTTTTCACTGAAGCACAGACCTTAGAGTCTAAATAGGCTTCCTTAACACCACTTTTCAAAACAAAGTGATAAAACCCACAATTGCATATGATCAAAGGAATGCATTCTCTGCATTTTCTCCTGGCTTGCAACAGAAGCCCTATGTCTGAGCGCCTCTTTACTGTACCTTCCAGCGGTACCTGCATTGAAAAGCATCCACTACATCAGAGGTATAACATTCTGCCAAACAGACAATATGGAGAGGAAAGGCATCAGGGATATTCACAACTGAATAAACTGTAAGCCTCTAGAAAGAAAAAGGAATCAAATTACATCTGACCAGTAAACAGCGAGGGTCTCAATCCTATAAAAATGTTGTGCGTCTTGGACATGCTCCTTGTTGGGGACAAGGATATGCCCCGCAATCTCTGCTTCGGACAGTGCTGAGATCAGATTAGGGCAGAAGAGATGACTACAAACAAAATGCTCTTTCCTACCCTGCAAAGCTCAGTACAAAAGAAACATTTGAAGATAAGTTACAGAAATAAACTGAAAAGAGTAAGCGGAAAGAGACAAAATTTACAGTGAAGAAGTAGGAATTAAAGGCAAAATAGCTTAGAACTCATTATTAGTCAAAATATGTTAGCAGGATGAGAGATGAAACAAGAAATGACTGAAAATTTAGAATTAACTAGGACAGAACGGGCAGGAGTAAGGAAGAAATAAAAGAAGAACAAGCAAGTATTTAAAAGTATAAAGAAGATGCATAGTATTTAAAAGGGAAGATATCAGAATTCTCCCATTCTTCTTCTCTGAGACAACGCATTTTAAAAAATTCACTAGACAATCCCCTTTTACTACAGGTCTAATAAATAAGTATTTTTTTTAATTTATTTCTGTATCAGTTGCATGTCAGACCACAGCAAATTCATGGCAACCACAGTTTGACAATTGAAGGCAAATTAGAACAGAATACTAAGTTAAATACAATGGTCAGAAAATGGTCCATATGACCATGACAATCACCACAAGTTGCCACACAGTACCACATGCTGCTATGCGCCTGCTCCAATGGTAGATAAAAAAAGATAAATATAAAAACACAGACAAAAATATTGACAAAGAAGATTGATACTCTAAAGCTTAATATGCAAGTTTGTAATAATACTGCAAAAATACTCCAACTACAGCTGAGTTAAAACTCACTTCTACTTAAGAAGGAGCACCTATTTTTGTTTATTGTTAAGTATTCCAAGTACTCTAAACCTCACACAAAATTTGGAATGACACACAGGCAGAACTTCAAATCTCAGGTCATTTGAGACAAGCACTTAAAAAAGATTTTCCTGGAAAACAAACAAAAACTCAACAGCCTTTTTATATTAATCTTACAGATCCTACTACCATATTTTGTCAAACAGTTGTGAATAAAATCAAAAATAATCATGCTGATAATGTTTCTAAACATCTGACATTTCTTTCAACTATTATTCAGTCCCACTCTGAGGAAATCAAATCAAACTCTTCACGTAGTGAGAAGTATTAACTTAATAACCAGCAAACTATTGAGTTCTTCACCATATTCCAGAGGCTTTGAATCTGCTCACAAATGTGCTGGAAAGTAGAAGTTCTTGGCCTTCTCACACAATATTAGTTTCTTCTCCCATCCAGTAATTTGAAAAAGCCACAGCCTATACACTATCCACAGTCTCTACAACTCAACCCATTACTCCTGTGCAATATAAAAATCAAGTTTTGGAAGGACACCCTCAATTTAACACATGTGTACACCATGGACACCAGGAAGTACAAAGCTCAGGTACAGAACACCTTGCACTGTGAGGAAGTTGCCTTGAAAGAAGCAGAAGAAAACCAGCAAGGATGGAGAGGCAGCTGTACAGCCTAAGACCAAGCTGAAAACAAAACCTTTGGAAGACAGCTATAAGGCCCGATACATTTCCTGTTACTAATTTCAAAATACAACAACAAAAACTTTCCACTGTACAGGGGACTGATATCTGTATCTATATATACATACACACACAGAGAACAGAATAGGTGAGTTAATATTAGTGAGTTCGCAGGCCAGCCGAGTAAATTAGACTGAAATTACTCAGGGTATTTATGATGTGGGAAGTGGGGAAAGAAAACGCAGTCACACACACCAATCCTCTATTACACAAGTTACTGCAACTACTATGTAAAATGCCTGAATGGACAAGAACTGAGTAGCTCCATCTGTCCCTTAGCAACTCCATCGTTTCTAATGTAATGAAAATCTGTAATTCTTATCTATTTAGAATAGGCGCACAACTGACTATCCAAGAACCACAAATCTTGTCTGACCACAGGCAGAACATCAAATAAGGGACAAACTAACAGACTGCACCTATGCCACATCACTGTCGCCTTTGACACAACTGTAGCACACATCCACTCACCTACATTTGGACTGTCTTTTGAAAGGTGACACCTAAATCAGTCTCACATTAAAGATGTCAAAATATGTAATAAAAATGTTACTCATTAAATTTTCCAGTCCTACCATAGATACACAGACAGTACACCTCAGTGTCATTCCCTTGTCCTCCAATACACAATTTACTTACAACTTCCATCTTACTGCTGAAAATTCAACATGGTAAACATACCTTTCTGGTCCACTATCAATATGATGTATTCAACACAAAACTAAAGTAACATATAATGGGTAACTCTGTAGAGAGGTGTATCATCCAGTAAATACAGACATAGCAATTAGTATGTTAGGGACTCACCATTTTGAAAAAACCCCACAAAACTAATTCATCCACCTTACAAAAGAACCTAAATTCCACAAATCAGTAATCGTAGAGTGCTGAGAGATTTCAGGGGGCACGGCTAAGATCGCAGGCCCATGTTCAACAGGACTCAGTACTAATGTACATTCCTGAGTGAATTAGCCCGTTAACGGACCAGCATCTCAAACACTAATGATGCTTCGCAGCGGAAGCAGGGCTTGGAGTGCACAGCCTGAAGATCCACCTCCGAGCAAGAAAGAAAAACTGCTAATTTGCTGAAGTTTGCATAGGAGATTAATTTCATATATATTTCTCTAAATCGCAGGCTCTCCGTTCACACCGCACTCTGAACCACATGAGGCGGCCACCTGGCCACACCTCGCCTGCACAAACCACGGCCAGACTTAGCACATTCAGAAACTAAGCCCCAACTCCCGGGGTCAGAGACCTGACAGAGACCTCGGTCCACCACGAACCCACCCGAGCCTGAGGGGGAGCATTAGGGACACTACTGACGATCCGCAGCCGCTCACACCGAGAGAAACCCGGCGCTCCCTGCGGCACCCGGGGCCGCGGAGCACGGCGGGGGCACGAAGGGAAAGGAGCGGAACCAACCCCCGGCGCTGCCCGAGGGATGCCCGGCGGGATCGGGATGCCCGGCGGGATCGGGATGCCCGGAGCAATCAGCCCCGCACCCGCACCCGCGCCCGCTCCTCACCTGCATCCAGCCCCAGCTGGTAGCAGGCCAGCGGCTCCAGCGACAGCTTGTACCCCTCGAACTTGGGGTCCAGGAGCAGGCGCTTGGCCTGCAGGGAACAGTGGGCGGCGCCCGCCATGCCGCAGCTCCGGGAAAACTTGGGAAAGCGCCGCCAACTCCGCGGGCCCGCGGGGAACGCACGGGAACCACCGCCGAGCTCCACGGGAAGAGGGTGCGTGGCGCCGCGGGGCATGCTGGGAGCTGTAGTCCGGGCCCGGCGGCGGCCGCGGGTCCCGGGCGCGCCGGGAGCTGCAGTCGTCGAGACAGGACTACGCTTCCCGGCGGCCCCCGCGCTGCGGTGGCCGCGGGGCCTTGTGCGTCCGGCGGCGGCTCCGCCTCCTGCGGGCCCGGAGAGGCGGCGCTGCTGAGGGCGAGGGTGAGCGCTCCGGCACCGGGACCGGGTCCGGGCCCTGTCCCGGTCCCGTTCCGGCTGCCGGGCGGGCAGGAGGGAGGGCCGGGCTGTGGGGAGGCTGCGCCCGGCGAGGGTGGGCCGCGCCCGCGGGGGTGGCCCGGTGAGCTGGGACAGCCCGGTGAGCGCCGCGCTGTACCCGCCCCTGAGCTGGGCAGCGGTGCTGCCCCGGTCACTAACCGCAGGGGTGTGCCGATGGAGACAGCACTGCGCGGCGCTCTGCCTCGGTGACTTCTTTGTGTAGTGTTGTGAGTGCTTGTCAAACTTCTCTCCTCTACTCTGTGCAGGTTTGTGGAAAACCCAGGTTTCCAAAATGAATAAAGATGCCCAGATGAGAGCAACCATTAACCAAAAGCTAATAGAAACTGGAGAGAGAGAACGGTAAGCTGGCATCCTACTCTTTGCCAGTGAGAGGCTTTAAATACATCAAACCAGAACTACCCCTAGAAGGAAATTTAAGTGAACTTGACTCTTAATTCTTCAAATGCCTGCACGTGAAAATCTTATGTGTTATATAAAGCCATTAAAAATACCTTTTGAACAGTTTCCTTTTAGTTTTACACTTGAAAAAAGATGCTGAGGAAGTAAAAGATGAGGTGGTGGGCTTATGCACACTTCCTATTTTTCTGGTATTTTGTGCTGGAATGCTCTTGGTTCATATAAAAATCACCATTCAACACAATTTGTTGCAGTTAATCTTCGTATTTCCTGATAAAGAGAATGAGACAAAACTTTCCTTTTTGCTTTTTTCTTGTGTTTCTATCTCTTCTCACGTTAGGGAAAAAATACATGGCCGAACAGATGAAGCAGCACCTGTGCAAGTCATTCTAGAGATCCAAATAATGGCAAACAAGCAAATTGGGCAGCGCAGTGTGGCAGCCAGTTCTTGGCCTTTTGTTGTCTTTGCTCTATTCTGTTTGCATTGTGTTTAGCATGCACATGACAGTTCCCTCCTCATTGTTTCACTGTGCTTGTAACACCATGCACCAAAAGCTTCATTTCCTTCATTTTCAAAGGCCTGTATCAGGAGTTTTCTTCCTGGGTCATGGTGTAGCCCTGTACTTGGTGTAACCTTTAGCAGCCTGATGTGGTATCTGTGTTCTGCTTCTGTCCTGTTTGTGACCATCCCCTTGGACATGGCACAGAGCTTCAGCAGAGCAAACAATTTCTTGAGACAGTATTGGGACCTATTTTATCCTAATTTAAGAGTAAGAAGAATTTTGACAGAATGTCAAAAGCTGTATTATGGACAAGATTTGTGAGAGCTGTATTCTGGTCAGAGACAGAGCACTTGTATTTCTTAAATTAAGAAATATCCAGAAGCAGCTAATTTCACTTGTATTGTTACTCTGCTTTTTGTCATCAGTTCATCTGCCCTCTACACAGTTCACTGAGTAAAAAATATTAGACCTGTACAGTTCAGTGTCTTGCTGCAAACCTTTCATTCATAACAACAGGGGTTTGCCAAGAGTTATTTAGGATGATACAAGAGAAGCAGGATTGCTAGCTGATGGAACAAAGGGTAAAGATATTAAAGCTTACTTTATCAGATCTTACTTTCATTTTCCCTTATGTTTTTTAATACCAGTTTCCACTTTTTTAGCTAGCTTTCAGTATTCGCTTTTGATACATGGAGTGTGTGTCTTCTCCATTAATGCCTGAATCCCTCTTGGTTATGCTTACCTAGCTAACCATGCTTAGGAAGATACAGGATCTCTTCATTTTCACCAAACACGAGGTAACGTGTAACTGAGGAGAGAAACCTGCAGTTGGAGGCAGTAGTGCAGAATTCTTTTTTTCAGAGCGGAGGGGGGAAGGTTTTACTTATTTTGAAGACCTGGTTTCAAGTGAAATACTCCCAACTTTGAAAGTTACCATACATCTGCTACTAGAGTAGACTTAGGCAGTTCAAGTGATCCAAGGCTTTCTATCTCCTTGCTGTGGCTGCAGCATCAATGCTGCCAGTAGAAATTCTGTGGTTTGGCTCTTAAGCCACCAACTCCTCGTAGTCCAACGTGTTAACCGAAATTGGTACTCATTTGGTTTAGGATTCATGTGCTGTTCAGCCATTTCTGCTAGTGGTCTGGAGTTTTTGGGTAGTAATTGTAGGCATAACTTTCATGCTGAAGCATATTTAAGCTACCAGGAATGTTTGCTGTTCCTAACAAGTTTGTATATTGTCTTAACAGCCTTAAAGAGTTGCTGAGAGCCAAATTAATTGAATGTGGCTGGAAGGATCAATTGAAGGCACATTGCAAAGGTAACTGTGGTCAAGTGACATACCTTTTGTAGTCAACTGAGATGACAGCTTCACTGCCTAACAGTCAATTTAAATGAGACCTGAGAAAGAGGAAAAGTATCCCTGGCAATTAGTTTTGTGTGCAAGAAAGCATCTGGCTATCTTGCCAAAAAAAAAAATCTTGGAAGAGCTCTGATCTGAACCTTATTAAACTTCTGAGACAAGGGTAGGAATTGATTCCCTGAATTTTCATGATAATACAGCTTTTTGTTTTGAGCCAGATGACTTCATTACTACAGGAGAATGAAAAACAATATTAAGGGGAATTGAGCAAATACAGTGGTATGCAACTCAGAAACTCTGAACTTACAGAACTTGCAACTTAGAGAACTTTGTCCGCATATGGGAGAGAAAGAAGGGCATTCGTACTATTTCTGAATACAAATCTTGAAAATAAGGTGATATACTTAGAGGACGTAAAGCAAGCAGATGAGTCTCTAAATAACCAAATACTTAGTTTTGAGTTACATGTTTAGCATTACTACAATTTACTGACTTGTAAATTGTTTGAAATAGTATTAAATAGTATTAAAGCATCCAGGAAGGATGAAATTTCCCCAATGCAAGTAACAAATCCCTTGAGATTTCACTTTAATTCTGATTTGCTGTGCCTGGAAACTCAATATTCTGTTACAAAGTTGCTTGGTTGCTTTTTATGTAGGGCTGAGTGTGTTAAATTGTTTTCATAGGTTAAGCAGGGAAGGCTGATATTACTCACGCTTGCATCTGTCTGCTTGATGCTACTGCTAGAGATTATCCATTTCAATAGTACAGATAATGAAAGGGATGTGTATTTGCCTTTTCAGCCATATGCTTTACACTCTGCTTCTGTCAAGTTATGTGAAATTATTTGGTTTTCATTAGTACTATGAATTGTAACTGCAGCTGTTTAGACTGAAAAAATGTATGTTAATTTGTCTGTGTTAAGAGCCTAATAACCTCCAAAAGAAAGGACAGAGAGACATGGAGCTCCTGGAGCGGGTCCAGCAGAGGGTGACAAAGATGATTAAGGGATTGGAGTATTTCTCTTATGTGGAAAGCCTGAGTGAGCTGGGCCTGTTCAGCCTTCAGAAGAGATAAATGAGAGGGGACCTCATCAATATTTATAAATATCTGAAGGAAGGGTGTCAAGAGGATGGAACCAAGCTCTGTTCAGTGACGCCAAGCAATAGGACAAGAGGCAGAAGGCAGAAACTGATGCACAGAAAGTTCTACCTGAATATGAAGAAGAATTTCTTTACTGTGTGGGTGATCATGCATTGGAACAGGTTACCATCTGGGTGAAATCCTGTGCCATGTGGTCTAGGATGACTGGTTGAGCAGGGAGGCTGGAATGTTTAAGTCCCTCCCAACCTTAAACATTCTGTTATTGGGAGGGTTGGTTCAGTTCTTTTGTTGGGCTGGGGTTTTTGTTGGTTTGTTGTTTTGGGGGGTTTTTTTGGTAGCTTGTTCTAGAGCTTCTTGCCATTATGAATTGTGGCCAGTAATTGAGCAATCCAGGATTAATTTCAGGGAATTCAGCCAAGAAAATCAGTTTACAAATACTTTATGTGATGTCAGTTCAGAAAACATATTTAGTGTCTTGGGAACAATCAATTCTAGGTACTGACATACAGTTAAAAATATTTATGTTCAAACAATATTTTTGGTAGATACTACTGAATTATGTCTCAGCTTTGATTTCTGCGTTTTTCATTAGAGTGCAAGGCACTTTAAGTAGACAATTGTTTAAATACCGATGTGTATTAATCATACAGTATGTCAATAATTGCCTTTATTTTGCTATAGATACATTCCTTTCTTTCAGAGTTACCTTTTGACTTCAATGAAATATACACAGACATGTTTTTTCAATCAGAGAGGAAGAGTAGTAGGGATTTACTGTCTATGCTCTCCCTTTTTGTATGTTCCAAAGGCTTTTTCAGTTGCATCTTTCTATTAGGTAAATAATGTGCCCCAAGAGAGAAGCAAACTGCTAAAACACTCCACTAATAGGCACATCTGGTAATGCTTAGATGAGATAAAACTTTGTAATGTTTGGTATTAAAATATGAGCTGAACAAGATGCATCAGAAGTGACAAATTCTCTTCTTTAAGCCTCTGAAATGAGTGAGACACTAATCCACTGTCCAATGCAGTAGGTACTGAGTTAATAATTTACATTTAAGTGACATGCTGCTTCATATTCTCTCATGACATATGCATGGAGGTTTTGTATCTTAATCACTGTCACAGATTTTGTCTTCCAATTAATGGATTAAAAGACTTAAAATATTGGTCTTGGTCTTCCCCAGATGTCATTAAAGAAAAAGGATTAGAACATGTTACTGTTGATGATTTGGTGGCTGAAATCACTCCCAAAGGCAGAGGTAAGGAAATGCAAACATAGATGTGGTAGTACATCAATAAACATACCTGCCTCTATTTCATTAACATTTTGAAAGCAGCATTATGAACTTGCCTGTGTTGGATTCAAGGAAAAATGTTAATAGCTTAATATTAACAACAAATAAAATGTCGATATGTATTGTGTAAGTCATTCAAAATCTGTAATGAGCTGTGTGTGAATCCTTTTGCAGATTACATTATGTAGTCATTATTTAGTCTGTGTTCATCTTTATAATAGAGTTAATGGTCCCAAGAAAAGTTGGAGTATGCAGCACAGATATTTTAAAATTCATGATCCTTTAAGATGGAAAATCTGAACTTACAGCTCTAGAGTAATGGGAATGACTCTCTAATAGGCTTTGATGTTAGTGGGAAAAACTTCATTAAGTTTTAAATAAAAATAGGCCTTCAAAATAACTTGCTGGAGACCCTTACTCTGAGGTCCTGGCTGAGATTTTTATTTGTGAAGAAAAAAGGTGGGATAATCACATTTGTGATGTTTATATCCTGTTGGCTGTTGAATAATCTTTCCCCTCAGACTGTTCTTATTTTCTGGACTATGATTAGGCAAAAAACCCCTACCAGTAACAACAGTGTTCTCAAGAGACCTCAATTTTACCCTATTTTAAATGGAAAAAAATATGGATGTGCTATATGAAAATCAAATAGCTTCAGTTACTTTAGGTATTAACAGAATTACAATAACAAAGAAAGAATAGAAGTAGCTGTTGTAAAAGTTTGGTATTTTTTTGTTTTGTCTTTTTTACCTTTTTGCCTTCTTATTTGTGTTTTAGCCTTGGTACCAGACAGTGTAAAGAAAGAACTCTTGCAAAGAATAAGAACCTTCCTTGCTCAGCATGCCAGTCTTTAACTTTGACATTCATCATCTGGGTTACAGTGTTTCTGTTTCTGTATTACATCAATCATGTCAGGATTGGAATGCAGTTTACATACTTAAGGATGGGAAATCATTTTTTTTTTGTATGACAAATTGAAATTTCTTTGCATTGCATTGATTTCTTAAACTTGCTGTTATTTTAATAAAAAATTTTGTGGACTCATGGTTCTAAGGCTCTTCTCTCTGCCAGTGCACTGTAATATGGTGTCACCTGTTCCAGTTTTTAATAGTCCGTCATTTTATACATTTGTGAAACCTTGCTCAGATTTTCAAAAAAGAAACACAGTTAATAAGTATGTTTACCAGAAATGTAGAAGGGGGAAAAAATGTGGGAAATGGGATACAACACACTACTGAGCATATCCTTTCTGATTTTCCCTGAGTAAGCATGAAAAAGTTAAGACTACATGAAACTGTTGGTGGCATGCCTCTCAGTACTATTTTTCTAGAGAAGGAGTTGTTTGAAGGCTCTCACTTGTGTTACAAATATTTACTCAGCCATTCATAAGAGGCTGAATTCTTCAAACAAAACAAAAAAAAAGGTAGTTGCATCTTCCATCAATAATTCTCTTCACGTTTACTTTAATTAGTGAGTCACTATTCTAATCCACAACAACTACAGTTTTTTAGCTTTGCCCATATTACTGGTAATTTTTACTTTAGTGGGTCTTTGGGGCCTTTTGAAATTGAAGTATAGTTCAAAAATTTTCCAACATAAGTCTGTCAACATGATGCATTTTAAATTCTTGTACCTGGAACTACAACATCAGCCAGTTCTATAAATAGCTGCAAAAATTAAGTTGATGAATAGTGAGGATCAGGAAAGGGACTTTGATGTGAGAACATTTAAATTTTGACAGGTGTTTAATATATGAAGTTGTTTAATATATGAAGTGGAGGAGAAGCATAAACAGAAGCAATGAGGAATTTGATACTGGTGTGTCTAAGTGGCTACCGTGAAAAATAAATTGCCTCCATAAATATCCATGCACCTAATTGGAAGAATACTCTAAACCCTGTCATTTAGAAAGCCATTCCTGTGGCAGGGGCTGTGCCATTCGTGTCATTGCCGTGAGCTCCCAGGCGAGGAGCCGCGCGGGGGCACCCACGCCCCATGCATGGGGAGGGCGGTGGCTGCTCCCACTCTGCTCTCCAGTCCCTCCCAGCCCCTCGGCTTTCGGGCAGGACGATGACGTGCTGTGGTACAGCGGCAGGTGCGCGCTGCCTGCTCGCTGGAGCTGGGCCGTGCTCAGCTGAGAGGGTCACCTGCCCCGGGCTGGGGTGAAATGACAGCGGCAGGATGTCAGTGCCAGGCTGCGAGTGCTCCAGTGTCTGCTCAGGCTGGGGAACAGCTGGGAGAGGAGTCTGGCAGCAGCCAAAGGTGAAGTTCGGCACTAGACAGGAGTCTGTACAAACAGGGCAATATTAACGTGACAAGATATGACTGGTCATGAACACCTTTTTGTCTGCACGAGACTAAGTTTCTGTTAAGACTGTAACATCACAGGAGTCAGGATCAGGGATCTGCTGCAGATATTCCTCCTGAGGATCTGGACTGTATTGTTTTAACATCTATCTACATGTCAGTTTGACCATACTTGCTGTATGTCACTGTCTTTATGCTGATAAGTAATGGTGGGTGTCTATTGCGAGGGAAACTTATGGACACCACGAACTGACCAATATGATCAAGGTAATGCTGTTTATTGTTGTGAAAACACCCCTTAAATAACCCAGATAGCACACACACTGCAAACCACCCTGTGACTGGTTAATACGAATAACACACAACTCTATTGGTGTAAAATAAAGTCCTTGTGACTTCTCTCTGTGCCGATGTTTTTCAACCTTCTGCTGCAGCTTCTCTAAGTTTATATTCTTCTCCCTGTTGGTCTCCACAGAGGCTTCTTACAAGCAGTTTCTCACTGCAGTCTTAGAGGCCTGGCAGCATAACTGCATCTAAAGCACTGAGGTCGCTCATATGTCCCATTTTCTGCAAGAAGTTTCCCAACAGGTGTCAGAAATAAGAAAATTCTTTCTTCCACTTAAAGACCCACCTTGTTTTTTACAAGTTTTTTTGCATTCAGTTACGTGTCGTGGATTAACCCCAGCTGGCAACTCAGCCCCACACAGCTGCTCGTTCACTCCCCCTTGGTGGGATCGGGGAGAGATTTGAAAGAGTGAGAAAAGTCATGGGCTGAGATAAAGACAGTTAAATAGGAAAGGCAAAAGCCATGGACACAAACAAAGCAAAACAAGGAATTTATTCACGACTTTCTCATTGGCAGCCAAGTGTTCAGCCGTCTCTGGAAATGTGGGGCTCCTAAGTTACTTTGGAAGACAAACCTATCACTCTGAACATTCTCCCTTCCTTCTTCCCTCAGCTTTATGTGTTGAGCATGTCATGCTATGGTCTGGGATGTCCCTGTGGGCAGTTGGTGTCAGCTCTCCCAGATGTACCTTGTGTACCCGCACTGGTGAGTTGGGGTGAGAAGGAGAAAAGGCATTGACTTTGTGAAAGCCCTGCTCAGTGATAACAAAAACACCCCTATAGTGACACTGTTTCCAGCACAAATACAAAACACAGCCACATAATAGCTACTATGAAGAAAATTAATTCTATCCCAGGCAAAACCAGCACATTATGTTAATTCAGTGTTTGACAGCAACTTCATCTGCTATGAGTATGTTCTGCCTGAATTGCATGTACGTAAATTTATTGAGTTCTTCATTCTAGACTTGATGTACCCAATACTAGTAATTGATGGAGGACAGAATATTTCGTCACACAATCTAGCAGAATATATGCTAGCTGAGTGTGTTTTATATATGTCAAAGCTGTAAAATACCATCCGTATTCTTACTCTTCTTCTCAGAGGTCTTTGCTGATGTTCAATATTTTGCACATGACTTTAAAAGTCCTTCCTTGATGAATGGCTGCAGCATGTTATGGATACACAATAATGTGCTCCAGAGTTTCCACTTGATTTCCTTCTCTGTGGTGGGAGAGTGGCAGATTTCAGGTACTCATACACTGAACTGTGAAAGGCTTGTTCTGTGATTAGTAAACATTTGAGATTCCACCTATAACATGACAGTTGAAGTGTGGTTGCTGTAAGTGCAATGTAGTTCTCCTCTGCAGACAGCTCATAGTTGGCACAGAATAGACTGAACGCTGTATAAATGCTCAGAAAATTGTGCTGACCAATCTGAAGTTAAAGGATTGACAAATAGCTCTTTCACAGGCTTCCAAAAAAAAAAAAGCTGTAAAGTTCTGTCCAGAGCCACTTAAAATGCAAAAGCATTCAGAGACCCAGAAGGAAGAGGAGAGAGCAACTGCCTTCCAGAGATACACCAGTGGCTCCTGTCTCAGGGTAACACTGGCTGCTCTCTGATGCAAGCAGCCTAATGCTGCATGTTCCCCACATGAGTTCTGCTAATCACACCAGTGCAGCCTCCATTCAGTACCCAGGCAGAAAGCATGTTGTACAACATGTGCAGACCCAAATTACACTGGAGGGTCCTGGGCAGAAGTATCTTCATGGGTCTTCTAAGAATGAAGTTAGATTGAGAGTGATATCAATATTTTTGTTTTAACTGCAGGTTTATTCCCAGATGCATAGGATGGCTTGTTTTGCAAACTGTTCTCTGCTGAGTCTCAGCTTCTACTCATTTGATTGACTATTGAAAACAGTAACATACAGGAGTCAGTCAGAACATTGTTCTGCTGAGAGTTTTTTTTTTCACTCACTGAAAAATGAGATGACCTATGTTATTAAAGGTTCCGTACCTGTAGCATATACAGACAGATGCATTAACTGATTTTTCTTCAAAATTTCAGCATTTTCAATGTCATGAAATTCACTGATTCCTTACAAAGGCAGACAGCATGCAGAACTAGTTAGCCATGAGGTGACAACTCAGGACTGATGAGAATTACCTCAGCCATGGGCATATACTTCTTTTAGCCCAGTGTATATATACTCTAGTAGCTGATTCAGCTCAGCCTTTTTGTAGACAATCTGCAAAAAAATAAAATCAGTGTGTAAATAGACATTGAAATAAGGGGTTGGATAACAGTTAGAGTAAACTGGTATAGCTCTGGATGCATATTAACCCAAATTCAATGTGGCAGGGAATTGAATAGTTCTACTGTTGTCAATGAAAGGCCAATAGAAAAAAGTTAGCTTAGCCTCTCCCTTTTACAGGCCCTGAGGGGTATGAAGTGCACCATGAACTGAAATTGGTTAGATTGATTCTAATTTGTTTGATAATTATTTCCCCATGAATATTTCTCCATAGTGACATAGTGCAGTCAAAAAATGTTACAAAACAGTGACATCACCAAGAAATTCTGTTGGCATGGCAAACTTACACTCACATCTTAGATAGATAATTAGGATTTTGCCATCACAGCTTTTCCAGTTGTTTTTTAGGGGGTTATTTTTCTCCTTTTTGCCCCATTCTTCTTCATTCTTGTTTACTGCTGTAATGTTTCAGTATGGACCTTTATCACTTGGAGAGCAAATACATCTGAAGTCTGTTGAAGTCCAGTAAGAGTCCATCCGTGCCATTACAAAATACTTGCTGCTTCTCACTTCTCTCTGGAGGGTCTTTTGGGGTGACGGCTCTGCACTGCCTTGCCCATGTCCCCATCTTATGGAACTGGAGTGATTGTGGTATCTTGAGAGTTTGGCTTTAACTTACTTAGTGATTGAGTTTTCACTGGAGCAGTGAAAAACATCCAATGCTTCTATCTGCTGTGTTTCTTTGGCTTTATTTAAATTTCTAAATATTTGCAATTGAAATCAGAGTTGTGTTCTACTTGGCCTGTTTTTTGTCAGCTATTCAGTTTCTAAAAGAAACAGCTGCGACTGCAGAGCCAAATGTCTAGAGCTCAAAATGAGGAAAAATAAATTCTTTTCCTCATAAATAATTTATACTTCACCACTTTAGTGTAATAAATAGGTTAATCAGCATTCTGCTCGGAATGACAAAAGGCCTAATCTCACTTTAGTGTGTTTCACATTTACCATGGTGCTTTCCACCTGAACAGCATTATTCTTAAAAATGTTCTTTATGCTTACCTCATAACTAGTGAAGTGATTTAGTAGCAGATCATAAAAAATATCCCTCTGAGAAATCCCTGCTGATTTCTGTTTGTTGGAGTTACTAGGAAAGAGGTATCCATTCTTTCAATCATTGGTCCTGAGGTAAGATATAAAGTTGCTGCTGATAAAATCTGCATTTGGCAGCCTGTGGGTGAATACTGTCAAGGGCAGAGCACCCTGGCCTCTTCTGCTGGCTGGCTCTCATCCACTGCCTGTGTACAAAGTCAGTGTAGTGCTGGGTTTTTGCATCTAGTGCACAAGGCAAAAGCAACACAATTCCCTGGAAAGCAATGGCACTGGAAATCAGTGAAAAAACCATTTGCTTCCATGGGATCTTTGAATACAAATTACCAGAGATAACACTGACCTTAGCTTTTATGCTGCATTGGTGAATTTAAGAAAGGAATTTAAAAAAGGAATACTGAAAGAGAAAAGGAAATTATTGTGGGCTAGCACTGCTAACTAAGCTTTAAAAATCTCCCAGTATTACTCTATTGAAAAGAAAGCTGATACAAAATACAGTTGTGATGTGTCATAATCTCCTCAGGGAGAAAAAAAAGGAAATAAATGGCACTTTAACAGAGAAAGGCATAAAGAGTAGATGGAAATAGAAGTCAGACAAATTAAAATTTAAAAGTACAGCTCCTTAATTGCTAGAATAAACTATAAAGAAATATGGCAGATCCTTCATTTTCCAATCCTTTCCTGAGTACACGTCTTTATGGAAGAACTGCTTCAGGTCAGAGTTAATCAAACTTTCTGGAAATACACTTTTCTCCTATGCGTGTTCCCTGGAGCTGGCAGCAGTTGCTCACTTTCTTCCATCAGAGAAAGGAAAAGCAGAATACTTTCCATAAAGAGAAATGTTGCTTTAGTTGTACACAAGCAGAAGTTGCTAGCCCCAGTACAGGTGTAGCTGGGTGGAATGCAATGCCCTCAGAACCTACAATGTAAGAGGCAGTGACATTTGAGCATTACAAAATCTTTTTTTGTAACTTGAATTGGAAAGTGCTCCTCTCTAGCTAATCTCTTTGTTAACTTTTTTTTCAGGCACATTTCATTCTGAGATAAGTTTCTGCCCAAATCCTGGATCAACTTGCTGATATTCGAGTTGTTCAGATTACATTTCAAAATGCCTGTTGACATATATTTTGCAGGAGGTGTTTCATCAAATAGTCAACAGACAGAAGAGGACTATTTTCCTTTGTCGAATGAAGATCAGAAAGAGTGTGATCTAAGCCCAGTTTCTGCCTCCTGACTGCTGTAATGATACAGATAAAATGCTTCTTCACTATCATAAGGTGAACAGGAAAACTTCATAATGAAGGAAAAAATGTAATTTATTTCCTTTCATCATACCCCTTTTTTGATTGCTGTGTACCCTAAACTGTATGTACATGAAGTTTCAGAGCCATATTCAAAATGAGCTGTTGTTTTTTCCCCCCATCATAACTGGGATGTAGATTTCCCAATGCAAATTTTACCAGAACAATAAAGTTGGTCTGAAGCTGCCATTGATTTTAGTCAGATTTTGGGAACTCAACAGTTCCAATGGCCACTTGTTCTTGATACATAGTGCTCAGATAAGAACCCAAGTTTTGAACTTTTTGGGCTGTAACATAGGTCTTTTTTGATGAATTGATTTGTTTTAAATAGGAAAAGAGAGTATTTTTTTCTATAAAGTTCTTTTTCCTAACTTTGGAACAATGCTTCTTGAAATTAGACAATGAGATCTGGCAAAGGGCATGAACAAAAGAAACTCACTTTTTACCAATAAGTAGAAATTCTTTTAACAAATCCCGAAGTATGAAGAAACAAAGAACAGTTTCATTATTCTCTCCCCTCAAAAAACAAACAAACAAACAAAAAAAAACACCCAAAAAACATTAGGAAGAAAATTCTTTGCCTTCCTAAATGCATTTGCCAACAAAACTTCATGACCTTACTTTTCCATGCTATGCACTCTCCTGTTCCCCTAAATGCAAGTCATACACATGCTGGCATGCTTACATCACAAGCATACCCATGTAGATAACTATTTTTATAAAGCAACATGCTAGATGCTGAAGTATTTAGTGGATTTCAATTCAACTGCTACCACAATGCCTAAGATCCAGCTTCTAATAACTTGAATTTAGTGCATATAATTTTCTCCTTACTAAGAAACACAAGAAAGGCTGTGTGTGTAAGTCAAGCAGTATTACTTAATAGCTGCATACAACAGGATGGAAAGGAAGTTTTCCTATTTAGTAATGAAATGATAAATTAGCTGTATAAAAAAGAGGTCTCATTATCCTCTCCCTAATTTGTAGTTGAGAAATGTGAGGAATATTGCAGGGACAGGGAAAAGTGGGCTCTGGTACATGCTCCCAGCATAAATTCTGCATATTAACTCACCACCATTGAACACAGAAACACTCTAGGAAGGAGGAGCTAATGCTGTCAGCAGAGAAAAGAACCCAGGATAATCTCTACAGGGAATTTCTCAGCATCAGGCTAAAACCACACATTCTTCATCACCTCTAAATTCTTCACAGCACTGAACAAACCAACCTGCCTGTTTCAATTTGAGGTAGGTATTCCTCTAGGCTCACTGGGAGTTCTGCCCCACAAAAGGTCCTGTCACCTGTCTGGGCTCCAGTGTCAAGTTCAGTGCCTTGCAGAGAGATGCTTAAAGGAGGCAGAACTCTGGGTCATTCTCAGGGGAGCAACAAAACTGCCCACTCCAGACGAAGACTAAACCTGCACAGTCTCCTCTGAGCTCAGGGTGATCTAGGAAGTCACTGCTGCTCTTTGGGCTCTCTTGGCCACTGCTTCCAAAAAACCTACTTGGAGTGTGCTCCTTTTCAGTTTTGAAGATGATTTTTTTATATATTATATGCTTGATAAAAGTCAGTTTCTTGAATTTTCCTACAAAGGCCTCTCACCAAGATCACTAGTCTGGAAATTTCCTCTACAAGGCATATCAAGCCTTAGTGAGAATAAGGGAAGGAAGTTAAGGTATGCTGGCAGAGGCAGCAGAGAGTAGAGCTTCAACCAGGAAGACCTTTAGAGAGAAAAGAGGCTTTCATGACTATTTGACTACTTACTTGGGAAAGGGGTCAGATTTTCACACAGGCTAGGATACACATTTGCCTAAACTTAGGCAAACTCTTTGGCCAGTACTTAGATGCTACCCAAAACAGTTGCTCAGAAATACTACAAAGGAATAGAAAATGTACCTAACAATGGAACCGCTTCTTCTCATCTAGAGTTTCAAGATGGTTTAATGACAAAATTTCAAAGGCAGAATATGAATTTGTAGCAGCAGCATAGAAAATTACTTCTGAAATTTATAATAAGAACCTGCAATTCTTCTGTGGTTAGAACTATGAAAACTCCGACCAAAATCAAACACTTCTTGAAGGTAAAATTTCTTCTGCAAATGTGAAACTCAAGTTATTACACAATTCAACAGGACTGTAATTGCGGAAAAGTACCCTTAGTTAAAAAGCTATTTGTAGCTTTAATAAATGACTTAAAAGAAGAGAGCACACAAGTAAATGAAGTGCATATCCTGTAGGAGGGAGAATTCATATTGAAAGAAAGACTGTATTCCCTTTTACAGACAGAATGAGGTTATTAAATAGAAACATGAATGTATCAGGATGATGGAACTATCAGCCTTTGAAATTATGGAAATTGCTTTAGATACAAAAGAAGCGACACTAATAAAATGCAGTTCCATTAAAAGCTTTATTAGTTTACTGTAGCAGTACTGCATTTGATGTGGCAATGAAATACCTAATATTTCAGAAGATTCTTTAGGTAAATTAACTGATCGAAAGGAATCCAAGTTTAAAACTTCAGAACTGAGGGTTAATGACATTTTAAATCAAAGCAGTATTTAGTCCCCTGAACATTTCTTTCAGAAATTAAGATATTTTTATATCATTACTTGTTTTGAAATTACATAATTATGTTTTTAAGAAGACGGTTATTTTTCATTAGTGGTCTGCCAATTTCCAGAATTTTTTCATTAATGTGACAGCCTCATACAGGTCTGTTGTGTATTTAGGAGGACAGTGTGGGTGAAGCATTCTGGCAGTTTTTATATTACGTGTGGGTGTTCATATGCGTAAGTCAAAATGCTTCCCTCTCACTGTGGCATATTTCCTTTTGAGTATATAGACTATAATGCCAAAACCTGAATGCGTTCTCAACAGAAATGTAACTGGCTATCTCCAGAACCTGACCTGTCCCAGCAGTTTCGCTCTTCTGTGTGAATGCGGATGAAGATTATGGTTTTGAAATGGTCTTCAAATTAAACCCAGAGTTTCTCTTACTGAATGTAGATTCTGCAGGTACAAAGGTGTCAGTCCCCACCTGAGCAACATTGTGGGAGTGCTGCCCTTGAGCCTGGCCACAACTGTGCCCTGGCTCCCTACGGACTCTGTTGATCTTGGACCAATGCACTGACTCCCTGGCTCGCCCTCACATTTGCTCATCACCAGAAACCTGCCTGGCAGCCTGGACTCTGAGCTGCCCCCAGACCGGCCCGCTCCCATCCTGGTCGAGATCCTTGCCCACAGCCAGCCATAGCGTGCTTGGCTCCTTTTCCCTTTGGGGCCTGTTTCGTGATGAAGAGTTATGGAAATGCAGACACAGTGTCTGTCGGGACACGGGAGAAGGGAATGGATGGAACCCTGCAGGATATCAGTGCCTTCTCCCATCATCCATCTCCTCACTGCCGTACCCAGGGCATAGGGAACAGCAGCAGGCTGACTATCAGAAGACACGTCTTTAAGGGAAGATATTTAAAAAGCACGAAGAGAACTGGGTATCACGGCTTGGAGCTGAAGGGAATTTATAGCAGTGCTGCCCTAGAATTGACTAGATTTCCTTGTAAGAAAGGTGCAAAACCTCCCTTTACCTGCGTTCCGAATGTAACACAACGGGAGGCTTAGCGAGCCCTGGAGAATCTTACATTAGAACACTTAACCAGCCCTTAACGCACACACTTCCGGAAGCACCTTGGTGAACAAACCGGGACACCAAGGCCGCACCCGTCAGAAGCCACTTCAGCGACGCTTGTTTTTTCAGCAGCAGCCAAATTTACAGCCCAGCATCCCGCCGAGCACACGGGAGCACCTTCACTGCCGCGTCTGCAGCACCGCGACACCGCCAAAGCACAGCACCTCCGTGCCGCAGTGCCCGCAGGGGACAAGGCCCCGGCGGCGGCTGTGCGGGGGTCGGGGGGCAGCAGGGCGTGCAGCGGCAGCACTGAGGGCCGGGGCCGGAAGCGACCGGGGCCGTGGGGCGGGCGCGGGAAGCGGCGCGGCCGGAAGGGGCGGGCGCGTCTCCCGGTGAGGGCCGGGATGGCGGCGCGCGGGGCGGCAGCGGAGCGGCGCGCGGCCGGCGGTGGATGAACGGCCGGAGGCTGCGGGAGCGGCCGCCGCAGCCCCTGGAGCGCCGCGCCCGCCGGCGGGGCCTCTCCCCCGGGGCAGGTGAGCGGGTGGGGTTGGTCCGGTCCGGTCCCGTCCCCTCCGGTCTCTGCCCGCCGGGTGCCGCTTCCGCCTTGGCGGGCCCGGCCGCGGCCCCCTCGCGGCTCTCCGGGCAGCGCCGGGCCCGCCCTCACCGGGCCCCGCGGCCTCTGCCCCGCTGCTC
>VWZG01003036.1:0-79392 GCA_013396735.1 Grallaria varia | reverse complement strand
CATGAGGCCTAAATAAAATGTTCTAGTCACTATCTTATCCTTAGCTCAGACCTCCAGAAATGCAGTACAGAGGTAGAAACTGCTAGTTGCTACTTCAAATATGAGAAGCTATACAGCTACATAAAATTTACAAATATACAGAAATATATACATATATACAAATATATACAAACACAGAAAGTCTTAATGCTGATGCCTTAATATTACGAGCGGGAATGAACAACACACATCAATATGATGCACACTCAAATCCAACTTTATTCTAAACTTCTAGTGATATATATACCCATTCCAGCATCACACATTCCCACGCTCCCAAGACTACCCCCAAGTGGCTGGCTGTATCACAACACCTGTACATTGTTTTCCCATTATCTTGCTTGCATGTTCTGTTTTTCTACTTGCCTAAGCAACTGCTTTCCCACAGACTGACCTTCAGCTGAGTCTTATCAAGACTACAAACACCTTCTTTCCCATGCCAAATCGTGCTAATATCCCTTTAATATGGCAAAGGCTCTCACATCTTAAGGCATCAGTATTTGCATGTACAGTTGGATATGAAAGAGGAAGTGCTTCTCCAAGTGACAGAGTGCTTATTGTACAGTGATGGACTGTGAGAGCCTTGCTTATTGCATCATAGTTGACTAACCAGTCTGTCTGAGGATGGATTACGCTGGGTAATATCAGTGAAGTCAGAGGTGCCAGGTTCCACTGCTGCACGCTGAAAGCAATGTAAAAATGTTTCATTTAATAAACTTCTGACCTTTCCCTCCCTTCGTTCTATTTCCTTTATGGATCCCTAAAATGTGTAAGTTGCCTCATTCCTCTGGCTTGGCTCTGAAGTGTTTAACATCCTTTAATCCTTTGTGCTCATCTTCCGTATGAGCAAGTGCGGTGACTTTTTACCAGTGGAAGGCAGGATGAGCTGTACAAGTCAAACTCCAGTTAAATTTGGTGTCTGTTACAATAGAGTTGACCGCTAGTATTAAATTAATTAGGATTCGTGTCTTGATTTATTTGTTCATTTGTCTCTGTTGTAATGGAAGTTCTTTTGACAGCAAGTGCGAGAAGAGACTCTTTATCCTGTTTTATAAATGGGAAGCTGAGGCATGAATTGTGATTTGCAGAAGGTGTTTCACCTTTGCCTCTGTCTGTTAAGAGATGTTTTAGGATTCTTGCTGCAGCACTTTGTACTATATCTCTGTCATCCTGTGTCAGAGTTGACTGCTGATGCAGTTGTAGTTCCCTTTGGGATTGTTTATCAAGAAAAGGCTTAAGAGAAGAAAAGGAATTCAGGGTGTTGTGGCCCTGCCATTTAGCATTACCCTGTTTATTTTTCCCATTCACTAGAAAGGGAAGATATGTGGCTGTGCTTCTTTCCAGTGTCTGAGAAAGGTGAACAAGAAAAGAATGAAAAGCTTGTTTTACTTAAGTTTAGTGTAATGATATTGGGTGAATTAAATTTGCAGTGAACTGAAGAAAACTAAGGTTCTGTGTATATCCATGTTTATATTACTGCTTCAGAATATAAGATTGTTTATCTTTGAGAAATTTAATTAACTTAAAAAAATGACAAACACAAAAAACCCCAACAAGACACCAAACTGAACTCAAAACCTAAAGGTTTTACCCATAACTTTTTGGGTACTGCTGTCCTGAGAGCAACAATGCACATGTTTCAAGTGCCGTTTCAGACACGGGAAAAATGCTTTACCTGCCCTTGAGACAATAATTGGTTCAAGATTGTCCTTTAAACAGCTTTTAGCATATTGCTAAAATTAATACAGATATACTGCTTCATATCTTAATTAGCAGTATAGAAGCTAGTGTAATATTACTAGCTGATAGCATATTGTTGCCAAAACTCTGGTTGTGCATCTGACAATTTCTAGTGTACAGAGTTTAACTGGGAAGACTGCAATCAATGCTTAGAGAAGAGGTAGACAAAACAGTACTTACTGTGTTGAATCGAAGAGTAATTAAGGTTGGAAAAGACCTCCAAGACCATCAAGTCCGACTGTTGAAGGGCCTAGTTCTGCCCCTGCTGAAGTAAAATACAGCTCTAATACAAATATGTTCAGTGGCTGTGCATGTCGTACTGTAACTCTGAATTCTTTGCATGGAACATGGACGGGGGAGAGGCACGAGTTATCTCATTGTTGTGGGGAATTATGGTACCTATTGAACTCTGCCAAACTGGCATGCTGGTGATATTGGAAGTGTAGTCACTCATGTATAGGAGTGACCTGGGAAATGGATTAAAATGGATGAACTTCTGGTGGCTAATTCTTGCAAATAGTGGATTTTGCAAGCCAAATTTCTTGTGAATTCCAGGGTTGTTTAGCTTTATATTGAGAGTAATTATAAAATACAGTATACAATTTAATAAATGAAAAAATGGAGATGAGTTGAAAAACTGGACATATAAATATGTATGCATACATATATATGTTTGTGTATGTATATATATATATATATGTAACTGACACTTGTGAAGGCTTTTTTGTTTTAGTTTTGCAGATAGAAAACTCCCTAGTCCTTTGACTTGCAGCATAAATAATATTGAGTCTGCAGAGGTTTTTTAGTAATGGTTGCTTCCTAAAACAACCTTTTCAATCTATAGTTTGGTTGGTTGGTTGGTTGGTTTTGTTTTGGGTTTTTTTGTTTGGTTGGTTTTTTTTTTAAATTTAGCTTCTGTCTGTACTGTCAAGTAAGGCAGTTAGGTAGTCTGAACAGGAGAAGATGGCTTTACTCTTTTAAGTATTGAGTACGTTTCTATTCCTTCTCTCCTGCTCTCCAAGCTGATAGAGTGAATTCTGATAGAGTGGAGTGAGCTTCCAAACAAGCTTCCTTTCAGAAGAGGTGTACTTTATATTCTCATTTCAGCAAGTCACCTGCTCATGCCAGGTAGATAGCTTCTAGCTGTCTCTTCTAAAAATAGTATTTTCTTTCACCAATTCAGTGTTAGTTTACAATAATTTCTACCTTTAGAATAGAAAACTTTCCATCTAATCCATTCTTCTTTCATTAACTTCCCTTATTTCTGAATCCTTCAAATACTTGACTGATGCATTCTTCTGTCTAGATATTGTCAACATTGCTCATTCTGGAAGGTAAGGAAGTGCTTGAACACAATATGAAATGATGGTCCAGTGTTTTAAACTAAAAGCTAAATGTGTTGGACAGTGTTTGTTCTTGCTTCTTTGTAGGAAGTCTGATCACTTACTGTTTTTGTTAGATGAAGAGCCAGTCCACTAATGTGTAAGATTCTCTTAAGTTTTTAAGTCTCCCATGAAACGAAATAAGACAACACTAATGTTGAGGTAGAGTTGATACGTGTCCTGTGAGGCCTTTCTCCTGAGCTGCAGCTTGGCAGTGTCGTCTGTAATTTGGTGGTTACATCCTGACTTAACCTTAAATTTTGCAGTAAAAGGGCCTGTTTGTTTAGTAGCCACCCTGTATGATTTTTCAGTAGCTGAAATTCCTGTTCTGGACTATATGTGAAGCAATATTTCCAGTGCTATATTACTACAGTATTTAATAGTAGTTACATTGTGTAGCAAATGAGCACCAATAAAAATAAATCTATGCTCCGTGAAGCTCACAAATCCCATTATGTACCTTTTTAATAAAATCCTCAGGACAGTATTGGAGCAGCCTACCTAATGATCCACCTTCCTGACTCTTCCTAACTTAAAGCCTGGAATATAAAAAGTGATTTAAATGCCATAGCATATTTGAAATCAAGCTGTCCTTCCATGGAATACTTATGGCCTGAGGAAAATGTCACAGGGCTGTCTTCTCTTCTCACCAGGAGGTATGTTAAACTTGCAACAGAAAATGTTGTTACAAGTGTAGATGTACATGATGAAAAGCTATTTGTGAAGCCTAATCTCTTATTCTTTACTCTGAAATGTTCACCTGTAGAAGAGGGAAAAGCGATCCTTGAATTACAGCAGATTGTTCTGAGTCAATCTGTACCTTTTAGGAGGTGATTTGTTGGAATTATGTGATATACTGAGTATAAATTCCCTAGATTACAAAATTGTCACTGAAAAGTAGCAACCAACAGGAGCGACTTCAGCCAAAGATATTTTTCTTGGCTGGGTTTGCTATTGTGATCCAGTCTGGCATAGAAATATCAATAGATCTGGGGCTGAACTTGTGCTGTAGTGTGGACAGGATGACCAGTCTTTGTTTGATGATGATTTTTCAGTGACACTGATTCTAAAATAAACTATGATTGTTTTCATCATACATTTCCATCAAAATGGAAAGTAAATTTCAACAGCCAATTTTGGGTTTTGACTTTAATGTTTAAATTTATTTGTATATGCAAGACATGCTCAAGCAAGCATGACCTTCTTTCTGGTGATTACTCTGCTCTCCTTTTCTTGCCGGTGTTCAGTGTCACTGGTAGTGTCTGAAACAGATCAGCTGTGCTATCACTGCAACTGGTTGCCTGTACTTCCCCTTTAAAAGTGTCTTTAACTGTGACTTATGATTATGTGCTGTTTCTTTAAAGGCCATGTACATTAGATACTTGCATTATTTACTTCAGTGAAATGTCCTGATATTAGGCAGGTAGCATCTTGGCTTCAGGTGCCTCATCTCTTTTCTTGCATTAATACACTTTCACAGATTGCTCCTTGCTTAGCAGCAACTAAGGTAGTTGGCTTTAAGAACTGTATAAAGATGTATAATCCTCTGCATCTAACTTTTTTCTTTTGCAGGAAGGGTTTCTCACCATGGCCATAACACAGTTTCGACTCTTTAAAGTCTGTACTTGCCTGGCAGCAGTGCTTTCTTTCATTAAAAAGTTGATATGCAGGTAAACATGTCTTATTTAATTTGGTTGCATTTTCTATTTCAATTACAAGTTCTTGCACTTCTTTCCTTTTCCCAGCACTTACCCACCAATTCTCCCAGTTCTGATTTTACTAATTGCAAAACAATCAAGACAGATGAAAACTAAGTCAGATTTACTCTTTAGTATGCATGTTCCTTCCGAGTTCCGAAATCTGTGTAGTGCATCTGTGAGTGTATTTTGATGTATGATAGCTAAATGAGGTTTTCTAAACAGCTATGTCAGAGTTTTAAAATTGCCTTTTAAAACTATTCCATGTCAAACTAGAAGGAAAGCTGTCCTCCACGTTTTCTAAAAGTACTTGACAATTGATAATTTGTTTTTTAAGAGATTCGGTTAATGGCAGCATCCACCCTGTCATCAGGCAGTTGTCTTTCACTATAAGTGTAAGCAATTCTCATCCTGATTTGTCAAAAAACAGTTGCCTGAGATGTTAGATTCTTCTGCCTATTGAAGATTCTTTCAAGAGTTTGGACGGTGATGGAAGTTCAAGGGAACTGATTTTTTTTTTCTTTTAATGATGAATAACGACATCTTTTGCTTACTCTTGTAAGTCATGCATAGTGCTTTTTTGAGTTGTAGACCCACGAATGCAGCAGAGTAGTACTGAGAAGCATTCTCAAAACCCTCAAGAGTTAAGGTTGTGTAGTAGTAGAGTTCAGTAGTTTGGTTGCACAGTACCTGAGGTAGGTCTTGGCCTGTGCTGTCATATAAACTACTGTGCTTCTTGCCACTCTTGCAGCACATTGTTTTACATAAACAAATAGCAATCTGGAGAAATCCATTCTCTTTTTGTGTATGATGACAGCAACTTTGCCAGTGAGGTTAAAGCATATGCAGAATACATGGTAGACAAAAATAACTGTTTATTTCCTCTTTGCCTTTACTTATTCCAAGAACAAGAGGAAGCTCTCCACTTGTTGGTAAATTTATTACAGATCAAATGAGGCTTTAAAAAGGTACATTTTAATGCTGCATACAACTATGTAGATGTCAACCTTGGCTCTGTGATTTGGATCCCAAATTAAATTAAGAATACTTGCTGTTCAAGTTCTGAAAGAAGTCAAAACACTGAGTTGATGATAACGTCTGTATTATGTGGGCTCTTCATTTCTCTAAGTGTTAAGATAGTTTTTATAAGCAGGTAATTGTTTTGTAGATGCAATGACAGTATTTTCATAATTTTTTCAACTTCTGAATGAACTAAAACCTTGAAATGAACAGCTGAGAAACTGCTCGGGAGTAAAATAAGTAGAAAACCTTTTCTTTTGTGAACAGCGTTTAGTTGAAGGAATGAAAATTTAAAATCTTTCACATAAGCGAGTGGATCAAATTAATTCAGTCCATTGAGTACAGATGTTTATCCTGTTTACTATCAGCTGCAAAGTGTAGCTTGATAAATTTTGTTGTCCTACAATGTACCTTTTCCTATGAGTATGCCTGATGACCTGCAAATGTGATTTAATGAAATGTGTGTTTTAATTCAGTGGATATGAGCTAGTACTTACTTAGATTATATAGTTTATATTAGGTTTTCATTTGACCAAGTGCCTGTAGAGATTATGTATCTTTTTAGTAAGTGTAGAGCCTACATATAGTACTAGAAATCTCTTTAGTTAAATCTTTTTTGATAAACAGCCTGTATAAATCCAGTTTCCAGAAAATAAAAGGTATACGTGTAAAAAGAGATGAAACGTCATTCTGCTTAAAATATCTAGTTATTTTCTCCAGCTGAGAAATGTAGATGTTGCTATTAGTAAGGAGAAACAAAACAAAGAATTCTTGAGGCATTTGACATTCAGAGTGGTGATCAATATCTATCATGTTTGTGAAGCAACTGTTCCTATGAGCGCCTTGTTCCCTGTGTAGAAGTGGAGATAACGTAGCCTTCCTCAGTGCTGCTCTGTGTAACATACCCTTTCCCATGCTGTATGACAAAAGCTTTCCTCCTACCTTCACCCTTGTTAATGTCATCACTTTGACTAGATGAATGTTTGTTAGAAGCCACTTGCTGGAATCTTCTAAATCATGTAGAGAAATATATGTAAGCACAGAAGTAATGGGTTAGAATGGTATTAAAGATACATATGTTGTACAGGGTTGAAGGAGGATGTTTCCAAGCTTGGATTTCCTTTAGAGATGTCATCTAATTCTAGTCAACCAGTAGTCTCTAGTGTGTTTGAAGTAACAGTGTTTTCACCTTCCTTTACCCTTAAACTCTGTTGCTTTTCAGCTTAAAGGAACAGTTTGTAAAGGAACTAGAATTAATTATATAAAACTTGAAAATTTGATGATAGCACCTGATCTTTACTAAGGAGGAATCTATTTGGCCTAAAATAGAAAAAAATATATCTAGTCACCAGCATGGAGCAGAGGTGATATTACAAGCAATTCATATAGTCTGAGTTGATGGTAATATGTTCCATCATACTGAAACTAATAGATAGAAATTACAAATTCAAGTTTCTCAGCTTTATTCTTACCAGTTGTAAGAAACAAAACTTAACTTTTCTGAGCTGCATAAAGTCAATTACATGTGTCTCTTTTGCTATAGGAGCTTACACTCCTTGGGGAAAACATGAGTGTAAGCCTTAATTTCACTCTCTTGTGTTGCACGGTTTTAAAATACAGGGAATGTCAGCTAAGAATATTTTTAATTATTATTGTGATCTCTGAGTACTGTCATTAAGTAAATATCTAGGTGATTTATCTGCAGTGCATTAATGTTTGTTTTCAATTAAAAGTGTTTGATATAGTTGCTGAAAGGCATTGAAACAGTATTTTAGTAGAAACATGAATTGAACAAAAGCTGTTGACTTGCATAAGCTTGCACTATATCTGTTTAGACTGAAGGAAAAAGGTACTTTAGGGGGGCTTTCAAATCAAGCAGCTCAGAAAGCGATTTGTTAAACACAGCTTAACACCTAAGACATAGAAAAATTTCTCGTACCATAGAAATAGTTTTTTTGACAAATGTAGATCGCTACTGCTTGTTTTATAAGCACTGACCATCTAAAAATTGTAACTGACTTAGGCAAATAAGTTAGTTCTTTAATTTTTGTATTTCTCAAAAGTGTTTCTCCTCTATTTCTACTGCAGTTAAAAAAATAAAATGCACTTTGAAATTCGTGTGAACACCACTTTAAATTCTTGATGAAATTCCTTTGCTTAGCCAACTTTTACTGGCAGTAGTTAATACTAAGGTAGTTGAAGCACTAAATGTTTTAGCCATGACTATTTTTAGTAGTGCTGTTCTCAGACTTCCTTTTTGTTTTTTTTAAACTTAGTGCTCATGTTTTCAGAGCTTGGAGGAATCCTACATTTTTCTTTCAGGTCTGGAAGAGGGCGAAAGTTAAGTGGAGACCAAATAACTTTGCCAACCACAGTGGATTATTCATCTGTTCCTAAACAGGTAATTGTTAAAGTGGTAGGTGACTTGATAAATCCCTTACCAGAGTATTATACCAGTCCTACAACTGAGTTCATATATAGACAAGAAAGATATAATACTATTATATATGCTATATAGTATTAAATATATATCTTAGCAAGATATAAAAAGACAAGTTTTTACTTGCAGGATAATATTAACTTTTACCATATACTTGTATTCAGCCTGAAGTAGAAGACTGGTCTTCATGGGATGAAGATGCACCTACCAGTGTGAAGATTGAAGGTGGCAATGGTAATGTGGCTGCTCAGCAAAATCCTTTGGAACAAATGGAACCTGATTATTTCAAAGATATGACCCCAACTATAAGAAAAACTCAAAAAGTAAGTATTGTACTCTACATACAGAGGCGTTTTCGTGCTTTAAAACAGGCTATAAGAAAATCAGCAACTTAGAGAAGGTGCCGTTAATAAAATTAAGCTGTCCTGTGAAAATGAGAATAGATGCTGGTGTGTAGTTTAACATGTCCAGTTAAAATTTCTCACTCTTTGAGATCTTAATAATAAGATGCTATTTCACGTTTACATCTTTAGTCTTAATGTTATTGGAAACTTATGAATAATTTCATAGTCTGAAGGTTCTGGGAAGTATAATGTGAGAACCCTCTGGTCGCTTTAATTCTGAAAGTAGAACAGTGCACTAAGATCTTGTACTCATACCCTTCCATTATTTGAAGAGAGACTGAAGTCTGAGGGAGCAGCACTGCAGTTTCAGAAAACAATGGTTACTTGTTTAACCAAGTTATATTGGGCAGGATGGAATTAGGGGACTGGTATTTCAAAATAGCTTGCTCTTCAAATATCCGTTTTTATTATGCAGACAAGACAGAAGGTCATATCTACAGGAGCATCAATGTTGTAAATAAATGCTTATTTAACGTCTGATAATTGCAAGTTTTGTTTCTGTGTGCAAATCTGTCAGCTGCGTACTTACAGGTCTTTGAGTCATTTGGAAAACCTCACAACAAAGTCTGTCAGGTACTGGAGCAGGTTGCCAGAGAGGTTGTGCAGGCTCTGTCTCTGGTAGTTTTCAAGCCCCAAGTGGATAAGTGCAGAGTACTTTCATCAGCCTTAGAGCTGACAGTGCTTTGAGGAGGAGATTGGATTACACACCTCCTGAGGTGCCTTCCAACCTGAATCTTCTTGTGGTCCTATGAACTGGAGGTGATACTGATGTCAGTTTTCTGTGGACCAAATTCTTCTAATGATTTTAATCTCCCAAAATCTATGGGGCAGAGGAGGACTGGGGAGAAGTAGATTTCTCCTTTATACCTACTGATATTTTTTGCCTAATAAAATGACCTTCAGGTTCGGAGCAAAACTGAAGAAGGGTCCATGCTGTTTGAGTACTGTACACTGGGTTTAGTTTAAATGTATCTCTAGGGACAACTGCAAGCACTGTAAAGAACATTCCTGTTAACTTGGACTAACCACCACCCTTTGTATTTCCACTGAATCGTGGCTCAATATAAACCCCAAAATCTGAGGTAGAATCTGCTCATGTTACCACTCATCTACACTCATGTGTTTGGTAATACAACTTCAGTCAAATAACAGAGTTTGTCATTGCTAAGTTAGATTGTCTAGTCCGATTTCCTTTCTTGCATTTGTACAGTCAGTGGAACTGTGAATCTACCTCACTGGGCAACAGCTGAGACTTAAAACAGGCTAAACGAAGTAAGTTTGTGACTTGAGGTGAAGACAAGGGAGGGGTATGTGATCTTATCCACCATGTTAAATTTGCTAATATGCCTTTTGGGAGAAGTAAAATGTTTTTCAGCCAAACTAACATGGAGCTCTACTAGTTGATGTGATAGAGAATTACTTTGCAGCTATTAAAACTGCATAGATATGCTGTTGAAGTAGCTAAGAGAGCTCACATTGCAGTGCAGTACAGCAGTGCAGACAGCACTGCCCTCAAGAGTAGTATCTTACAGTGACCTGTCACAGAAGCAGGATTTCTCCAAGGAATATGTTACGTGGTTGGTAGCTTTTACAAGTACTGGGAGATGTGGCTATTTGATCTCTAATTCTTTGTGCACATTCTGTCTTGATACAGTCATAGGTTTCCATATGACGAAGGAAGAAGCTAATGAGGGGAGGAGGAGTTCTTGTCTTTTGCATTTAGTATCTTTCACTCATCAGTTCATTTGGCTGTACAGCTTCCAGAACCTGACCAAGTTTGAGACATAGTGTGGTGTTGTGTAGCTGTACCGTCACAGGCACAGAGTTATATGATCACCAAGGAGACTGTGTAGTGCTTTGATTTACCCCTTCTTGTTCCTGTTTTTGAATATTTTCAGATAGTTATTAAAAAACGAGAGCCTTTAAATTTTGGGATCCCCGAGGGAAACACAGGATTCTCGAGCAGATTAGCAGCTACACAAGATATTCCTTTTATTCACCAGTCTGTAAGTATACTCTAAGTATTGGTCTTGTACTTGATGATTGAATGACTGTTCTGTAGGGGAAGGAATAGTCTGCCTAAGGTCTACATTGTGCAGACTAAGAAGAGTTGTGGAATAATGTAAATTGTTTTAAAATTGAGTATTTGGTTCAAAGAATGAAGTAGTTCATTTAATTTTAACTAATATATTCTACTGAGAAGCTTGACAAATTAGTGTTAAAAAGATAAGAAACTTCCATACACTTCTGTGCTTACAAATCTGCTCAAGCAATGTGCCATAGGATTTTTGCATTCTACACAGTAGGTTACTAACAAGAGTAGATGGCTTTTTAGAAAGCCTCTTGTGTTACCTTTGCTTTATTATCTTGGACCAATTTTTAACTTTCTGCTTCTCCCTTTCTATAGGGATTGTAATCTAACAGTCTCTAATTTTTGCTCTTTAGCTTCTGAAAAAATAGTCTAGCTACCCATCAGCCTAGCCATTTAGTGGAAGATGCTTTCCCTCCCTTGCCCTTTGCCTTCTTTAACAGTGGTTCTGCTTTGATACATGATGCACAAAAGGGTCCAGGCAGGAAGCAGTACAGGGTGGTCATACCACCTCCTTACACTGTCCATAATGAAAATAGTTCAGGAAAGGACTTTCAGTGAGTGTCATTCAACTGATACTGGACATTCAAACATATGGATGTACATGTTGGTTTGTCCATGCAGCTTCCAGAAATCTTTTACACTGTCTAGTTATTTAATCTGCTCAATTTATCTTCCTCTTCCCAAAAATGCACTTCGGTACTTCCTTCCTGCTTTTGTCCAAAAAAGCTTTTGACAACTGGAAAAACTCAGAGCAGGAAAAAAAGTATAGACGGTAAGTTGAGAAGCGCTGCGATATCTTAAATACTTCTATAAGCCTGAAGGATTAAGATTAAAAATAGATGTTAAGGGAACTTTCCTGTCTGACCATCCAGGAGACAGTCTGGCAGTCACACCCCAGTGTTTTATTTTTTTCCATATGCTTAGAGCTTCTCTTTGCTTTCAGCCTGAACTGGGAGACTTGGATACTTGGCAGGAAAATACTAACGCCTGGGAAGAAGAGGAAGATGCTGCTTGGCAGGCAGAGGAAGTTCTTAGGTAGGTATAATTAATGTGACACATGTGAAAGAATCAAATTTGTTTGTTTATTGGAACACCTTTCTGATAAGTTTTGAATTGTTAAGCACATCTTAAGACAAATTATTTTTGTGCATCTAATCTCTGCATAACGTGTACTTGGCAGAAGCCACTTATCAGTTTAGTGGATGAAATAGTAGGGGAAATCTGAGAATCACTGGAACATTGGAACAACACATTAACACACACACATGCACATGCCTGCTAAAAACTAGCCCAACAATGCCTCACCAATCCCAATGATTTATTATGAACAAATACTGTGTTTGATTAAGAAAAATACCACTTGATGTCCTTATAAAAAGGATCATAACCATGTGCTTAAAGGAAAAGTAGTCCAGGATAGAAAATGAAGTAATAAGTATACTCTTGGAGTCCCTGTAGGAGCTGTGCTTTTCTAGCGAACTTAACTAAACTAGCTGATAAGGCTGAACGTAAAATCAAAGTCTCTCACAAAGTTAGAGGGAATACTTCATCCATTCCATTTGTGTTTTTTTTTTCCTTTTAAGAACACACAGGAGGAGTATGGAGGGTAAAGAGGTGCAAACTGAGTTTAAGTTAATCACACACAATGATTTGGCTTTGCAGTGACTTAGGGTTTTATCAAAATTTATTGCTTGCTGCATCATCACATCATCAGGTGACCAACCCCAGATAGCTGCAGTTTTCTAGACTTCACAAGTACCTGGCTTCCGTGGTCCAATAGTGATTTTTGAATATATCAAGACTTTATTTCATATTATCATTCTAGAACTGTGAATCTTTAAAGGAAAAAAGGTATTTTTGGAAAAAAAAATAAAAGGATTCCAATCAACTATTTATTTTAATGTTTTGAAACATTTACTTTTTTCAGTCTGTGGAACAAGACGAGGAAATCACCAGCACACTTTCAATGTGTTAATAATAATTGTTTCAGTTTATTATCTCTGACAGTCTTGCTCTGCAGCAACTTAACATGTGAAAATAAGGTTATAATGCAAATATTTTTGTAAACCTAAGCATCTATCTCTATGTATACATTCTGTTCAATATATTGGGTCTTTTTTAACTTCAGTACTGTTTCAGATCTTGTCTTTCAGTAATGTATAACAGAAGTACAAGCTTTATGATATGCATGATGTGTCTTTGGGATGGTTTTGTTCCAAGAATAGTAATTTTTTCTCATAAAGAAAGCTTGGTAAGATCTTTAATCTCTAAAGTGCAGTCTACTGAGACTTAAATGCTGCTTTTTTTGAACCGAGAAGTAAAACAACTACTTTTGCTAACTGCAGAGGTTGCATTGTACTTTACTTAACTCTTACTTAACATTTCATTATGCATGTTTTTAGGACTATCAAAAGTAGTATTCAAACTGTCCAAAGCACTGGCTTATCCTATACAAATGAGCTACTAAAATGATCTGGTTTATGTTTGTGCCAGTTTATTTTTGGAGTGTAAAATTTGTTCAGTGGATATTTCCAGGGTGGTCAAAGCTGTATTGTCTGCCAACTGTCGGGTTCATGCTCTAGAATACTTAGGAAGAGAGATCTCCTATGTGGCAATAGCGGTGAGGTTTTCCCCAAACCTTCATTTTTCAAACTGCCATGTTATTTGGTTGAAGCTATTATAAATATTTCAGCCTGTCATCTTTTTTATTGAAAGGCTTCAGCCAAAGTTATTGATTTTGATGAAATTCCATTGTGGCCATACTAGAAAGTATCAGAATTTACTTGTTGTAGAAGGGATGTGTGTGTGTCTAAATATTTCTAGTAGCCAGAACATGATCAGAACTGTAGCTGCCTCTGTGGCATACCACTTGGCTACTTCAGTACAACTGGTCATTGTGTAAGCTGTATCCCAGCTGTGTGATTAAGACCTTTGTTTTATTCATGACATACAAATGACAGTCTTTATCTATAAATGAGTGAAGTGCTGGCTGATCTTTAGCAAGATTGATAGGAAATACCTGCTGGATTTACAGTTTCTCTTGCAGCAGAAATTGGTGATGTATTTAACATCTGACATTTAATGTAAAACTTAAGTATAGTACTTGTCAAGCCTGGCTCTGTTTTTGACTGACTGCAGTAAGGTAGTGATATGGAGTCTCTTAAGGTTAGAAGTCTGCATCCTGCTCTACAAAATTATCTGAAGATCCTGTCGCCTCTCTGGTGACTTAGTGCATAAGTGTAACAGTTGAAAGAAGCATGTATAGGATTTCAGACTGCTAAATGCAAGACAGAGTCCCCCTGACATTCCAGAATGTTGATGCTGACTGTACTCCAGTGGTGCTTTTTGAGAATGAAACGAGTGTGCAGAAAAAGTAAAGGTCTGCCTTACACAGCTGTGTCTGGGTACCTGTTGGCACTCAGTTAGTATTAAGAAGTATCTTAAGACTAGAATAATTTTTGTGTGGTAATGGAGTGCTGATCAATCATGCATAAATGGGCTGTGGCTTGCTAAAAAGCAGAGAAGACTGTATCCTGTGGCCTCTCTGGTGACTCACTGCATAAGCATAACAGTTGAAATAAGCCTGTATTCCAAGCCAAATGCTCCCTGGAATCAAAGCATGCAGAAAGGCAGTGTTGAGGATTAGGCTTAGTTCCCGTAGTCTCTTTTTTCCCCACTCTTCAGCAGGTTCTGAGCTGGAATGCACTAAAATTTTCCAGTCAGTGATGAACCAGTGTAGCAGATGATAAACTGGATTTTCAATTAATTTGAGTTACTTGGAACTTGGGTTCTTCTGCAAATTTTAGATACCTCTCTGCAACTTCAGAATTTCTATTACCAATGAAGCTTTTTTTCCCAATGGGAATAATTAAGCTCGTGCATTTTTAGTTTATAGTAGCTACTTGTTTATACTATTTGGTGACCAGTTGCTCTGTCTGAGGTGAATGTGAAGGTCTCTGTCATTTGGGTGTAACCGAATACAATTTCTCGGCCTGTAGAGGGCGCGGAACCTCCGCTGTGTCATTGCAGGGAAAAGAAACCAGTGATCAACAGCATTGCTTAACACCTCACGTGGCTTTTTGAAGCTACTGTCTCTACATACTGGCTGGTGTACATAGCACTTCTTCCCTTCTGCATTGGTTGAGAGGTGTGGGGAGTATAAGAAAATCTGCTACTGTAAAGTGACAAATATCATTACTCTGCGTAAGCTTGACTGACAGCATTGTCAACTATCCAACTTTCATGTGGCATGTAGAATAGTGGGTGATGATCTCAAAAAACCCCAAAACTTTTGAGTTGCCATGAACTTAGGACACAGATCCTGACATGAATGACTAATTTCATTCTTTCATGACTGACAGTGGGGCAGCTTAGCTTCTGGCTAATCAATGAAGGGAATCAATCAGGGGAAACAATGAAGGTATTAAATAAGTGCACTCTCTCTTCTGTCCAATACAAAGATAGTATGTAGACTTTGTACCTCAAATATTTCGAAGTTTTGTGTTCCCAGTTTGTCCATAGTTGGAGTCTACCAGAGAAGGTTGCTTCAGGTGATAATTTTTAACTCTCTGTGTTTTACACACCTAAGGGGATATGCACAGGTAATTTAGGTACATTTAAATTTAACTCCTTACTGCCTCATCAGTTAGAATTCTTTATTCTCTTCAATAAATAGTTCTTCATTCTTACTAAATCTGTGTTAAATTTCATCTTTTCAAATTGATGAAGCTTCATTTTTTTTAAAGTCCTCTTGCAAGCAATATAGCATTTTTTTTCCTACCTAATAAATTGAATCAAAAGCAGAAGTGACCTACTTAGGCAACACAGGAGAGAGCTGCAATGTGTCACTGTGAGTATGGATCTAGTTGTTGGTCCTGCACCACTCAATAATTTGTTCTAGCTAAAGCAGGGAAATAAAATGAGTGAATTTTTTTGGTGTTCTTTCTTGGTTTGCTGCAGTCAGTTATGTATTTGTTGAAATTGGAACCCTTTTTCTGTAGACAGATTTTTTGAGCTAAGAGAGTAATGTCTGGAGTTTTATAATAATTACAAGAAATAGTGGTAAAAGGATACCCAACTGAAGACTTTTAAATTATTGTTTCTTTTCCTTAAAGACTATTGTTTATATTTGTAGCAGACAATAGTGTACAACACAGATCCTCAACTCCTGGTGGGGAGTATTAGAAGTTACTGTCTCATCTGATCATGACAAAAATGTTTGTAGAACAAACAAAGGGGGTCACTATGATGCTTCTGCTGAGGCAAAGTGGGGACACAAGTCCGCATTCTAGACAAGTCAAACTGTTTTGGTCTGAATTTGAAAAGATGGGTACTCTTGCTACTGAAAGCATAAGATAGATTTTTATTTTTTGCATTAGGCCTTATAACTGTCCTAAACTCACTGATTCACTTACTCAGAAACTTTGAGAACTTAGTGGCTTTTAGATTGCAAAATAATTGAACAAATATTGCTGCCTAAGACTAGATTGAATTTGGTTGGATATCAGGAAAAGGTTTTCACCCAGGGGGTAGTTGAGCACTGGAACAGGCTCCTCAGAGAAGTGGTCACAACACCAAGCTTGACAGAGTTGAAAAAGCGTTTGGATGATACTCTGAGGTACATGGTGTGACTTGGAGCTGTCCTGTGCAGGGACAGGAATTGGACTTTGATCCTTGTGGAACCCTTCCAACTCAGGGTATTCTCTGATTCTAGATTAAGATGAAAAGAAGACTTCAGCACAGTAAAAGAATAACTGTTCTGAGCCTAATGACTGTAGACTGAAGCTCTGTTTTTATTAGTTTTAATAACCTGTGTATTGACAGGAACTTAAGGTGTGACCATGCTGAAAACTGGATTCCTGTTATTTAGCAATTCATGGTTTTTTTAATTGCAGACAACAGAAGATAGCAGAAAGGGAAAAAAGAGCAGCAGAACAGCAGCGAAAGAAAATGGAGAAAGAGGCACAAAGGCTAATGAAAAAGGAACAAAACAAAATTGGTGTAAAACTGTCCTAACAGAAACCAGGCATCAGTGGCAGTGCTGGCGAAAAGAGAATTTCAACTCTACAGCGTACATATGGGTATTGATTTAACTGTTTATAGGACCTCAACGCACTGCTTGGTTTCAATGCATTCTTCAGGTCATCTTGGAACCCAGGATTTTCCCAGAATATCTTGAACTACCTTAAAGGAGAAAAACCCCACAGAAATCATGCCTTGATGGAATGTTTCCTGCAATAGTTCTTTTCCAGCACCCTTCTTTGCAGCAAAAGTGATTGACAAGGATGTTGATTGAAAAACACTCTTAATGAACAGCTCAAGCCTAGAGAAAAGAATGTAAATATTGAGTGGTGGGAAATCTACTGTATTGTCTGTGCTTACCTGAAACATGTAATTAAACAGTTTTAAAGAACCCTTTGCCTCCTTGCCTGATAGAGAATATCTGCTTTTGCATTTTTATCAAAGTATTTATAAACACTTCAGATTTTTTCATGAGAGATCATATTGACCTGTTCAGAAGAAAACTATTTATGGATGACCTGCAACTCAAAATGTGCTCCTGGTAGGTTATGCAACAGTAAGCAGAGCACAAGTTATAGCTGAACAGTAGAAGTGGATTTGTTGTCACTTTGTTACTTGCAGCTTCCTGTGCTACGTTGTCCTTTGTACATGACAATGCAATGGCTACCAGCAGTGGCATCACTACACAAGAATTGTGCACCTTTTTTACAAAGGCTGATGTTGAGAATGTAAGGGAGCATTTTAGTCACGTACTTGTATTGGTAAATTTGTATTTCTAGCAGAAATTCTTCCTACAGCTAGGGAAAAAAAAAATCCTCACACCTTATACTTGTTGCATAGGTAGTGTAATTGAGAAAAAAAAATCATGTCCTGCTGTTAATAATGCTAGTTAGAAAATTCTCAGTTCAGTTACAGGCACGTTTCAGATTCCATTTTTTTTGTACACTTACTGTATGTATTTACATTGGAATTCCCCTGGTAAAGTGTGCGTGGTAAATGTGCAGCAGAAGGCAACAGTGCTTTAGTGAAGAAGAGAAGTGTGATGTCTACTGGAAAGAAGTGTATGGGAGGAGCAGGTTCTTGTGTGCTACTTGTGTCCAGCCCGGTGCTTCAGTGGATGCCTTTTCCATCTTCTGTTGTGTGGATGGTATTACCCTGAATTCGTGGGTTGTATGGATTTCTTACCTTATGACAGATGAGCGAAGTCAGCACATTCTGTGCCTGAGATTTGTTTCCTGTGCCTACAGTTGACAATGAAGTTGTATGAGAATGGCAAGGGCTGGAGGGCCATGTGACTAGACCTTGTCTGCCTAGACAAATAGAATTTTTAACAAAGTTATAGTGGGTTCTGACCCAAGTTTATCTTTTCAGAAAAGTAATTGAGAAAACAAGACACTAAGAATTACTTTTAATGGCCATAGTCATGGAGAAAATCTTTAAAAGTGTTTCATATACTCGTCATGTAGCTTTAAATCTTTCACAAATCAACTGATTTGACCACAGTTTTCAGATGTTAAATTTTAAAATTTATTTAGAGGGCTAAACTGCTGTGCATATTTTCTGCAAATTGTTCTGGCTGGAGTATAATGGGTTACTCAATGCAGGAGTATGGCAAATAAATCTGCTCCAACTACACACCTCTAAAATATCTGACAGTGGATGGGAGATGAGGAAATTTATGAATAAGCTTCAATAACAATCTGTGTTTGTCCTTTTAACAGCACTGAAGAAGGAAGGAGGTACCAGTCATAATTCTTTCACTGTTGCTGACACAAGGCAAGGAAACTGACTATCTGCTGCCTGTTAAAGGTGAAACCTGTTGGAATCTGCATCTCATTTTTAAAAAAAATAATGCATACTGTTGTTGTTTCTGAGACAGTGTAAAATAGATGCAAGTCAATACTATTTATTAAAAATAACAACAGATGGGCTAATTAATATGTTGCAAACAACATCCCTGAATACATCATGTAAGCACATCTGATTTTTGAGCCTTCAGCCATTTTAAAAACCTTTGGATGCTGCCACCTTCCTGTGTGTCAGTCCTGCATTGCTTTTCCCTCCTGCTGCCTTACTGCTTTGCTGTTCTTCCTTCTGTCTACCTGGCCAGACTTACGCACAGCTGCTCTAGAGGTTCCTCCTGTCTCTGCCCTGCGCTGGCCTGATGCCAGTAGGGAGGACACAGCTCCCAGAGGAAGTCTCTTGCATGGTAACAACCCATGCATTGTTATCTGTTTCATCTTTTTCCTGTGCTTTCTCCTTTCCTTCCTCCTATATTTTGATTTTTATCCTCAGCAAACATGAAAATACTTCTGCTAAACTTACTGTGAGGCTGCTGCTCTGTTACTATCTTTTCCATTGGCTTGATTTCCTTAAGGGATCCTGTACATTCACTATGTACACTTTTCTTTCCCTCCTGCTGCCACAGGCTCCTCCTTTTCTCTCCCTTTCAACCTTACCCATTCTGTGATTCCATGAAGGGTACAGGTGAATCTCTGGTGGGGAGGGGGTCAGTGCCTGTGCCTGAGCGTTTTCAGCACCTTTAGGGGCATGCTGGGTACCTCTTGAACTGCATATTAAAGAAAGGCTTTTTTGTTCCTGGGTTAAAAAGAAAATATTCAATGGGATTAACAACAGGCATCCCTTCAGCCCAGGAAGGAGCTGACTTGGTTTCTATTCTATAAGCCTGAATTCAAGCAAATATTGCTATTTTACCCTTAGCCTATGAGCTGCATGGCCTCCCCACCTGCATGTTTTGAGACAAGACTTTCCAGTGCATACAGGTGTGGGTATGAGCATCTTCTCACCTCAGAAAGAAGGATGGGAGTTTTTATTGAACTGTTTGGAGGCTGATGGTCTTCTCCTGGCTACTCTGTACAGCACCAGCGGGATCCAGGTGAGACATGACTTAAGACTAAAGTGTAATATTAGAGGGAAAAAAATTAAGATGGTGTGTTTGTAGCAAGAACTGGCATATTCTCTATGGATTGTGGAACAAAGCCCAGTTCCCCCAAGTCTGGGACTGGAGTTTATGGTACTTCAGGCCTCTTCTTATACAGTGGGCACCTTGGGCTGTCTGTGTCCCTGAAGTGTGGAGGAGGAAAGGTGGAGGAGGAAGGTGGAGGTTTGGATGTGAGCTGTATTTTGGATAGAGATCAGAGCAAGGACTTTTTACCAGGAGTGTGTTGGGAACTGTCACTTCTCAGCTGAGTGCAGTTAAATGCCTTATGAGAGCTGAGCAGGCTGAAAAAGCTTTTAAGGGCAGGAAGAAACTTTGATGTTAGCTGGTGTTACTGTCTTATGTTGTAAACAGCACATTTAAAACCACTACAGCTAAATGTATCCTGCCTGAAACATTGTTTGAAATGAGCTTGGCCTATTGACATTTTTAGGTGTAGGTTTGTGCTGCTTTGTTGCCTCTTGCTGCAAAAGAAACCCATGTAGTCACAGGTTCTCCTATAACTGAAGATCACTTCTCCCTCTAAATTATGCTCCATTTCACAATCACTCAGTGCAAAGATCACTTAAACAACAGTGGCTGTAAAAGAGAAATGCAACATTGTAATGGAGTTGGTAACATCATATGTAAAATATTGCTCTCTTGGCCTTGCACAGACGTACTTTGAAGTAGGAATAACGTACTTTCTGTAATATGTTTCAGTCCTAAGAGGAGATATCTAGGAATTAAAAAATTCCATGGTTGTGTAAAATTTACATTAACCTCTCCAACTATTAATTTTGACTCTAAGTCCATACAATTAAAAAGCCTTTGAAAATGACCTTTGAGCAGCATGTGTTGCAGCAGTGTCATAGCGCAAGCCAGCTGGCTGCAGGCACCCGAGGCGGGAGAGATGGGAAAGGAAGTTACGGCAAAGCAAACGAGATGCTCTTATGTCCATCTCTGTGAACTCTTGGGGACTGTATTACATCAAATTATCTGTTGAGTTCTCTTCCCTAATGTAATGCTTAATTAAGCCTCTGGAATCTCTGTTGCAAACACAAAATAATTCACAACTTGGGCATCCCAGGGACATGGAAGATGCTTGAGTTGCCTCTGTAAGTGTCAGTGCGTGTATCACCCTCTGCTGCAAATG
Source organism: Grallaria varia (assembly GCA_013396735.1). NCBI lineage: Eukaryota > Metazoa > Chordata > Aves > Passeriformes > Formicariidae > Grallaria > Grallaria varia. Next base: position 58,463 of record VWZG01003036.1, on the reverse strand, counting down.
CTCCCTGAACGCTGGCCAATTATACTCCTCCCTTGTGGAGTACTTGTTAACTCCCTTCCCAAAAGCTGCAGAGCCATGCGTGGCAGTGTCAGGCTTCACTGGACCCCTTCTGCTCTGGGTTGCACGGGGAAATACTACACTTGTTTTGCTGAAGGGGAAGACAGGAGCCCTGTGAGGTTCAAATGGCCAGAGGTGTTGAAACCTTGGGTGGAGCCAGACAAACTCCACTTTTTCATCTGCGGAGTAGCACTGCCCTCTGATCTATCCACAGATCTTCGGTTTTGGACACAGTTTGATGGTCACAGTGTGGACACTGAGACTGCATGACTGTCAGCTGCCAGAAAGACTGATACTGCTCTGGGATTGCAGCAATGAGAAGTTACAGGTTTCTGGATGATCACATTGGGTTAGATTAGGTCACTTGCATCTGTGAATGCAGCAGTGAGGTGGCAGAGTGGGTGGTGTGTGCATCTGCAGACAGACTGGAGCCTTTAATGAGCCTGGCTGAGTGCTTACACTTGGAGCTGTACTCGGGTTTTCTCTGTCTAACTCTGTTCTCTCTCCCCCAGCTCAGCCTGTACCTGACAGCTCAGCTGAGATGGATGATTTTTTTATATCTTTGCTACAGTAACACGTTCACACATTTGATATTTCTATCATGTTTACTGAACTCGTGATTATAAAGGTAATTTACAATTAAGCAATTAAATAAACAATAAGTTAAAACACAATACATTTATACATAGTATTTCAAAAGGCTCAAAAGACTGTCAGGTTCCAATACATTAAGACTTTAAAACAACATTAAGAGTCAAAGTGTATCCACGCCTATCCCTTATCATTGTAACAAGTGTGAAGACTCCCAACAGTGTACATTTTTGGTTACAGTCCTTGTATATGCACAAGACCTCAATGCTCAAGCAATTGCAGGATTGAGAAGAGCACTACACGAGACAGGCACAAACGAGATGGTGGAAGCTGCCTGGGGAATACGGGTTTTAGCTTTAAACTGAACTGACACTTGGGACAACAAATGGAAAGCGCTAGCATGCTTTCTGGAGCACAGGCGTGATAGATACCCTAAGGGGAGTGAGTCTCCACGTCAGTTACTTAACACTGTAGCTTCACAGATGTTTCAGGTTAGTGCTGTTTAGAGAAATACGCCACCTTTCTCCAGCCATTTTTCCTGTGCACATCTCACACTACCCTTGAACCAGTGCAAAGTGCTCAGTGAAGCATCCAGGGAAAGTGACTGAAAATGCTAACTCAGCAATTGAACATAAAAAAGCAGTAGCTGTAGTTCCTTATTTCCCTGGTCACGTTCACTGTGCAGATGAGCTGGCAGCAGGAAGACAAGAGCACATGGGAGGGATCTGATGCATGGAAACAGGACTATTTCTGTAAGCAGCAGTACTGTTAAAAACATCTGTTAAAAACATATTCAGCTTTTTTATTTTGAAACACAGAACATGTTTTTGAACTGATTCATAGTGCAAATCAAATAGGCAAAAGCAAAATGATGGACTTTGACAGAATATACAGTAACTTTTTATGATCTGTTTCATCCCTCTTTCTCTCTGTCTTAGCCAGTTGGTGCCCAGGGACAGAGTAGACTTTAGGTTTTGATACTGAAGGGTGTTCGGCGTAAAGAGTGCAGGGCCACCAGGCAGCAACCACGAAGCAATGCTCCAATATTGTAAATGGGATCTGTTCCTCCTCTCTGAGTGCTCAAAGCCCACACAATAGTTGGTACAACAGGGGCTGCTACAGCCAGAAGATCTCCAAGAAGACTGCTGCTCCAGTATCTCCTCTTTATTCCTGTACTGACATACTCAAAAGCTTCATAATCATGAGGTTCTGTAAAATCAAGTTCTTTCATGAAACGGTTTTCATTAACTCCATGCTCCACCTTCCTGCATGGAGACTCCACAGGAGACAAAAGTATGGCAGAATTGGGATCACTTGGAGTTAAGTCCACTATGATACCAGAATCACTGAAGCTTCCAAGAGAAAATTCACCCAATTCCTTCAGTGAAGAAGGTGGGCTTAGAGGGCAGGTATCTTGAGCTCTGAAGATGTTTTGAATGAGCTGTTCCACATCTAGGCTGTATGGCACCACATCAGTCTGGATGGCCTGCTCCACCATCATGTTGTTGCTTTTCTCTTCCTCTTGGCAGTAAGTTAGTTTTCCATCCAGAACGATTTCAAGCATCTCTTTAGTCACAGCAGCATTGAAAGGAGATGGATCACTCAACTCAGAGGCTGTGGTGGTCAAACTCTCTCCAGATGACTCAATCCCATTAGCTCTGTCCTCACTCAGAAGCAGCTCCCTGTCTGCCATGTCCTCCAGAGCTTGGTCCTCGGTGATCAGGCTGTCTGGCACAGTGGCACACAATGCTAACAGCTTCGCCTCTGAGCTGCACGTGTATTCCAAGCACTGCTCATCCCTCACAGAGTGGTTCTGAGCCATCTCCATGGTCTGCAGCAAAGATTCCAGTTTCTTGTTTTGAATGTTTATGTCTATGAAGTATTTCTGAATTTTTTTGTCTTTCTCAGCCGAGCTGTTTTTCATGGTTTCAATAACCTGCTTGAGTTGTTTAATTTCACTCTTTGCTTCCTTTAAGGCAAGCTCTGCCTCCACACGATTGCACTCTTCCTCAATCCAGTCTTCCCTCATCCGTCCCAGCTGAGCTTTAAGCTCTTCTATTTCTGTTTCCCTGCAGCAAAATAAAAGTGTTGTAACACTTCTGCTGACTGATCAGTTAAAGTCAACGTGAGGCTCATCACATGCTCCAAAAAGGAAGCAGATTCCTTCAGGTGCCATTTGTGGCCACCTCTGAGAGAGCCAAGACATGCTGGCTAATGGGAGTCACTGACCTTGTCTCACAACAGCAGCCTTGTAGGCTGTGCTGTATCTCAGACATTTTGAGGCACAGGTCAGGTCTAACCAGTGCAGTGCTTAACATCTCACCTACTGCCTTGCCCTAAAGGAAATGGGAAACAGCTGCCGTGACTCATCCACCATGTTTGCCAGCAGCTTGTCATGTACAACCAGGGACAGTGCTGGCCTCAGACAGCCAGGTGACTCAGGGCTGCAGGCACCTGGCTTGCTTTTCCCACCATGGAGCCAGAGGTTGCTGCATGAAAGTGGGGAGCAAGTGGGGAGAGAGGGGTCCTATGTGAGTTCCAGCCCTTGCAGATGCTGAGGTGTTCCATGGGGTCCCTGAGACTCTGTCTTGGGACTCCATTCAAACAGCCCTTTGCATCCCCTTGGATTATCGGGGCTGGAGAGCCAGCACTCAGAGTGCAGCTTTAGTAAAAGAGATGACATCTGTTGCTGTGTAATGCACATTGTCACCTCTTCTTGTTGTTGTTAAAAATTTATTATATAAGGGATAAAACCCTAAGTGTGTACACTGGTTTGGTTGTGAGCTTTTCTTTCACTGGGGAGAAGGGTAACATTTGTAGTCATATTTCACTGAGAGGTAGAACAGGACACTAAGGTAATAGATGCTGGCAGATAGAAACTGCTCTATGTATAAAAGGTCTCCGTGCTAAATCAGACTTATAACAAGTTATCCTTTCAAAATACTCTATTGTGAAAGTTCCAAAAAGGGAAAAGAGACAGCTGTATTTGTAACTAAACTGCTTGGTATGCATCCCCTTAGAATGCCATGAAACTTGAAATACCTGAAAACAACCTAATCAGACTGATCGTATTTCAAATTTCCTAATGGACGCTTTACATGGTCAAGAAATGAGCCGAAACATTCAGGATTCCTCCCTCTAAATGTTCCCAAATAAATCTTGTGACTCTGATTTCTGAAGTGAAGTTTACCTTTCTTTAAGTTTGCTCTCAGATTCCTTCAGCTTGGTTTTCAAATGCCGTACTGCCACTTCTTTCTGCTGCAGAGGAGTCAAATACTGCTCTGGATTTTGTGGCTTAATGTTGTGATTGTCACCACAAGAATCGTATCTCCCTGATCGCCTGAAAAAATCCGAAACAAACCATCACATAACATCACTCCTACAGTGCTTAAATCCTGGCAGAAAGAAAAACATCCCATTGACTGATATATGCAAAGCTTGACTCTTCAAGGGCTCCACAGTGTTCACACAAGAGATTCCTCTGGCAAATCAAAGTACTTTAATAAACAGCTGATTTGTGGCTATAGTGCAAAATTTACTATTTATGTACTTGGCTTCAGTGTCATTACATCAAATAAGACTTTTAACTTTAAAATGCCTAGCCATCCTCTCATCCAGAATGGGTGGTGTGCCCAAGAGCAGGCAGCCCAGCCACTGGCAAGGGCACTCACTCAGCTGCAGACACAGCCAGGCTAGGCAGCACAAGGAGTTCAGCTCTGCACAGGAGTTGTGAAGCTGAGCATGCTTTAAGTGTGTACCTGACATGTTTGGCTGTTAACAGTTCTGAGGGAGAGGGAAACAGCAGCAGCATGATGGCAATTTCTTCTCTGCAATATGTGTCACATGCTCTGGCAGGTATCTGCGCTCTTTCCTGTACAGGAAACTGCACTCCTTAGGGAGGGACCTAAGGCTGGGCAGGGTGTATTTTTGCCCAACTGTATCATGTTTCCTGTACTATCGCACCCAACTCTCTGCAAAGTGAAAGAACTCTCCAGCAAAAGAACCGGTAAATACTCATGAGAACTGATAGCATGGAAATGCATGATGTAGCCTGCCTTGGAGTGAAAACCGACTGCAAAGGGCTTTGACTTAAAGTAAATTTGAATTTTACAGTGCTGAAACAATAAAGGTTTTACACAGTATGGAGCGCACTGTTGACTGTCAAGCCACCGATAGGAGGAGTCACACCTATGCTGAGGTACAAAGCGACTTGCACGGCAGCTCCTATAGCTGATCCCACACTAAAGTGCAGAGAGGGTAAGTCAGTGTGATGAACACTGGGAGGCTGAAACACAGACTTGCCTCATCACTGGGCTGCTGTCGCTTCCTTTATATGAGCCTGAGTTGCTGCTGCTGGCTGAAGAAGCCCTGTAACTCTGCTGGATGTTAGCAGGACTCAGATGGGTTTTGCACAGAGAAGGGTCCTTTCCATGGGAAGCAGGTGGGCTGGCTCCAGACTTGTAGGATAAGGATCCATTATTCCGACCATAAGGGCCACGACTGGAAGAGAACCAAAATGGTGGAAGCATTATCCTCATCACACAACCCATTATGTGTCTTATTTTATACACAAAGTTCTCTAAACACTAAACCAGAGAAATAACTGTGAGTGGCTAGAAAGAAAGAAAGTCCTGATAATATCAGCCACTGCATGTTCTTTCACTGGCTAGGGGGCTCTCAGTATGAATTACATGATCTAGGGAGACCTCAGCCATTTTCACATTTCTCTGTGGACAGCACAGTTCCCAGTGACTCCGTCAGATCATCCATGTTCCCTGAATCTCTGTTAAGTCATCACAGGCCTGTGGTCTGGACTAAAGCCAAAAGAACCACACTTCAGCTTTCCCTGGCCAGGCCTGTGGAGTGGTGCCTGCACATGGAGGATTGCTGTAAGGCTGCTTTCATGCTGCTCGGCAAGCAGCCTGAGGGATCACAGCGTGTAGTGAAAACAGATCTTGTATGGGCCACTGTTCTTTTCTGCCTTTGGCATACTGGGTGCTTCATCTGTCATGGTCAGCTATTCATTTGCTTCGATATAGTTTTTGAACCCCACAGAGAACAGGCTGAAATAGTATTAAAATAGACAATGGAAAGCACAGTCTTTTCTTTCTTCCTTCCTTCCAGTTTTCTCATACATATCTACCTTTTTTTTCCCCCACTCTTTATTAAATGATGTGTGTGCTTGAAATCAATTGGTATCCTCACTGCCCGACAGCTGCCAAAGGGCTGGAGCACTCTGAGAACAGCTTCCTGGGACGTGTTCCTCTCCTGCTTACTTGGTTTGTCATCCTCCACTACTACACTGCTACCTTCATTCTGCCATGGAAGTAGCTCTTCTAAATTGTAATGAAACTGCAAGTTGAAAGAAAAAAAAAAACACAAAACCAACAACAACAAAAAAAAAACCCAATCCAAATTTAAATAAAATAAAAACCAAACCAACAACAACCCCCCCTGCCCCAACCCCAAACCAGAAAAAGGCAAATCCATCCAGCAAAAGAAAAGACTTGAACATAAAAATTTAAATGCCACAGAACTATGAAGCAACATCTCTTCTTTAAATTGTTTCACTTGGTTTCCTCCCTTCTCTGCAAATGGAACAGTTTATAAGGAACAGATGGTTGAGTGGCTGCTGTGAACCTTCATCACATTGCTGTGGTTTGGGTGATTTTATAATTATTTTACAATGAAGTGCAGGACTGCGGATTGTGACAACATTGAAATGTTTCACAGTGAGTTAAGTCAAACAGTTAAAAAAGAACATATTGCAAAGTAAGTATCTCTTTCTACTTCATGCAGTGTATCATCAGCTCTGGTGCGCAGCAGAACTCACACAGACTGCTTAACACAGCAATGCATCTGAAGGAGCCTCGTTACAGAGGACTTCTGTCCGATGAAGTAGGTCAGTACACCATAATTTAAAGTTATATTAAAATGCACAGTAGTATATGAAATGATACATAAGCTTACTGAAAGTAAGGTGATTAATCTTACTGAAAGTAAGATGATGTTAGTTATACTTAGTACCATTATTTCCCACAGGCAGTAACTTTACTTGTCAGATGTAATCTAGAGAGAGCTTCAGTTATGTTTATTTTTCTAGCAGTCTCGTGATACAGATAGGAAGCCATTCATTAAGCATCTTTCTGGCGATCTCTGTGTGCCTGGGCACATTGCAACCTTGAAGACGTCTGTGTGACTCAAGCATACGGGTATCCTGCTGCTGGTCCCAGCCTGCCTGCCAGCTTTTCCACAAAGAGCAGGAAGCCAGTCCTGTCAACTTGAACTCCTTCTTCTTACTCCACAAAATATAACCAGTAGGGATTGCGTGGGCAAAACACAATGTGCGCTGCTCCATCCCAATGCCCCTGTATTTGCAAGCTGTCTGAATTTGCAATTCACACATGAGAGGGAGAAATCTTACAGAAATATTTCATGAAAGGTTCATTTAGACAGATGACTGTGATACGATTTTAAAAAAAAAATCTGCATATAGTTGTAGTTATATTAAGATTGGGCAAGGGTATTTCAGAAAAAAAAAAAAAACCAAACCAACAAAAAACCATCACAGACAATATTGTCTACTTCTTCCTTCAAAAAATTATGACCTGAAAAACTGTATGCAGAGCTGACAATTTATGACAGAGAGAAAACAAAGTGATAAAACAAAAAGGTTTAACTGGTTACAAGTACTGCTGTTACATAACATACACTCTGTTGCTCCCTCCTCTACTTCAGCCAATCAATGCCTTTCCTGCCTTACCTGATTGTATCCCCCATACTTGTTATGAATAAACAAAAAAACCCCAACAGTTGGCTGATTTGGCATACTGACAATTTTTGTGCACCAAATACCGCTTTTCTTTCTCATATCCCAGTTCTCATCAGTGTGCTCAACCTGGTGCTACCCCAGTTGTTTTAAAATGCAAGACCTTACACAGTAGTCTATCTTTGCACTAGCAATATTCAGGAAAAAATGCTCTGCTTACTTGCGAGAAAAAGAAGATCTTTTGCTTCCAGCAGCAGACATATGGACTTCAGGTGCTGAAATACTGCCTGTGCTGCTTGAAGAGCTAAAATCAGCTTCACTGCCTGGAAAGGAAAAGGGAAAAGTAAAAACATGATGGAAATTATAACTCAGATTGTTTTCAAAATAACAGTGAATCACAAGCATCCTTCCTTTGTCTGTTCTGGGTGAATTTCAGAAGCTGCATGGATTTTCAAACATCCCTGAGGACAAGCACTGGATTTGTTCCAGATTTTCGATATTTCTTCAGAACTGGCACTTCAACAAGAACAGAAAAAACATTTGGACACAAAACCCTCACGCTACAGAAGCCATTTTAGGACTCAGATAGGAACAGTTGCTGTGACAACCTGTTTGCTTTCTCGCAGACATCAATAGATGAATGAGGCTGTCCACATGGCTCCTTCAGGAGTGATTAGGAACATACAATTGTAACTGGATATTTCTCACGTTGTGATACACACAGAAATACTGCTTGCTGCTTCTGTTTTGGTTTCTGAGATGACATACATGTACATGTATATAGGTATAAATGTGTATAGGCTAATGTGGTATATGCATATATGTATGTATACACATATGCAGGTTTCTGGTGGTGCAGAAGCATAGTGTGAGATGGTTATAATAGCCTTAAAATAATCCAAAATCACATGTAGCTTTCAAGTGCTTCTTGGATACTATGTTATGTGTCTGATTGCTGATTTTCTATGCATCACAGTTTTTATTTCTCAAACTCGGGCATATGTGAGGAAAAGTGCTCTCACTTTTTCAAGGCCAGTAGCAGATAAATGTACTAAGAAAGTCTTATCCTCTGGGGAAAAAAAATCACCCCAAAATTAGAAATTTTTTTCCATCTGTCACTCAAATGGCAAACATCCTAAGGCATACACAGGTCTCATGCTGCAGAGCCACAATAATGAATGGTGACTTCAGCTGAGGGGATGGAAGTAACTTTCCAACATCCTTTAAGCAGCATCTCTCACCTGTGAATTTCTGGGTGCTGTCCCATGTACATCAGCTGCAAACTTAACCATTTTTGCTGTTTTTTCCACACAGTGGCGATGCAGCTGCAGCTGCCATCATCCCCACCATGACAGACAGACCTTCAAGTGCTCAACTTCTCTCAAATGCTCTGCAGAGCTGATGGTGATGGGTGCGTCTTGCACCCTAGAATACCTGGGACGGGGGAAGGGCCTTCAGAGCCTGGCTTCACAGCCCTAAAGAAGCTGAGACATCCTGCAACTATGCTTACCATCTGGCAACACTAAGCAACTGGCCCTAAGATCAGGCATGTTTGGATTTAACCCAATACTTTCCCTATCTCATTAGGTCTGAGACCAGCCCCCATTTCTCTCTGCCTCTGCATCAGGACAGCCCAGCCCACAATATTCCTCAACCCAATTTCAAAGTGCTCAGATGCAAAGCTTAGCTCTTCAAAAGGGGATCTCAGGGACTCAGCTCTAACACCTCTAACCAGCTCTATACCCAATACAACACCCCTCATAATCAGACACAAGTCATCACATATGTTACAAGATCCGAGCTGTGTAAAAATTTTCAAGGGGAGGGAGAGCAGAAAAGCCACTTGGTTTTACAGAGTATTTATATCAAATCTAGAAATGTAGATGTCAGGGACCCTCTCCTTGGGGAAGCAAAATCATCATGGGACATGATGTCCCAAGCAGAGTTTTCCTGATAAACAAAACATTCCCATCTACAAGACTAAAGTACACTCCAAATAATCTCTCAGTACCACACTACACCCAAAACTGTATTTCCAAACAACACCCAAACAGGTAAACATGTCAAATGGATGTCATACCTCTGGTGTTTGGGTCCCCCAAACATTCCTGCGGTTGCAAGACACCAGCAGCTTTTCTAAGGCAAGTCCTGGCTGCGGCACAGAGAGCAGGAACTCTAGCCAAGGCTCATCTCTGGGTAAGTAGATCACATCATAATCAGATCTCACTATTGAAAGCATCTCAAGGTAGTAAGGCTTAACAATTGCCTCTCCCTGACCTGCCTGGCTTGGAGCACCAAGAGCTGCAGAACTTGGCACTGCTGCTAAGAGCCAGCGGAGCCTGAAAATGCAACCACACCAACAGCAGAGCTTTCAGAAAGACCAAACTGCATCTGAGACCAGGAACTGTGTCTGCAAAGCACGAAATAACCCTTCTGGCCCCAGTTCTAGTAACAGCTACATACAAGCTTAACACTTAGCACAGGAGACTACTTATGTTTAAAATTAGGCATGTGGCTATTTATAGAATCTTTGAGAACATTTTATAAGTTAAAGGGGTCACTGCTAGTAATGGTTCCAAGTGTGTAAGTGATGTTCAAGTCAGTTTTGTGTGTAGCAGTGCTTGACAGCAGTGCTATTAGGAGACTTTATAAAAGATTCTGTACCACTTGGTAGACATCTTTAAGCAAAATAACATGGCATCTATCCATACAATATCAATTGCAACATATTCTCCTGGGTAAGCGTGACTTCTGTCTTACAAATGTTTTAACAAAAAGGTGAAACTCCTTGTCAAGCAGCAATGCGGGCAGGAGCTGAACGTGGCCTCTCATTTTCCTAATGCCACCCCCCAGGCTGACAGCTCCCTAAGGACTCCTGTTGACTGTTTTTGTCACTGACAATGGGATTGCAAAAGCCCCAGAAGAGCCCACTAATTCAGCACTGACCAGGAAAGAGACTGACATTTCTCAAAAACACATTCCTTTGTCCTAATTGGCCGCAACACTTGTTTAGGTCTAATCGGAGACTTGCCTGCTAAGGTTTTACTAACCCTTTCCTGTAAAAGATGCTACCCGTTGAGTCACCAGTTCCAGCGGTCTCTCCCTTGGAATTCATTCATGCCTATTCTTCCGTGCTGGAGCCCATCATTGTTGCAGCGCCCAGCGCCTGCCGGGGGCGGGCCGGCCCGGGATGTGATGCTGGGCAGCCCCTCGCTCCGGCCCCTCTCCCGCCTGGCAGCGCTCCGAGCAGCAGCACGCCCACGCCGCGGCAGCGGAGCTGTGCACTGCTCTGTGCAAGGGCACGAACAACATAAGGATGGCCAACAAAGTACCGTCACATTTTCCAGCATCGCTCCTTGCCGGCAATGGGTATCTGAGAAGCAGGAGTGCAATCCTGCAGTGTCTGCTGCTGTCCCGCTGGGCAGCGGCCACGGGCTGAGAGGGCTCTGCAGGCAGCATCACGCTTTGTGCTGCCTTTTCGCCTCCTTCTGCCCTGGCAGCATGGCGACAGTCACTGCGCTCAGCTGACACGGAGGGAGGAGAGGGGAGCTGCGCCGCCTGTGACGGGCAGCACGGGCAGGCACAGCCCAGGCAGCGGCAGCGAGGGTGATGATGGTCCTGCAGACGCGTGTGCTCATCTGCGACCACGGCTCAGGGAGCTAACGCTGTCCCACCGCAGCACGGGAATCCACTGGGAAACCTCCTACGAATGTCTCCAGGGCAAATTTCCCACCCTGCATGTGATGCAATAACAGATTTCGGGGCGGGATTGAGAAGAATGAGAAAGAGCTGCCTGTGCAAGGGCCCAGTACGCCTCCAGCTGGCACTACGGCGTGTTTATCCCACGGGTGCAGGGCAGCCAACACGCCCACGTTTCGGTTTAGAAAAGCCCCACCTTTAACTCTACCCTCTGCACTGCCTCAGCCACAGCGCAAGGACGACACAGTATAGTGACTGTATCACACACTGCACTCACAGCTTTTACAGGTACAACAGACTAGGTACGTTTGCTTTACCAGGGCAGTATGCAAGCACAAAAATAACACATCACATATATCTATGTAATTTGAGACAGTATATACCCTTCATACACCACATCACACAATAACCCTGCATGCACTCCTGCAGTATGGCATCCCAGCCTGCTATTTCTAGCCATTAGATGCTTGGATACTTTGTTGTATGGTCTTCTGGCCTCCAAATCTTTAAATTTTGCTTGTGCTTTCGCATTTAGTCTCTTTTCTTTCGTAAGAAAAAAGCTCAGACTTTCTTGTGTGCCTTTTATTGCCCACTTGGCATTGAAACAGTAAGATTAAAAACAGGTAAAAAGGGCAAAGTTCAAGCAATATCTGTGACAAGAACAATGATGGCTCAACAGCAGAACTGGATTCCCAAAACTCAGAATGCATATTGGCTTATTAAAATGTAGGGGTTTTGTGTACATCTCTCCTATTTGCAACTTTACCATTGCTTCGCAGCTGCCGAAGTACATAAACCACAGAGCTTACCTATCTTCTGACTCCCTAAACATGACCTCTTTGTAGATATATCAGTCTTGAAGCAGGTTTTGCATACAGTCAGTGAAAGAGCTGTAAATAAAACAGTGCTGACAGAGACAGATTGTCCTCAATATGTAAAGCACTTACATTTGCTGAGCTTTCTTGCCTTCAAAAGCACCTTATTATACAGCAAAACGACTGGAATATGCAAACATGTTCACTACTTTGGTGCAGTTACTAGAGGAATAAGTGGCATGCTGTCTCTCTAGACAGCTTTATTTAGAGACCCCAGGGGCAGAGTTTTGGCCTGATTGCATAAAAAAAATATCCAGCAAAGTTATTAAAAACAGCTGGGAAAGTAGAGAGAATTCAGTTGTAATGCCCACTACTGAAAAGACCTGTATTTTTAAGAGATTTAGTTAAATTTATCTTGAGACATTTAACTAGCAGCTATATCTCCAGCTCCAATATTTAACAGCATAAGCAGTGTATTTCCAGGAAACACTAATGCTCCTTTTATTTTTCTATTTAATTCAGGGTTGTTCCCTTAAGATTGATTTTGTACACCACAAACAATCCAGGAAAGAAAACCACACTGCTCAAATACACTGATCGATGTGATAAAAGAAGCTGCAAAGAAGTGATGAAGTTTTGCTCTAGCATTTCAGGCTTTTCTTCAGATAATACCTTCAAAAATGATCCACTTCTGAGGCAAAGTCTCCTAGTGGGAAATGCACTGAATTCGCAGTGTCAAGACCACAGATGACAGTGGGTTTTGGTTCCAGTCCCTGGCCTTTGACTTATTATTACTGTATGTGAGACTCTTCTCTTCGACTTCACTATTTTATTTCACACCAAACAGCAAATGGGAAAAAGCAGATGTAACCTTGGGAGCAAGGAACAGGACACAGCCCTCCTCCATGTGGACTGCCCTAATCTTTGCTCTTATCTTTGGGTGACAGAAGCTGTTCCCACACACTCTGCCTCTACATACTCTCCACTATAACGAGGTTCCTCCAGGGGAGGAAGCTGAGGATGCCCAGTAAGTCACATTGGATGGCACTGAACTCAGATCTTTTCCTCAAGCTCTAACTGCTCAGCTCTGGCACAAGACAGAGTGGTAGCACTAGTGCTGGCCATATTTTAGAGGAATGAAACGTGCTGGATGCCAGCACTCACAGAAACAATCTGGCTCCAGTACGGAGTTTCCCAGGGTATCCAAGGCACGCACATGGGCACACTGAGTACTACAGGTGGGCAACTAAGTCTGGGAGATGAGCACTGCTCTCTGGCATCTCCAGTGGGCTGATGGAGGTGTGTTCCTGCCTGGCATACTTCCTGCTATGAAACTTGGATTTTAGTACCTAACCATCCCCTCTGGTTTTACATGAGGTTTAGTTATCGGGCTCAGATTTGTAAGTTGTGCTCCAACTATGATGGCAAGAAGCTGGGTACAGCACTGGCTGATGTGGTCAATCCTAAGGGTACCAACAGGCATCCCTTCCCTACTCCACTGCACTGGCTGATGAAGCCATCTCTCCCCATTCTTTGGTGGACATCCACCCAACCTCTCCCAGTGCTCCTTCACCAAACAGATCTGTGAATCACATTTCAGCTGACTGCATGGTCCAGTAACAGCTGGTAGGTTGAACAGCTGGAAAAGAGGCAGTCAGAGGGGATGCAGGGCGTAAGTTTCAGTGTAGCTCTCCATAAACTGTTCAAACCTTCTGGGTGAAAAAACGTCCAGCTCAAAAGTAGACAGAAGACTTTAAGAGAGGACTGCAACACACATCCCGCATCTCTCTGTTTGGATCTAAATGTGATTTTACAAATGATTATTTATCTTTATTTTTGCATATCCTTCTTGCTTATTCTTCTTACTTTGGAAGGATTGTTATCAAATTATTAAAATTTATCTCACTAAGCAGTTTTTTAGATCTCATCTAAGTTTTGGTAGTAATCTGAACCACACTAACGCAAATTATAAGGCCTGCAGATCTCAACATGAATACAGAATGTGATTTAGTATGCTGTGAAACCACAATCAATCAAGCTCTTCTCTCAAAACACAGTCACTACAAACTAATTACTGATACTGGCTGAGAGCCATCATGCATATTCTGCGTATCACTATGATCTGGGCTTGTGTTTTTCTTAATTGGTTTTTGATTCATGGATTTGTAGAGCAGCAACAAGCGGATGTTGTAACAGACAAACAGCATTACAAGTTGGAGTTTTTTGATGCTTTATGTATCTTAAGGAGATTCTTCATACAGGAATCAGCCTGACCTAAATTCCTTTTTTGTGCTTCTATATGCAGTTTGAGCCTAACACCACCTTAAAAACAGTTCCCATAAATTTACTCTTCTCAGCCTGAAGTGACCTTTGTCAGGGGTAACATATGCTCATGGAGCAGAAGGGAATGATCTGGGAAACTTATATTCATGTTCAAAAAAAAAAGATCTTTGTTATCAGAGATGGAAGGATGCTGCTTTCCTACACCAACCTCAATACAAACATTGAGACTGGAAGCTCAAAAAGTATACAGAACATTGTATAACATAATGCTTAACTTGCATTTGACAATTTTATTATATATGTAAATCCACCTACGGACAAATATGGTGCATGTGGTGTCACCTTGGGAGATTTTTTTTACTTACCTGGCAGTACTACTTGTTCTGTTTGAAGGGAAATGGATTGGTTGGTCAGAAGTATTCTTAGGAACTGGAAAATGTCATCTTTGGCAGGGATGACTTAGCAGTACACAGAAAGGCAGCAAACTCCATCACAGACTGGGAAAAGATCCCAGCTCTCCTGTCACAGTGGTGGCAGAACCTTAGCAAAGGGTTTTCAGAGGCCACTTCAACACATATCCTAAATCTGATTCCCATGCCCAGGGAGGAGAGAAGCTGAGGCACAGCAATGAGCTGCACAGGCACACATGCACAGTGTATATGCAAATGCATGAAATTACATGCTAAATATGATTTGACTGAAAGCTTTTGCACAGTCACCCTTAATACAAGACATATGGCTTTCATTATAATGTGCATAAAACATTTAAAATCAGTTTGACATGTTTTCAACAGACAAGAGAAAAACACACGAAGGATAAAATATATCTGGGAGGTAACTGACTAAACAATGCTGCGGTTCCAGAATGAAAAGCAAAATTTGTCATAAGCTAATCAAATATTTACTGATTACAAAAAATATTAAAGTTCAAGTGTCATCTTGAAAAGAACAGTAAAACCCTACCCAGTATATTGATTGGTTGCCTAAATTATGTTTTTTACAGTAACAAAGCCAACGTAGGTCTAAAGGCAATGCATTTCAAGATATGACTGCCATCATTTGCTGTTTTTTTCGCCCAACAGCACTCTTACTGTTAAGAAGCACAAATGACAGACAAGAAGCCTGTGCTTTTTCAACTTATTAATCTTTGTGGGTTTGTGGTCAAACTGTATTCCGCCAGCGCTAACAGTCACAGCCTGCACAGATTTCAAAAATCAACAGCTTTCTATTATTTACAGAATTTCAGAAGGGTGGAACACAGACCTGTAATGTAGTGCCTCAGCACGGAAGCAAGGCTTGTAATACTAATAAAATAGGAAGCAAATCTGCCAGAATTTTCACTTCTTTTAAACACATTTTATGTAATGGTATATATAAGTATTATATAAGTATTATAAAGTAGGTTTACTATTTTGTTATATCAAACTAAAGGTGATACATTTCAGGCTCCCTGGGGAAGTGATGTCCACCTTCCAGTGGCTGGAGGCTGGATGTATGAAAGGAATCTGTGTCTCCAGCTCCCAGGGGGAAATTGTGGAAGTGGCACTCTCCCTAACTGCCGTCTCGACTGGGAAACATGTCCCACCAGTCTCAATCAGCAAAGCTTCTCAGCTCTGCCAAACTCTTGTTTTAGGGCATGCCTAGAAGCAGATCAGCTTTAAAAGCACTGAACAGTTTCCTGTCTCTTTCTAAAGACCAGGGTGGGTATTTCACACTACACCACATAAATCAGGGTTCCACACAAAACAAGTCTAAGGAAAGTTGTTTTATGCTGTCTGCTCTACTGGGGAAAGAAAGTATCCACCTGGGATTCTTAGAGGGAGGTTCAGCTTTGAACTGGCAGGAGGCTGCACATCATCTCCCCATCACACTCCCAGGAACACTGCATCTAGCAATCAGAACTTGATAAAGAGTTGAAGTTCCTGTCCTTTCAGCTTATCATGCCCTTCTTCTCCAGCTCCTCTGTAAAACCACACAGTTTGGAATGCATGTCTTCTTTAACCCCTCCCTACATGGGTGATATCCAAACAGGCCTGAATTTCCCACAGCTCCCGCCTCCAGCAGGAGACCCCACTCAATCCACTGTGCACAGCACACCTGAGAAAACTAAGCTCTGCAATCTAAAATTTTGGGCAAAGTTGGACAACCTCTATCTAGTTGTTCTTCTGGGTCCTGGGTTTTATTTACAGTATCAATTGTGGCTTCTTCACTGGAACAGGGACTGAACATGCATTTCTCCTTTCTCCTAGGTTTTCCCCAAGCCCAGAATTGTTAACTTCAAGCAAGAACCAAAACAGAGTGAAGACATCTAAGCCACAGCTTCATCAGGATTTAGATTATCTAGGTACATAAAAGGAAGTAAAATACCACTGCTTAAACAGGCCAAGAGTTCAAAATGACACCACTATCTGCAAAGACCTGCTAAGTTATGACCGACCTTCTACTTCTGAGCCCAGTCCCCACCCACTCAAGCGATGTCTTTATACCACAGTGAAATCAGGTAAGTGAGATTTGCATGACTAAAATACATTCCCTTAACGTTCCATGCCTATGTATAAACACAGATACATAAACACAATGAATATATAGACTAATCCACTCAATCCACTCAACACTGCTCAAATAGTATTTAAAGTAATGACTGAGGGGAAAAAAATCTTTTTGGTACTAATTTGGTCACCAAAAAACAAAGATCAGAGACCACTCTTTATGATTTGAAGTCAAACATGCACAGAAAATAGAAACCCACAATTTTCTACTTTCTGTTTGAAATGATGCTTTAATTATAAAACTAACAAATTTCTTTCTTCTTTTTAAAAAGGGGGTAAAAAGAACAAAAAACCTCCCCAAACATTCAAAATATTTCAGATTGAATATGGTCTTTGTTCAGTCCGAAATGAAGATTTTCTTTAATGTTTTGATTTGGCAGCAACCCCCAAATCAGTTATTTGCATAGCTCTGCTTTGAACACAGTAAGATATCAGACAAAAAAGCTGTAAGGAACGTAAAGGAAAATAGAAAAGGAAATAATCTATTAATTCTTGAGTAAACATTGCTCAGAAACCAGTTTAAAGCCCAGAATCCTCATTTAAAAGGCATTAATAACATCAAAGAATTCCAGAAAAGGTCAAAAATAATGATAACAGGATTACAGGGCTGTTTATGAAGGGAGATTAAGAGAATGCAATTTGTGTATTCTAAGATAAACAATGTTGCCAGTATATATATATATATTTATTTTTTTTTTATCATGGGAGGAGGAATACAACTAGAAAATTAAAGAAAACTATGTAACAGCAACACAGGGTTCTGGCTGCCATGCATGTTATTTCATGAAAATTTTACTTGAAATAAAAAAGTGATGGTGGGTGGGAGTTGTGCTTAGTAAAATGTATCTGGAGTAGGTTCAGAATACTTTAACTGAGGAATCAGGAAGCTATTTTAAATGTTGGCATAAATAATACAGATTGTAATTTAAAAGCAGAGCACACAAAAAAAAATCTCCTAAGGGAAGATACATAATGGCCTCTTTCGTATGCACAGTATTTCTTTCTGTGGAGGTGAAGTGGGCTGAAACCCACAGAAAACAGCCAGAAGGAGCAGAAAATTCACTGCAGTAAATACACAATTTGCAAAGCACGTTCTAGCATGACCTCACACACATTTTAAAATAAATACTTGAGAGTGTGCAGTATGTATAGCATCAATTTCCCCGTTTTGGCCTTCCACTGGATTAGCAGAAGAGAAAAGGAACCTCAGAAAACCAAACTTGCTTGATTATACTAAAAGACTTTTTTTTTTTTTTTTAATTCTAAAGATCACAGCTATTGCCATTTTCCATACCTGCCTAAAGTCTGACCTCTAAACCCCAGGCCCTTCTCATGCCAGGCCCTCACGTCTTTTTCTGATGCAGGAGCACATCCCCACAAGCCCCATGAGACTTTCATCTCTATCAAAAGGCATTCGGATCTAAAAGATGTATTGTCTGGCAGGGATCTCATCCTGTGCAGCATCCCAGGCACTCCCTGCAGAAGTCCCATATCCACATCCCCTACTCACTCTGATCTGCAGTTGGAACTGTGGCTCTCTCCTGGACCAAGTGCCAGGCTGAGCTCCAGGCTGCAGGCATCCTCAGGCGAGAACCTCCCTTTAACAGCAGCTGTCCCACTTTCTGTGTGTCTGGAGCCGTATCAGGATGATTAATGGGCCAGGGAGGCAGAGACAGAGGAGTTACGGTGTGCCTGCTGGGAACTTGGCTCCAAACCTCCAGTAAAGGAGTAACCAAATTAAAATGGAACAGCTTCCCTGGGAGCAGACACCCTGCCCAGCAGCCCCGGACTTCTTTGTGCCAAAGTCCATCCCCAAAAAGACACACAAACATATGTAAATATAAGTTTCTTTTGCCTTTACTGACCTAAACAACAGGGACCTTTTATATATATATTGGTTTTTTTGGTAAGGAAGGAGTTCAGTATGTAACAGCAGAAAATTTGTGCCCAAGACCTTGAATTGCAGGTGGCCTGTGCCACCAGCCCACAGCTGGGCAGATCACTATGTAGGACAGGTAAGGCTCAGGCTTTCACCTTTTACTTGACAATTCCTCCTTTGCAACTTGATGACTTCTTTTTTACATCCTCCATTTTTTGCTGTGACATCTGGGCACTTGCTGCAGCCTATGAGTCTTCTGAACAAAAAGAGATGTATGTCTAGACAGGCCACAGTCCAACCACTAATTGCCAATGTCTCTACTAAGCAACATCTAAAATATATGGACCATAAAATTTGTGATGCAGAATTAAAATATTGTTTTTCTACGCCACTTTAATAGGAACTTGTAGGTTTGTGTTAAATACTACAAAACACTTAAAAGCCAAAGCATTACTTGTAGCTGCTATTTTGCTTATTCATGTTTGAAAGAAATATTTGGCTATTTGAACATGTTGTCCACATCAAGCAAATTTTTTTAAATTCAAAGTTTAAATTGAAAATATATATAAATCCAAAAATAGTACTTTGCTAGTAATTTTAACCTAACTCTCTAAGCATCTTTTGCTGAAAATATTTATATTCTTGTTATATTCCAGTATTATCTTTCAGAATTTACAGATCACTTGTTTCACTTCAGTACCATTTAGTTAGTGTATGTCCTAAAAATATGTAATTCCTGTGAATCCATAGTGCAAAGTAAGATAAAAAAATCTCCTTGTGCAATGCTAGGCAGCTTGGGCAGCAGCCCTCAGAAACAGGACAAACAGTGTCGAAGGTTATCAGGGATGAACAGAAGAGGAAAAGGCATCTAATTAGACTTGAAGATCCATGCCTGATCTTCAGGCATAAGCTTTTCCCCACAACTGAATGTGTTAGAATGACTTTCCATTAAAAAACAGCAAGAAAGAAAGAACAGAAGAGAACTAAAAGCCACAGAGACTGCTTGCCCTCAATAAGGGCTAACAGCAGAGTTGTCAGAGACCTGATAAGAACATGGGAGATGGGGGTAGGACTCACCCGACTAAACACGGATGTCTCCAAATGTAGACACTCATGCCCAAGCCAACCTTGGTCCCATTTTCAGTCAACCAAGAGTCAGTCAACATAACCAGTGAACCCTAAAGTAAATGCTTAAATATTTGGTCAGAAAGACCACACCAGAGTCACTGGTTTAATTCCTTCCATCTCCTTTAAAACACAATAGGACCTTAGTGCACTCATGCAGGCAATTATTGCTACGTTACAGATAGGGAATTGAGGTCAGATAAATTACAGGCCATCTCTGCTCTATTCAGCTTGGCTAAGGACCATGAATTCAATCCCCCTCACCTCCAAAACAGCTCCTGTAACTCCCCGAAGGGAAACAGCATATTCACCTGTTAAAGCTGTACTATGTCCTTTGAGCAATGGGACCAGTCACTTGGACTGGTCAGAAAGAGAGTCAGACTGCATCTGCAACCCACAGTTCCTGAAGGTTGTCAAAACTGCCATGAGGACCCAGAGATCCCAAAGTATGCTGGGGAGGCTGGGCTTTGCAAATGCCAGACCCCCCAGCAGCATCTCCCCCACCACCATCCCCCAGAACTCACAGGCTGGCCACCTTCCAGACCTCTCAGCATTGAGTGCTACAGCCACCAAACCTCTGCAGGGTCATACCCCTCTCTGGGCTCAACTCCAGGACACAAGCTATGAGGATGGCATGGGCTTGAACCCAGTCACAGCATCCTTGCTCCTGGAGGGTAAGATATGGATGTGCACCCCTCCCAGAGCACAACCTGGTCCTCTGGGAACCTGGGGAACGAAGGCTTTAATAACTCCCTGTGCTGGCAGGTCAGGTAAGCAAATCTACACAGCTCCATAGCAACAGATGTGAAATTAAAGCAGCTTCCAACAGTAAAATACACAGGAGGGGCTCAGTGCATACAGAAACATTTTTATTTATAAAAATCAGCAGTAGCTATTTTGTGTGGGCCCAAAATGAAAGGTGAAGAGAAGGAAGAAAAGCAAAAGTAACAGAGGAAAAGGAGTAGGGTTGAAAACTGCAACAACTGTATTTGTTATACTCTGTATGAGAAAAGATCTCAGAAACACTAGTATCATAAATGAAATTATGAAATGCACATATAAGGAAGGGATAACAGTGTGATTAAAACTGTATAGGAAATAAATGTTGAATTTCTTGGATTTGAGTGTCAGGATGATTACAATGGCTGCTATCAGTCGTGGGAGAGAAATGAAACATTTGAAGCATGTGCTTACAGCTGAAAAAGATGACACATGCCCAAGTGCTTCCTCCCTTTTTATTGCCAAGGTGATGTTTTAAAAAACAGATCAAAAGCCTTCCAGAAGCAGAAGTAATTGACCACTGTGTATTTGCTCTTTGCCAAATATTGAGCTGCTTACAGATCTAATGCTCAGATTAAAGCCCTCCTCATCTGGTTTAAATTACTTGGGGAACCTGGGCTTTTGCTCTTCCTCTTTTCACTTGCAAGCTTCTCTGCACCCCTCAGAGAATCTATGCTTTACAATAAACATGATCAGATAAAGAGATACCTTATTATTAATTCAAATACTTTCAGGGAAGAACTAATGGTTAGTCATAGGCAAGCTGTTCCATTATTTGATAACAACTCACTTCACTTAGTCCATGTTCATTTTTTTGTTCTATGACCAATTATTTAAACTACACTGAACCTGGTGTAGCTTATTTCCTAATTTCATCATTCTTATGCATATGACACCAGCCTCATATTTAAGTAATTGAATATTCCTAGGAATGGAATTTCCCATCTTCACCACGCCGGTAAGGTTATGACTGATTGCAGGATGGGAACATGGTGTACACTGATTAAATACTGCATTTGTAACCAGGCTAAATGTTGTTTGGCATACCCTTGTTCTTAATTATCCCTCCCCCAGAAAAGGGGTGAACTTGGAATGTGGGTTATGAGGTACTGCTAAATAAGTCACAGCAGAAAGGCAAACACCTGTGTTCTCATAACTCTTACCTTTGTGAGATTATGCTTTTAAAATGAAGAATGCCAATTTATTTTAAGGATCAGTCATGGTAGGTGTACTGGCTAGCAGTTTTAAAGAACCATAAATTTCTTTGCATGTCATAGAACTGTTCAAGTTAGCACATTCTGTAGCTTGATTTTTGTATTCTGTACTGTTGTTCCTGAACAACAGGGACAACAGTTCTATTATTTTTCCCACTGCTTACAGAAATTTGGTACAGAATGAACAAAAGTCATGCAAATACCAGACACAATGTTCTTGGATAAATGCAGCAGTAAAACACGTATTTCTAATACTTTTATCAGACTTTCCAAGACAAAATAAAGTCCTACCATTGAATCCTTTTGCAATCAGAAAGTGAGAGTGAAGTTTGGCTTATTCAAGCTCTAAATTAATACTCCTAATTGTCCAGCATCATTTCCCTTGCCTCCTTTTTGATCAGTATCAGCTCCAACACTGACTAAAAAAGCACCTGTACCCACTAAATACTAACAACCAAATAAGGCAAATACATTCTGCTCCAGCTGTCTCTCCTAAAACTCCTAATAGTCCTAAAGTCTTCAAAGATTAATCTGTTCAGACTGGGATATCATCATTCACTCAAGACTTGATAAATTCACCAGAAAGAAGTAGGAAAGATCATACTGACAAAACATGAGGAGTACCACACTACTTACTGTGCTGTGAAGTTCAATGACAGTTTTAATTGAATAGTGATTGTTAAAAGTTACTTTTTTTATATACTTTCGTTTCTATGAACTTACAAAACGGCAGGAAAAGCACAAACTGCCTTGCAACTACTTAACTACAGATCTGAATGATGTACTGTTTAAAGGCAAAAAAAGTCCAGCAACACAGGATTACAGAACTGCTGGGAGGTGGAAGGAATCTTCTGAGACCACCTAGTCCAACTCCCTGCTCAAGCAAGTCTAGATGAAATAGGCTATCCAGGACCATACCCAGCTGAATTTTGTATACCCTCAGGGATGGAGACTCCACAATTTCTCCAGGCAACCTGTGCCAGTGTGTGACCACTGTCAAGAGTACAAAAAGTGTTTTCTTGTGTTCAGACATAATTTTGTGTTTTTCAATCTGTGCTCATTGCTTATTGTCCAACAAATGTAGGTGCTCCCTGTGGTGAAAGCCTCTGAGATTTTCCCATTAGTTGGAACAGAACAAAGTTTTAATGCCTAAACCCTCAGTGATCACCCTTCTTGAAAGATAATACATAGCAGTTCAATAGCACTGTAATTCAAAATGTTGCTATTTTAGCCAGATTCAGCAACAGACGACCAGATGTTTTATTAGCAGTGAAAAAAGTTCTTTGCACAGCCTGCTGCTACTTGCAATGATTATTACTGAGTCAAGCTGTGAGTGACAGACACCAGTCCTTACAAGGTTTGGGAACCCTAACTGTGGCTCACCTAGGCCTCCTTTTGTGCAGTGGTGCTTACACTTCTACTCTGCAGGGTCCTGAGGGTGCTGTAGGGTCTGGAACAGACTTAGCGTTTTTTCTTAAGTCTTAACAAATTCATGTGAAACTTCAGCAATTTTATGGGCTCTAAGAAACAGCTCCAACAGTAACATCAGCACATTCAGTAAACTGTCCCAAATGTGCCTATAACATCAAAAGCAAGAAAGACCAGACCTTTGTCAGAAATGCTGAACACAGTCAGCTGATCAGGTGACCTTCTCAAATTCTGATGCCCATGGAGATTTAAACACCTCTCTGTGTTAGTTTAAACATGCAAGTCTTCTAAAAGTTATTGACACAACTCCTGCTAAAGATTCTCTTCTTTATCCATGTCTTTGAAAGTTAATCAGTACTTTCTACCTTGCAGATCCAGATTTTGAATAATTTCAGTAAGTATTCTAATGGAAGTCAAAAAAGAAGATGAGAACGACTGTCAAAGGAAGCAAAACAATTCTCGCTGTTCTCAACAGGATGTGGATATGAGCTGCAGGAATTCAGGATGGATCCTGGCAGGAGGACTACATCAAGAATGTGAATATGTAGATCCTGCTTATTCAATTACAAAAACTGTAGGATTCAGCACAGCATTTTGATACAAAACTAAAACTAATGTTAATTCAAGTTTTTTGTGCCTTTTTGCAAGGGACTTTTCTGCAACATATTTTGCATTGCTATTAGTATTGTATAGATGAGTCACATCCAAGAGAAGGAAAAACTTCTAAAATGCAGAAATTAAAAGCCTAACTTTCTAGAGTGGATGTTACATATAATCCTTAATGATCCTGCCCTCTCCTTCCTTTCCTGGGAAAGCAGGCACAGGTTTAAAGCTTCTTTAATTTAAATTCACTTCTACACAGCTGTGACTCAGATTTAACGCACAATAAAAACCATTTTCAACTTTCCCAAATGTATAATTTCTCCATGATTTAGAGGTTTAGCAAGATGCATCCCAGGATTATGTATGGTTCTCTATGCAAGCATTATGAATGATATTAAAATCTAGCATGTTAATACTTCAAAAGGTAAAGATGAATCAGATCCATATAACAAGGCCTTAGGCTGTTAGAGAAAATAAAAGACCATGTGTATTTTATATTTTGAAGTACAGAAAAGAAAAATGAAGTGATGTTACTAGAGCAGCATAAAAGTGTCAGAGCTTGGGAACAGTCTCAAAACATCCCAGGGTTCATTCTCAGTGCTATCCCATTCTGACATTTCCTGAATTATCTAAATATTTATGTAAGTGTTTCTTCTGAGACTCAGCATGTTCCAAGAAAACACTCCTGGAAACAGATAAGATTTTCAGCAAAATGACAAACATTTTGAAGATGCACACTGACTGATGTACTTGCCTGCAAAAATGTAGCTCAGGACATGGTAAAAGATAGCAGGAGGCTGGATTTTTGTCTCTCATGTTTGAGTCCTGCTATGTGGTCATTATCACAAGACATTTCAGATAAATATGAAACAGATATAATCTCCATAAATCAAGAAGGGTTTTTGGTAGAGAAAGCTGTGCACAATTCCTTTTATGTATGACAATGACACGTTGCTGTTACTCTCCTACCAAAACCACCTCCCTTCTACCGCTCCCTGTTACTCCTTGTGTGTTTTGCTGCGTGGTGATGCCTCCTTTTTGCACAATGGCTACATATTTCCAACTGAGTCACCAGAAATTCATGCCCAAGTAGGTCATGAGGAAGAGACTGGTCCATCTGAAGCCATTAACCTCTGTGGCCATCACTGAGGAAAATGAACATCAGCTGTCCCATGTCATGCTTTCCGTTTCTGAAATGTCCCTCACTTTTGTCAGCTCTCACAGTGACTATGATGTGATTTTGAACAACTTTCCACGAAAAAATTGTGATATATCTGGCAGGAGGAACTTAGACGTGCTCTGTAAATCAGGCCCAGTTGCTGCTCTGAGTTTTGACGGACATGATTGAAATCTAGAGACAATTTTTGCAACCTTAGAGATCAGTGCAGAGGTACTGACAGCTACATAGTGACCCACTTACAAAATATGTAAATACTTAAATTAAGTCTGTTGAAAGACTTGAAATAATGCCATCAATAATATGACTCCTAAACATTACTGAAAAAGGCTAATAATTTGATATTATAAAGCAATTTAAGGGTAAAATGGAAAACAATGAAGTAATTTATTGATAAAGGTGCATAACTCTTTTCCATGCGTATAGTACTCTTCAGCAGAAAAGAACTTTTGCAATTCATTAGCCACATTCATATTCACAGACTAAATGGTTGTGGTAACCACGGCTGCAGAACTGACTGTCTTACACCATATTCACTGCATTCTGCCTGCATTAGATTCCTTGATTTTAAAGGAACAGAAAACAAACCTTGAAAAAAATATTATGTATCTTCCATTATGCACAGCAAGAGGAGACCTGGAACACAAGTAACATGGTGCTATGAATGAGCGGAAGAACTTGCAGAGACAGTGGTAAATGAGATTTAATCAGCCCTTTGAATGACCAAGCCACTTAAGAGATTTTGCAACAGCTTCTCTACTGTTTCTGGATTAGACATGGTGCTGGCAAATCTGAACTGGCTTTTCATGAAAGTATATAAATTGCTTCCAGAGGTAAAATGACTCCGGAAGCAGTATAGCCAGGAGGTACCCAAGACCATAAACCATCTCAGTTCTGCAGCTGGCTCTGTACAGGGCCAGCTCTGGCTTCATGATTAATTAAATAACAGCACAAATATCCTGACCATTTGTAATCAAGATCTGCCTGTACATGAATCACAAACATATTTTATATTTACTCATTAAAATTACAGCAACCAGCGGCACACCAGGGTATTTAGTCTTGGATGCGCGACGTGTAGGTGCTGATTTAGGGTGGTCTGAGTCGTCCCAGTAGCCTGAGGCACTGGGAGACACTCTGGGTTCAGCCAGTGCAGTACAGGTCCAAATCTGCCTGAGTGCCTCTTGTATGCCGCCCGTCCTCTTGCCTTGGTCTGATACGTTATATCCCCAGAGCTATCACAGCCTGGGAGCATAAACCTTAGGCAGGGTGCAACCATAAATCTAAGAACATTGCAAGACTTTGCTTTCATATTAAGAGTCATTTATCTTTGGGAAGTGAAATATGGGTGCAATTAACTATGAAACAGGATAAAATCCATTTCAGTTATTTGACGTCACCATTGAGCCTCATAAAAGAAAGTGAAGATGTCAATTAATTATATTTCCATGAAAAAGACAATACCAATAGTGTTTTCATATCTTGCAGGTGGCTGCATAGAAAGAACCTATTTTTTTAATTTGCTATCAGCATTAGTGGGATCACAGGCTGCACAACCCAATGTACGTAGACATCTGTAAATTCACCAGTCAATTAGAAAGTGTAATTAAGGAAATGAAAGGAATTGTACTCACCAGGCTTTATAAGGCTTGTCTTTGTCTCCTTGTATCGAGCCAGCTGTGTATTCCTTTCACTCATTGACCCTGGACTGAATTTCTTCCTGGAGAAGTCTCCATCGCTAACAGTGCAAAAACTGATTGGACTGTTTCCAGCATCAGGAGGAGTCTTAACTGGAGATACTGACTGGCTACTAGGACAGCCAGTGTCATCTGAAGAGAAAAGGAAAAACATAAACACTATAAGTACATTAAAGTTAGCAGAATAAAAGAAAGAGTGTTTGAACTACAGCTCTTTACAGTAAGTGACATGCACAACCTTGCCACTGGAACCTGGTGAGAAGCTATTTGTTTCACCTGTTTTGTGAAGAAGTCTTGAATACCCTATGGCAGATTAAAACAGCAAGTATTTGTTTTGCTAAGTGTGACAAAATACAAAATGATGGGCTACAAAATGAAAATTCATATCTAGGATTGATTCCATTAGCTAGGTTAGGGAACATTACAGCATGAAAATACCCATGAGAAACAAAAATGCACTGTGTAATGCACAGTGGACACAGGGCAAGCATGGGCCACATGCTCTCCTTCAAGAAATGTTCCCATATCTGAGTAACAAGAGAACAACCTACACTCAATATGCACAAATCCAGGAATTTCATTTAACTGGAATTAACGAGTTTCTCAAAATTGTCTTTCCTTTCAAAGCAACTCTCATCACAGAACACTGCAATTTTTGACAAGAGGCTGTGAGGTACCTAGTTCCGAAGACAGTAGGTTATACACAGGTTGCTTTTGTTTAAAGCTGAATTCATCTGAGGGCTCAGCAGCGCTCCAGGGCATCAGCAGCCACTTAGGGAACAGGCCCAGGTTCCTGACCTCCAGGGATACAAACGCTCCAGCTCTTAACAACTGAGTGCAAAATAAGAAGGCTGATCCCGAATGAAATCCACACATCAAACCCCTGCTTCATCTCATCACAGCCCCTGTAATCCAGAATAATTGCAGTTCCCTAAAAGTCATGGCTGTTTAAGTGAAACACAACAAAACCAAACACAATACTCTGAGTCTTCTGGAGAAATGTAATTGCTGTTTCCCACAACAAAATGAAAACTGCCATGTAAATTATGCAACTGCACTCTTCTCCTGGTGCATTATCTTTACCTAAAGAAGAATCCGCAACTGAGCCAAATAATTTGCATGACCATATTGCACTTACCACTTCCACCCTGTTCATAATTTAGGTTAAGCCTCATCTTGCACTGAGTTTTGCATGGGCATATTGATTTAAAATTCAGTGTATGACTGCGCATTTATGAGGCAGAAGGAACACCCCCTATCTATCTAACACCTCCCTGCCCACCACCCCTCTGCAGGAAAGAGTAGTTTGCTACTGTTAACTATTGCTCCCTCAATACAGTAGAAAAACCTCATCCTTTCATGTGATCCGGTTTTCTCTCGTGAGTGGCCAGTTATTCTAACCCCACCTAGCTGTTCCCAATGTTCTGCTTCTCATTTCTCCATGTCCTGCCTCCAGTCCTGAGCAAGGCACCCACAGGCGCTGACCCTCCAAAACAAGCCACATGCATTAGCCTGTAGGAGAAGCCAGCACCCTGAGGTGTTGCATCCCAGCTCTCTGCCAAGTGCCAGGCATGATGCCAAGCCATGGGGCAACCCAGTCCACTGCCAGAATCACCTCCCAAGGCACAAAGGGCAGTAACAGCACAAAGCACCTTATCCAGCTTGATCACATTTAATTGTTTCAAATCATCACAATTAAGCCAACAAGCATTTCCATTTGCCATCTTGCTGCTGTCTTCTGCAACTGAATTAGACCCTAGAAAAATAACAGGAAAAGAGAAGACCACTAATAAGGTTTTCAGCCCATCTCCCACATCCATCCTGACTAAAGCAGGATTGCTGCCCACATGATTTTACTTTTTGTCCTTCCCATTCCCATCAACATCACAATATAACTCCACAGAGAGAAGGCTGCAATTTCCTCATAGATCAGCATCCATTTATTTTCCTCCAAGGTTCAGTCTCTTCTGCAGGCTGAGCAAATGCCACCTACAGGGCAGTAGACCAGCACCACGGAGTGAGTTTCTGAATTGCATTTAACAGCTCCTTTAGCTATATCCAAAGCAACCCCTCTTTAGAAGCACACAAACATTTGTAATCAAGTATATAAGTGAAGGTTCCTGCAGTTTGTTTTTAATTATGACTTTTCTACTTACATGTTTCTGTATAAGGCATTACTTCCCAAACTTTGTGTCGAAATAAAAACAACAAAAAACCCCTGCAAGAAACTATTTACTTCATCTCTCATCCAATAAAGTTACTGTGACACCAGCACAGGTTCTGCAGACCTCACAGATGCATTTTATCGGGGAGATTTTATATACAAGTAACTTTCAAAGCTATAGAGATGCTACCTGGAAGAACCATAGGAGATGATAAAACTTTAAACAATGAAATAAACAGTGTTAAGACTGGGACATTAAAAAAACCAAATGTGTAAAACTAACTGAAAAAAAAGAAATGAGGTAGTTAAAGCATGCATAAAACCCATTTTTTTTACCACCCCCTGACATGGCCTCTGATATCGCACTGCTGACACTGTACTATCAGATTATGTCAGATCTACATATCCCTGTTTTACCCTTAAGATTTTCAGCTTTCATTGCAATGGGGCATTTTTTAAATGAGCCTGACACAAAGAAGAATAGCTTTTCTCTATTCATAGCCCTTGTGACCTTTACATACTCCAATAACCAGGTAAACACTCCCACTCCAGCTGCAGTAAATGAATGATTTTATTGTACTCCCTCTCCTCTGATCACTTGTTATTTTTACGCAATGTACAGCTTCAACTCCTTCTACCTCATATTAGCCAGAAACATGAACAAAATTATAAATTTTCCAGAACTAGGGCAAACTGCAGAGAAACAATTTTCTGTGTCAGCCTTTTGAATAATCAAAATGTTTACTAACACAGAAAGGAAGAGCTGCCTATGAAATGCTGGTTAACACCACCAAAGGCAAGCAAAGCTCTGCTGAACACTGGGAGGATCTACCTCCCACCTGACCCACAACTCACCATCCTGGCACAAGGCAAAGTCCTGATGAACAGTGAGGTGCTCTCCAGCTGCTCAGTGACAGCCAAATTGCCTGCATCTACCTTCATCCTTCCCTATTATCGAAGCCTTAACAGGTATTTATTTGTATTTAATACTGTAGATGAACTTCACATGGGAGAGCAGCAGACTTCCCTGTGGACTCTGATAGCACATCAAGCTGACTCACCCTGCATCTGGCAGACAGCCTGCCCATCTGCCCTGCTCACTGCCACAGGGAGCACCTTGGTCCTCATCTGCATGTGGACGATGCAACTGCAGCACTATGGGTCCAGCATTTCCAGCAGACCTGTAGGTTCCTCTAAAACCCCACTGCAACTCTGATGGAAGGAGGTGAAGACCTGCACCTGCTCAGAAAAGGGCCAAGATAAGGAATCTCTCTCCAAAAACAGGGTAACAGGAGCAGATGAGCCCATGATGGGATTCACTTTCTGCTGAAGATTCGATGTATGTGTCATTTTCAGCAAGGTCAGTTAAGGATTCAGGCCTGCAACATGGCAGGAGTTTTGCCCCAGTAAGGATTTCAGGTCCAGATTTCTCAGGAATACAAGTAGACCTGATTTACCTTCGCAGGCACACAAGCATCAGGAAGTCAAAAGAGAGAAAGCTGGCAAATAGTGCTGTGAAAGTCTGTACTTCAGATCTTGCCTGAATTATTTACTTGCACAAGAAGGAAAATCACATAAATTTATAACATACAACGTGGTGGGTTCACTGTGGCTGAATGCCAGGTACCCACTCAGCTGCTCTATCACTCCCCTTCTCAGCTGGACAGGGGAGAGAGTAAGGGTGGAAACTAAAAAAAAAAGCACAAATCATGGGTTGTGATAAGGCAGTGTATATTGATACAAAAAGCAAAAGCAAAAGCAGGGTGCACATGTGCAAAGCAGAAGCAGCAACTAATCTCTGCTTCCCATGTGCAGCCATGGTTGGCTATGTCTGAGAAGCAGGGTCCCTAATCGTGTCGGCAGGCAGCCATCAGAGACAATGAGTGCCTCCCCTTCCTGCTTCTTGTCCCAGTTTTTATATCTGGGTTGACGTCATATGGTATGGAATATCCCTTTGGTCAGTGCAGGTCAGCTGGCCTATTTGTGTCCCCTCCCAGGATCTTGCCCTTGACTGAACAGTGAGTGACCCAAAATATGGGTGTGTTATCGACACCAATGCAGAGCACTGTGAGGGCTCCTATGGGGAAAAAAATTCTGGCTCAGCCAGACTCACCACACACAACTTCACTGCTTTCTTTCATGGTGCCTTTTTTCACAGTGGCCTCCTAAGAGCATTCTGGGGTAGGCTTTTCCTTTGAACATCAGCTGGATTTCATCACTGAATTTCTGTGTTCAAGCCCTCTCTCAGATCAGACACGCCTACCAATATTTCTAACCCAAGCATGGAACAGTGTCTCCTCACACAAACAATCAGGAGAGTTGCTCAGAACACTCTGACATTTGCACGCACTGACTAACTTTTAAATAGCAAAGTCAAAATATAAACAATAGAGTTAACAATATTCATAACAACTGACAAAAATACTATTCTTGTAGACTTTTAGGTGATGTTCTGATGCGATGATTTTCTCTGATTTTCTGGGCACAGAGACTTTAGAAGGTTCACTGGAAAATGCTTTAGAATATCCTTTAGAAAAATACTGCCTTTTTCTAAAGGCTTCAAGAAACACTGAATATACAACCTCCTTATATAACACATCCAAATAAATAATGATGCTCTCACTGAGAAAGCACTGACTTCTTTCTACGTTCACTATAAGCTCCCAGATCTACTTAGGCATTCCTGTGAGACTGAACCACCCAGTTCCTACCTGATCTCTATTGCACTGTCCAACTTTCATCTCCCTTGACCAATGTTCAGGCTGCACATACTCTGAATTTCCACCAAGAAATGTGGCTTCCAGAATTAACATGTGCCTTTAATGAAATTTTAAAGGTTCAGTGTACCAAGACAAAAAAAAAAAAATCCTGGTGGTTCCCTTTCCATTCATCCCAGGATCTGTTACTCCAGGTAGCCACAGCTCTGCCTTGATGGTGTACTGCAAGCTGCCCTTTGACAGTGAGGGTACCACCAGGATATTTCAGTATTTTTCAGGGTAATATCCCAGTTTGCTTGTCCGCCTCACATTTGTTGACCCCCTACAAATTGCTTTGGTCTTTACATGACTGGTCTTGTAGCGCAAGGAGTGTTTTATGTAATAATGAAAGTTGGTGACAGACACTCAAGCTTCCTCCTGTAAGGCTCCTTCTGTATTAAACAGAGAGAAAGGGGCTCCTCTGGAGATTGAGTCAGCCTAATTTAGGCTAAGTCATCCCAGTACTCTGAGTCACTGCCTGGAGGATCTCACCTCTCTCCATGGATTAGCACAACCACTGCCCTGACTCGGGCAGCTGAACCAGTGAGGTGTAAGGGCACACCGCCCAGGCAGAAAACACTGCTAATGGAAGATCTGCAGTGTCATTCTGGAACAAGTGGGAAATACAGTAAAAGCAGCAGATGAAATACAATAGTATAAAATTAGTAGTACACATAGAAAGACAGAGATAGGAGTATATTCACATCCACACCATGAGGGTCTCAACAGGTATAAATGCACCTCACCACAACACAGAATCGCCCTCTGAAGGCACCCTCACACGCCCAGCAACTAGCACAGCTTAAAGCAAGAAGTGTGAATATTCTCCTCAGCTCCTGACTGTACTGAAACTTTCGATTTTTACTGAAGCTGTTCCAATAGGTGATTTTATGCACTCTATCATGTCACCTAAAAAATCACAGACTGTTGAAAAAAATATTCAATAACTTCAATAAAAGTAGAGTCCTAAAAATGCTACTAGATTTTGTGGTTCTGATCAACTCATTTAATAGTTAAGAAACTTATTTTTAAGACCTGTTTAGCTTGGTATCTGAGACAGTTTCTCAGATATCACGTGCTTGTGAGGCAAGTGTCTCACAAGAAGTCAAACACAGTAGAACAGAGCAGAAAGGGCAACCAAAACTATATCCCTGTCAGGAACAGAGACGAGGCCTACTTATACAAAATCCTCCTAAGCAAATTAATTCCATATTTAATCTCAGTGTCTCTGCAGGCAGAACTTGAATTAACTGTGCTCCATTTTGCCTGCCAACAAAGGCAGGCTAGCAGCCCCACCACTCCCTGAGGTCACCCACAGAGGCTGTGCAAACTCTTGTCCTAGAAGGGTTTCTAGTATCAGACCAAACCATGGCTGCTGGGACTTAGGGCTGGAAACAGTCTGGCTTCAAAAAGGAGGCTGGATGAAATCATGTCCAGAGGGCCCTACAACCTACATGCTTTTTTGTTACATTTGTTAGATAATCCACCCTGTTACTCCCAGTCCCTCTTTGAAGCTGGAACTATTGATTTTAATGTTCCGGTTACAAAATCTAACCCAGTAGTCAAGTAAAATCAAGACTAAACATCTTTGACTTCTGACGCTTGCTGAGGTTCCTTTCATTAATACACAGGCAACTTGTACATCTGTTACTCACCAGCCCCCTCTGACCTTGCTTCCGTCACACCCACAGGTTGACCACTACTGACCACTGTTGAAAATTCAGTATGAGAGCTGCTCACTGAATTCGGTAAGTGGTCCTCTCTGACAAGTCACAGCATGGCAGCAATGTTGACAGGCTAAGATTATGTAGAAAAGGGGAGAGGAAGGTGAAAAAAGATGGACAGACTTGCTCCTACAGCTTGAGCATCTTTTACAATGCAGAATTTCCCATAAACATGTCCTTAAAAGTATCCACTCTTGACATCTGACTGTACAATAGCTAAGTCATACTGAAGTAGCAAATTTTAATTGACTTTGGCAGTAAATCTACTAATGTTCCTTCTATTTGAACATTTCACTAACAGGCAGGACTGATGTAGTTCTATGAAACCATCTGAAATAAAAGGACTATGTAATTGTGGCTTACTGGCTTTGTCATAACATTTATAGCCCCACTAATGGTATTACCATTATGGAACAGAAGCATAAGGGCTTACCAGCAAAAATACCAATAAAAATAGTACTGTTACTAGGAGAGCGCTGTGGTCAGGAACAGCACAGCTCCTTGAGTTGATAGCACGTCACAGATAACATTTGGACAATGGGTTTAAGACGATAAAGGACTGAAAAAATTATTTAAAACTTCTATAGAAAATTTTTAACTAAAGGTAAAGCCATGAAAGACTCTGAAAAAGAGACAAAGAAGAGTCTTTTCTGTTTGTTATGAGTTTTTTTAAGCACTTCAGTAGACCTCACTAACCTTTTCTGAGGACAATAGCTGGACTGGAACCACTGCTGCCACCTCAGGTGGGAAAGCATTGATGACATCCAGTATAAGAAATATTATCCATTCAGTACTAAGATTATGTGAAATATATGCATATATATAGATGGGGTTTGTGTATGTGTTTTTATGTGTTTTATTCCATTATGCAGCAAAGGAAGAAATTATAAATATTTTTTCCAATTTTGAACGTGCCATTTTTGGAATAAAACTTTTCAACAGATCACATAGAAATCTGTACCCATTCCTCAAGTGGTGCAACATGCTGTACTCCTATGTTCTCATGTAGCTTTGACTCCATGGCTGACAGCATGTGACTCTCACAGCTTCAACATCACCTCATAAAGTTGCACTGTTTACCTTCAAATGGAAGGAAACCACATATATTCTACTAATTGTTGGTTTATGCATTTTTTTTTAAACTGTCCTCAAGCCAAGACTGGCACTCAGCATCACCATAGAACCCACTCACTGTAATTGGTGATACATACACCTCAAAACATGGTTCCAAAACTTCAAGGATATATATTAACCCGATAAATGTAGGGTCAAAACATGTCATGTTGAATTTCTCTTCAAACATCAAGATACTATTTTAACACAAAATAAATCAAAGACTTCTAAATAAAGTTTCATTCCTCCAGTTGTGACTGTCTTCAGTACGCATGACAATATTCAACTCAATAGAAAGCTGAATGAAAAGCACTGTAAAAAAAAAGTATTAGATCACGCATTTATGGTGAAGAAAATACACAAAATTATTTCGAATTCAGCTTGTAGTACATAGCAAGCTACAACAAACAGGGTAGTAGAAAGGGTGAGGTGTAGCAGAAAGGGTGACTGTTCTCAGGATACCATCCAAAAGGTGCCAGAGTGAACGGGAACTGTTTGACCAACCTCAGGAGGCTCTAGGTCAGGTTTTAAAGGTTCACAGTACTGCCAGATACATAAAAAAGTGATAAAAAACATTCAAAAGGTCAAATATTTTGGCTTCCAGATGCTGTTGTGTGGCAAGAGGAACAAAAGGGTTGTTACTTAGTAAGAAGGAATAAATAGTGAAGTTGAAAGGGAAGCATGGAAAGGCCAAAACCTGAGGAAGAAGCAGGCTTTGCTCTTTAGTACCTAGGCACTTTCCTCATTTCCATGTTTGGAACAGATCTCTGCGCCACTGAAACAGAACTGGCTGCTCACAATATGAAGCAATAATAAATTATTTGCATGTAAGCTGACCCAGCAGGAAATTCTCTAGAGAAGCAGCAGTGAGAAAAGGAAGCATGTCACTAGTACTACTCTCATCCAAAATGCCCATATGTGCATTTTTGAAAGCAGACTTTGTTTCAACATTTTTGAAATTAGTATCACAGTGATCACTGAACTGCCTTATAGAGTGCAGCAAGCAAATGCATTGGAGAAGACCTCCAGAAGTCTGAAAAAAAAAAAAAAAAAAGCAAAAAGACTGTGGAAAAGCATAGCATAAAGAACTGCAGGAAAGAAAAGTTAACTTCCAGTATCACATACTTGAGAACTTTTAACCATGTCTCTTTGAATCAGTAGCTCAGACGGAAACCAAAGGAACTATTTAAACAAAATATTTTCTTTTATAACAACAACCAAGAAAAATGGGAGAGCTCAGTATTTCCATAATAATACATACATACACACACACAAATAATAGGAAAAATTATTTTCTGTAATTTATACTGACTCTCTGGCCTCAATATGTTGACTGGTTAAAATAGTAAAACTTACCTGTCCTGTATCTATTTCTATCCAGGAATATGTATTTAAGTGTATGCACTTTAATAGTGTAGCCTCCAAGGCTAGCTGGTTTAAGATAAAATCTACTTCAGTCCTTTAGAAAATGATTTACTGGAGAGCAAGAAGGCACAACTTTTTCTTCAGTGACACCTGTAAAACCCTCTTCTTCTTGCCTATGGCTATCAGTATGGGTTGCACATTCACATGGACTTCCATAAGCCTGTCTAAAGCCTACATGCTCTTTTTGCCACATGCACAGTGTGCCAGCACTGATCAGTACAGCAGGGCCACTTGGCAAATTACCTCTGAGTTCGAGGGTCCTGTGCCCAGGAACAAGTGAGCAGGGAATGGCAATACTGAGAGTCCTGTTGCAGCACTCACACCCCCAGGCTTACAGTGCAGCTGCTGTACAGGTGCACATTTACTGTGCCACACATGCAAAGAAGAAGATTTTTTAAAAAAATGCTCACACTAGAAAATAAGGAGCTATGAAATAAGGATGGAAGTTGAATAAGCATTGAACTAGATCTTGAAATTTTACAGAAAAAGCAAAAAAGAAGCTTCAACTCCTATTTTTGAAGTCTGTGTTGAAGGGAGTCATGATCATTGATGTACAGAGATGCTACTGGTTTTCAACAGCTTGCAGGACTACTCAGTTTAGGTAAAATGCTAATTGACAGGTAAACCTAAGAAAAGAGGAACTGTTTGCTATGGGCATATACCAAGTCCTCTGGCTCAAAAATTATTTTGATTAACCAATTATTAAATGCATAAGTGCTTCCTGCAAAGCTGCATCTCAGTTACAAAGGCTCCACTGTATTACCTGCAAAAATTCAGGCAGCTGGCTTCTGAGAAAAGGCCAAAGGAGAGCTTGAGCATTTTTACAAAGGCAGCACTTAACAAGCCTTCTTCATAAAGAGATATTTAAAAGCTGAGCTATTCAGAAACTGAAAATAGAAAAAAAAAAGTATATCCCAGACTAAATTCCTTTTAAAAAGGAAAGCTAAACACATCTACAGATCTTAGCATGTCCAGGCTGACTTTGAACCAATATGCAACTGGTTTGGTATCAAAAGGACATGTACACCAAAATCAAGGATAGTACCCCACCCAATGTATTGTATTTCTTACAAGGCAAACACTGTAACTGGAATGACCAAAGGCCCAGCAGCTGCTCTGTCATGGGATCCATCAGCAAATGGCTTGCTTGAGATGCTTTAAAGCGTGTTCTCTGCCCAACTGACAAGGTAAGTGCACGCAGCCACTTTGAAGCCAAGTGCAACTTATGAGAAAAACACGCATGACACAGGCAAACACTCAGTAGCAGCTGAGCCAGACAAAGCTACTGGGAGAGTGTTTTTCAATCGTTTGACATCATACAAATTCGTGGCTGACATCCAAGCCAAAGGAGAGAAGTGCTCCCATATCAAATGACAACCAGGACCCCAGATGCTCTAAGATTTTAAGGAAGGATTGTGCATTGTGAATACTGGTATAAAGGCTCAGCTTGCCTACACAACATCCAGACAGCATTCATGTTCCCTTGGCAGAAACAAAGAATATTAAAAACACATTTCATCAGGAGTATCACAGATAAGACTAACAGTCTCACCGTGTCTCATGTGGACTTACAAAGCAAAACTGACATAAAGTCAACTGCAAATAATTGACCAACATGGTCAAGTGAGTCTCTGATCCAGTCGAACAAGACAAAGAGGGAGCTGATCATGCAAATTTAAAACCTATTCGAGCCAGCACTAACAACTTCTTCAAAAGAAACTAAGCATTACAAAAACTGTCTCTTTTCTGTTGCCAAGAGGTATTTTTTGCTGTTGCCACCATGCTAGCAGCACTGCCATGGTTCCCAAAACCAACATTAGTAATACCTAGAGGATCCTGTCACTCTCACTTAGAAAGAACTCCAAGCCTTCATTTATGCATTGGGCCAATGTAAGCACACAGGGAAAACGGACCACAACAGAGGACCTAGGAAGTCAAGCAGAAAATACATATTTAATATATGAGGGGAGAAAAGTAATTTCTACTAGTGTAAAAAGTAATCTACTGATCATAACTACTTGGTGTCAATAACAATGGAAGGAAGGTAGAGAACAACTTGACAAGAGAAGGGTACAGAGTAAAGGAATTATTCCAGGGATGCTCCCAGGCTAGAGGCTGCAGCCACTCCACTCACCTCTCTCCATGCAGCTCTTTGCCATCCCCTCCTCAGAAACAGGAATCAGCAGCCATCTGCTGCTGCTGGGAAATTTCAGTCTAAATTAGACATGCTATGATAAAAAAGGATCATAAGGAGAAGATAGAAAAGAAATGTCAGAGAATGAGGAAACTGAGTCAGTGACTGTTGTCCTACCTGCACCACAGCGAAAAATCCATCAAATCTAGCAGCAACTGAACCAGGTTCTGGGATGGAGGACAGTGCCTTGCCTCATCCTTGGCTGCATAAGGTCTGAAGACTCACTGCAGTGAGACTGGGTAGTCTGCACACATGCAGGTGCTACAGGAAGCTTTAGAAGCACAAAGCTATCAGTATGGGGAAATGCAGCATTCATGGAATAATAAAAGTTGAATAAAAGAAATAAAAGGATGAGCAGTTGTGCTTAAGACGCAGGTTGAGACCAGCACTGTACTCTCTGTGAAGGGCACCTTAAAACTGTAAGCCGTGAGATCAGACACACCCAGAGTAAATACAATGTGCTCTTGGGACTCAAGACAGCCTATGTGGTGCAGTGGGACAGCAAGGGTATACGACTCTGGCAGCCACAGGTTGAGTAGATGTGAAGAACATGGTATAAACCCAAAAGATAAAAAAAAAAAATATCAGTAATCAAGATGAAAGACTTGTCAACACGCAGGGAAAAAATCTGGATGAAAAGCAGCCATTTGGGAGAGATCATAAAAATAATGCATTTCTAGAAAGCTTCAAAAGATTTTATTTCTTTGGAACAGGCAAAAGGGCTTTTCAAGCAGGTAAGGTAGAGGGATTAAAAAGGCATGGGAAAAAGACTTCAGCATTCTTACAGTCCTATGATGCTTGTTTAATGCACTGCATTGTTCATTAAACAATAATCAAATAGATCATTTCACTGAGCCTGAATTGCAAAATTTGGCACAGCTAGACTCAAACATGGATATTGTGTTTCTCACCTAGGAAAACTCGTACTCTATGTTCAACACAATCTTTTTCGTTAAAGGAATTAAAAAAATAACAATAATCTGATCCACTGTAGTGAAAATCAAGACAAATACGAGCATTTTGGTCTGTTCCCAGGAAAACCTCTGGTAACTGAAATACTTCATGAATTAAAAAAATAGAAAAAAAAAAGGAAGAAAAAGGAAGTTTAGGAGCTTGCTTTGATATTGATTATTACAAAAATACTTGTTACAATTCAGATTTTTAGTTAGAGAATCACAGAATCATAGAAAGACTCAGGCTGTAAAGACCCCTAAGATAACTGAGTCCCACCATTAACCTAGCACTTCCAAGTCCACTACTAAAAATGTTATGCTTTCCAAAATACTGACTATTGAAAACAAATTTTTTGACACCAAAATACCTTTAAGTTACCACATGAATATAGAGTGTTCATGATGTGACCCTCAATTTTGTTATCCATGTGCATTATGTCATACATGGTGAAGAGTTTCACTGCATTAAAAAATTACTCACCACTAGTAGGCATCTGAGTCTTTCACGGTTAGTAGAGGCACTTAAATTGTGCCAAACTCTACACAGGGCAAATATTTAACATAAAAAAATCAGGTTTGTCGCTCACATAATGGAATATACTTATTTTGAAGAGCAAATGACACTTTTGCGGTCTACAGTTGGAGAGCGGTAATTTACTCCTGAACTATCACCCAGCCATTGGCCTCTCTGCGGAGAAACCATCATTCCCAACTCACGTCTGGCAACACAACGCTCAGGAGAAGCCTACATTCCAAAAATAAACAAAACTCAATTCAGTATGACAGTGAAAACTTCAACATCTTCTGTTCCGATTCATGCAGAGCATCGTCTCTACACCAAAAGGAACTGCAGTCCGATACCCTTAATATTAACTCCCCTCTATTACAGACTCTTAAGGGCTTTTCAAAACGCCTCAAGCCCACGCTGCAGCTTTTCAGGCACATCTTTCCCTTTAAAGCAACTCTTTTGCCGCAATAAACCCGTCAACTTTTTTAGCAGCGGATAGCAGAACTCGAAATGGAAACATCTGGTGTCGTTTACGGACACATATTAAAAGAACAGATACTACATTTCCCTGGAAAAATCGATGGTTGCCCCTCTTCACCCGCAAAGCGGGTGGCTCAGCAGGGCTCGATACGAGCCCGACACGGACCCCGCGCCTGGGTGCGCCAGCGGAGGCTCGGGCTCGGCGTGGCGGGCACACCGCGTCC
The DNA here is from genome assembly GCA_013396735.1 of Grallaria varia. Lineage (NCBI taxonomy): Eukaryota > Metazoa > Chordata > Aves > Passeriformes > Formicariidae > Grallaria > Grallaria varia. Next base: position 18,256 of record VWZG01003036.1, on the reverse strand, counting down.
CCAGGGACCCCGCGGCGGGGGGGCCGCTCTGCGGTACCTGAGCAGAAGCTGTTGCTGCTGATGGTCCTGCCGGAGCGCCCGGAGGAGCTGGGCGGGTTAAATTCCCGGCTTTCCTCTTCCGAAAAGGGCGATTCGGAAGCCGGGGATACCTTCTGCTGCGGCCGCAGGACCAGGCGGGGGATGCGGCTGCGGGACACCTTTTCCAGCTGCGCCTTCTGCTCCTGCTCGGGAAAGGACACCCCGGCGTCAGGGACCTCTCGGATGTGCCCTNGGGCCGGCCCCGCCGCTCCCCGCCCCGACAGCACGTGGTGCCGCCGCAGCGCCCGCAGCCCCGAGGGCGCCCGCAGGTGCGGGATGGGCCGCGTCCCCCGCCCCGGCGGCACCGCAGCCCCTCGGCACCGCCGCCGGCGGGGGGCCCCGCAGGAGAGCCCGCTGCCCTGGCCGCCAAAGGCAGAAAGGAGCGCAAACAGGCCGAGCGCCGTGTGTGCGTGCGGGGTTAAGGTACCGCAGCTGATGCGTAACAGAGGGCAGATGATACCAGCACAAATTCGATGAATATATGGCTATATAAGTAGCAAAATGCGTCTTCAGATTTTCTTTACACTTAATTCATAGAATCATGGAATGTTAGAGGGTTGGAAGGTGCCAAACCCCCTTCCACTAGACCAGGTTGCTCAAGGCCTTATCCGACCTGCCCTTGAACGNCCGCCGCCGGCGGGGTGCCCCGCAGGAGAGCCCGCTGCCCTGGCCGCCAAAGGCAGAAAGGAGCGCAAACAGGCCGAGCGCCGTGTGTGCGTGCGGGGTTAAGGTACCGCAGCTGATGCGTAACAGAGGGCAGATGATACCAGCACAAATTCGATGAATATATGGCTATAGCAAAATGCGTCTTCAGATTTTCTTTACACTTAATTCATAGAATCATGGAATGTTAGAGGGTTGGAAGGTGCCAAACCCCCTTCCACTAGACCAGGTTGCTCAAGGCCTTATCCGACCTGCCCTTGAACGCTGCCAGGGTTGGGGCATCCACAACCTCCCTGGGAAACCTGGTCCAGTGTCTCACCACCCTCACAGTAAAAAGTTTCTTCCTAAAGTCAAGAATTTCTTCCTGTTATTATTCAATAGCAGCTCTTTATAGAACATGTATAGATAAAAACTTATTTAATTCTCAGACATAAAAATGTATTTGATTCCCAGACCATGCATTGCACAGTATTTCTAATTATAGTATTTACTCTCTTACCTTTCGTTGTGGTAGTTGTTGTTGACCTTTCCATTGATTAATGCACATGTTGTGACCTTGTTCATCTGCTCCCCAGAGTGGGGCTACTTAAAAAACATGCATTAGCAGGGCTGCAATCTGGCCTGTATGCATATGCACATGCACGCAATGGGTGAAAAGGACTGCTTTTCCACAAAAAGAATGATGAACTTCTTGATCTGGAGCTCATTTGAGGTTCCAGATAGATGTCTGCTCATGGAATGAGTGTGTGGAAGTTGTGCTTTCAGCAATCATATTTTTGGGCAAAGATTCCCTTTCTATGCTTCCTGCTGTCCTGGTTTCATCTGGGATAGAGTTAATTTTCCCATGGCACCTATAAAGGGCCTCAGTTCCTGTTGGGAACTTCTGTTTGCTATTAGACCATAAACATTAAATACTGTCCCAAAAATTAGAGCAAATGTGCCTTTAATGTGTAGTGCAGAGAACATATCAGCAGTACCAGGAAAGGTGATGCTTTCTTCTAGACCATGAAGAGGAAAGAGGACACTGGTAAGTACTGACACACTGATTGTTGAATATCCAAAGAGTTATAATGACTAATTTATTAACCTGGCATCAGAATTAGATCCATTACTTATGTAGAGCTCCAAGCTGTGCTCTGCCAAAAATATGATACCATCCTCCCCTGGCAGTGTTAAGACATCTATAATTCAGAGAAGTGAGATAGTTGTAGCTGAAAAAAAATGCTTAAAATTCCTGTATTAAAAATTCTGTGTGCTTGTGAAATATATTTTAAGCACTGGAATCTACCTTCCTGAGGCAGAAAAACGTAGGAAGAATCCTGGACCTTTCCCTACTGCTCCCGGGCTGTTTCTATGGAAAATTGCAAATCACGTATTTTAATCACACAAATTTGTCTGTTCAGTAGACATCAGGGCACTTGAGACTGTGAGCTTCTGCGAACCACCCATGGCATGTGTGGGATGGAAATTTCCCATGTACATTTGCAGAGCTCTTGTACCAGTAGTAAGAGTAAGAAGAAGCTGTGCAGCAGCACTGCCATTGCCATAGTAACTCAGCTCTGGAGCTGCTGCTGCCGATTCAATTGTCAGAGCCTGTTTTATCTTTTTCCATTTCAAGCTCAAGTTTTTGCCTTGCTAGGGAACAAGATATAAGAAGTGAAGTCTTTAGGCTGCCTCAGGATTCATAATGGGATGTGATTCCCTTTGATCTCCTCTCCTCTTGGCATAGAGACTGTTAGCCTTATCATCAGTCATTAACTTTCAAGCAAACTTTTTTCCCTTACAGTCATGTATATCTAATAAATATCAAAACATTAAATATTTTTCAGCTTATATTTTTACTATGCACTAGTTAATCATCAGTACTGGGAGGAACACGTACTTGACATGAACATGTGATCTCACTCTTGTTCATCTCTTATGTCTTTTACAAACCAGCAGCATCTCTGCAATACCTATAAAACCAATTTTCATAACCAGTGTGTAATTCTGAACAAATGTGAATTTGCTGTGGAAAGAAAAAAAAAAGTTACACATATTTATAAGGGCCTCAGAAAGCCTACAGAACACAGTGTCTTCTTAGCTTTTTTCTTGTTTTACTCCCTCCTGAAAAATAGCAGCTCTCCAGGAAGCTGCCGAGGGCTGCAGATTCAGCAGAAGCGCCTGGACTCCAGGAGCTGCCAGGGGAAGCCGGGCACTGCGCCAGGCCCTGGGGTTAGACCTTATGCTTTCCTGAAAGGGGAGCAAGGTATATGAAGCAGTTTTTATTCCAGGCTTTGCTACCAAGATCTTCACTCTGGTGGAGTGCTCTTCCAGAAAAAAAATGGCGAGGGAAAGAGGATGGGGTGAATTATAGAGGATCACAGAGTGTGTTTTGCTGTCATCTCTGCTCCTGTTTTGCTGCTGCCTCTGAATCTTCTCAGTGGGAGGGGGAGTGGGATTCTAACGCAGCAGTTTTGCTGGCCAGCAGTTAGCACAGCCACAGGAACTGCTAAGAGAAAAGCTTTACCTAATGTTTTTGCAAAGCTTTCTGTGAAATTCGGTTTTCTAGGTTTATTTGTTCTGTCTGATGGCACATTGCTTCTAGACATCTGCAAATGTTGTTTCCCAGTTCGCTTTCTTGCAGTGTAGTAGTTTTGCTCTTGAGCTTTCAGAATAACAGCAGAGAGCAGTACAGTAAAGGTCTCAGCATCCTCATTAAGTATCCAAATACCTCTGCTCAAAACTGGCCACTTCAGAAGAACAAGCAAAACCCGTAATATACTCAGGAGAGAATCACCTAGAGCTCAGTAGTAGGTACGGGTGTACCTTGGCACCATTCCACATAAGTGGCTTATTCATGCTGCAGCAGAGACCAAGGCTCAGTTATGACCCTCTCTGTAGTATAGCCTTGTATATGACTTTCTGATTCCATGAATTTTCCTTTTTTTCTGTGCAGTAGTTCAGCTTCAGCAAGAAGGCTTCCACTACTCACTTTTCTTTTGACCAGTCCTTTCACAGAGTGGAAGTAATCAGGACTTTTAGGAAGTCAGAGGTTGTAGTCATCCCAGGTGGCTAAAGGATTGGACCATCTACTTTTTGTTTTCTTTTTGGTTTTGTGTGTGTGTGTGCTAATTAAAAGGCTGAACAAGGATTCTTGTGCTATGGGAATTCTTACTCAACAGTGGCCTCACACACCTTTGCTATTTTTATGCTGTCATCATTTGGTAGTGTTGCATATACTTGCAAAATTTGACTTTATGGGGCAGTGGCATGCTTCTGCACTCTGTTCATCGCCTGGAGGATGCTGGTCCAAAACCCAGTTGGCTCATTGCTCAGACCAGGAGTTACAAGGTTTTGTAATGCTGAAAGCACTTGTGGACATTTTGGGATGAAAACCAAAGTGACATTTTGTGATCCTGTGCTCATTGGGTTAGATGGCTTTCTTACAAAGTTATTTTGAGTTGGAGAGTTATGGTGCCTAAATCTCTCTGAACTGAATTTCAAGTTGCTGAATTTTTCTTTTTTATTTGGCTTTCACAGGTCAATACATTATAGGGAGACAATACATTATACTGCTTCAGGACCATAGGCCGTGTTTTAATTTTGAATCACATCACCCTCTGAGGTCAAAGGAATGCTGAATGAGGCCGAGGGCAGAGCTGGGCCTTGTAATCCCAATGATTTTATTAATGCAGGCACATAGCTGATAATGCTTCTATCTGTGACCTAAAGAGCATCTGTACGTAGCCAGCTGAGACAAGTTTGCTTATCAAATGTGTTGATCCTATTTTTCTATTCAGATGGGTTGTATGATATCAGCAGATCTAACTCAAATGTTACACAAATGCTAGAAAGAAGACCAGCTGGAGCTAACTGTTTTCATAGTAATAGTTTATATTAGAGGTCTTCAGAGAATTACCTGAAAAATTCTCTCATCATCTTTCAGAAATAATGGAAAATGAAGGAAAGATGAGAAGACTATGAATATCATTATAGCATATAGAAAACAGAAAAAGGGAAGCATTGGTTCATGTTGGTATTAGGCAAAATAATAGAATAATTAATTTGTGACTCTGGCAACACAAAACAGAGGTTAAAAACACAACTAATAGCTATCAGGATATCTTTGTAGAAAACGTATCTTGTAAAAAAGACTCATTGGAGAAAATAGTAACATTTTAAAACATACAGTCAAATTAAAAGGAAAACATCTGGGACAAATAATAAAGCTCTGCCATCAGGATTGGAAACTGTTTTGGAAAGTAAATATGAGAAAAAAACTTTGGACCCATAGTAACAAGTATCTCAATATGAGTTCTTTGACCACAGCTGTGGTTAAGGGAACTAATGCAGAAGAAATGGAATATTTAGCAGAAATAGGGGAGTGATCTTGCCTGTGTATGCAGTGTAAGATGTCTGTGTGTTCACTGCTAGTGGGGAAGAGTTCAAGGGAGATAGTATTTTCTGCAAGATGTTTATTTAATCTGACTTCTGATAAGAGTTGTGTGATCTGTTTGTAGTAGACAGATCTCTGTCAGTACTACTCAATGAAATGCAATCCAGAAAGCAAGGTAAAGAACTGCACGCTCTCAGATGTTTGTGTAGCAGCCTATATATGCAGAAGGGACTTGTCTGACTTCAGGCATCTGAAGTTACTGTGTGAAATTATGAGATACATGGAGGCAGAGTCATGACAAGCAGCCTCATCCATGCCTTTGCCCACACTGGAGATGGAGGTGCGAGGATCTGTGGCCAGCAACTGCCTGGATTTAAGCTTTTCTCCCCAGGGGTCCTAGAGCTCTGCCAAAACTCATGACTCAGCTCTGCATCCAAACAGTTTGGGAAATATGTGAAATTTGTGTTAAAGTGCAATTCTGGATCTGCTTTTAAAGTAGTGTAAACACATTAAAAATGTCTATCTAGAAACAATTACTAAACTGCCTTACCATGACAGGCACTCCCATCAAAGGCTGTCAGTTTGTAGATGCGCAGCCTAAGTGGTACAGAAATGTCCTGTATGTTTTAGACTTCAGCTGTGCCTGAGCTCCAACAGAACAAAATCTGATATTTCTATACAGGCCCAATTTATCTAATTCATAAAATGGTTGTACATAGCAGGACACGTATTTTGATAATCTCTGAGAAGATTACTGCTTGATCCAGTGTCAAAGTTTAGGAGCGGCCTTGTTATGATTCCTGAAATCCAGCCATCTGAGCTCAGTAACAGTGTTTTACTGCACCATATGGCTTTTTTTTATATAATGTAAATTCTATACAGATTTGCAGTAGAGCATGGGATATGGCTGTGGTGAAGTCCTTAAAAAGATGATGGTGTGTGGCTATGGTGAAGTCCTGAAGAAGATGATGGTGTGCAGCTATTTCTGCTGGAGAGCCCTGGTATCATCTACAGCCTCAGCTGGTTTAAGTTTTGATACAATATTTATGACACAAGAATACTCAAGGGAGACAGATTGTTCAGAGACAGACATATACGTAATGACTCTTACCCAGTTTTGAAAGCTTTTTTGCTTTGAGGCAAGTGTTTGCTTTAAACTTGGCTCAGTGGGTATCTGCCAAGCATCATTTAAACTGGAGGATGCTGGTATAGTGGATCTGACAGACATTTTTCATTTAAAGTCAGAATGAGTGAGAAAGTAAGTATTCAGCAGTTAATTATTTCTGAATGCTGCATCTCCTAGGTTATCAAGGAAATAATTTAAGTATCTTGCTTTTTTTTCCCTCAGTACCTTTTGTACATTTGCATAATATATAGCTCTTGCATGACAGAGTGCAGAGAAGAAACATTTGATTGAGAATGTGGGTTGAAGTACCACTTGGAGAGGCATAGTTGATATTTTTAGTTCTACCTGGAAACAAATGTCATTTGTGAAGGGAGTTTTATGACCTCAAAATGGATGTTTGAGAAGTGTTTGTCCATTTAATTTACAGACCTAATTAGATTTTTCTGTTCTGATAAGTAAAAGATTTGTTTCTGAGCTACTTTCATTCTATTCTTCGCATGCAGATAGAAAAGTCGGGTATCAAATGTTTTTCAGTGTGGGAAAAACAAGAGTCACCGTGAAATACATATCAGAAAGTTTCCCAGGATCTGGAGCACACACTTGAAGAGGTCCTTAGGTGAGCTTGAAAGTGGTTGAAGACATTTAATATGGTTAAGGGCATGAGCTCTCACTGACCCAGAATCTAACATGGTCTGTAGGAGCTCTCCCCTTTGAATTAAAGTAATGCCTTGCCAATTGCCACATGCGTCTGGCAAAACGCAATGGTTGGTGCCCATATAAATTTCTGGGAACACTCACAGAGGAGCAAAAGGCAAAACGAGAGACTGTCATGGTATAGGAGATGACATTAGAACATCCCCACAGCTCCACTGTATGAGCCAGAAAATGCTGCACGTGCAGAGGCCAAGTGAGTTGTGATATAGGAGCTGCCAATCAGTTCTAAGTCCCTGGTGGGCAGACACGAGGTAATGGGGAAAGGCTATCAAGGGTGCAGATGTGAACCGAGGCACTGCTGATCAAAATAGTATGACCTCACCTGCTCCATATATAAAGCATGACTCCATGTAAGCTGCAACTGAAATAGGAAAACCAGCATAAGTGTACCCAATTGCCAGTGTCAATAGCTGTTCTGCTTAAGGGAAGAGCTGAAACTGTATTAGCAGAACATTGTAATTTGAGCTCAGGATAACGGAATTGAATTTAACCATATTTCACAAGTAATATCAAAGATGAATGGTCAAAGTCGAGCCTTTTTACATCAGTCCTTTTAAATTACAAAAATTTGAACAGCACTTCCCCACACACACGGTAAGTAGACTTTAATGACTAAGAATCTTGCAAAGTTTTTTATCCCAATCTTCTTATTAAGTACTGTATTAGTCCTTCAGGGGCTGCTTTAATAATAAAATCTTGCATGGGTTTTTTGGTAGTGAGGTCTTATGTTGAACAAGTAGAAATTTATAGGTGGATAGTCATATATAAGTCAGTTTATGGAAACTTGAAGAGCTCCCAAGAGGAACCATAAACATGTTTTTCATTTATTCAACTAGCGCTACGGTATTTATGTTATGATACAATTTTTTGAGCCTGGTCTTGCTTCTATCAACCTCCTAATATCCATATATATATAAGCCAAGGAGCATATCAGTTACTTTCATCCTCCTGCGCTTGTTCCTTTCTGCTTCTACTGATGTTCTTGGCTAGATGCTTACCCGGAGGTGTTCGGTTTAGGGGCTGAATTATGAACAGGGACAAGGCCTTTTGATCTATTTTTTCAGTAGAATTGCAATGTGGTCTTGAAAAGGGCCCTGAAACGCTACATAATATAACAATGATGGTAATACTAACAGGAGTAAATTGTATAGCTTAGTGCCTTCAACATCAAAAAGATTGTTGGGATATCAGTTTGACTACAAATTTTCAAGTAATGAAACATACTGTGTACTCCTCGATGGCTTCTAAATCACTGGCATAAGGATTTTGTGTAGTTTGTGTATATGGTTCCTGATGGGTATGTTTCTGCTTGATAACATCCTTTATGTGAATGAGTTATGTTGTTCCCATCCGCTTGTTCCCTTTCTATAACATAATTGTGCTATCTGGGGCAAGTGCCACTTTTTTTTTTCTTTTTTTTTTTTTTTATCTAGGCATCTACTTTAGACGGTGGCAGTATCACATTTTCCAGAACTGTCAGTAAATAACAGTGACACTGCTTTGGTACAAAGGCTTGTGAAGTTTCTGAGAACACTGAATATATGAAAGACAGAAATAAGAGCACTCCAAGGAAAGATGTGTGTTTGCAGGGTTGCTGAAAAATTTTAATGTTTATAGATGTCAAGAAGAGGAAATGAGGTTTTTGATCTTAATTTTGCATCTGATTTGATAATTTTATTTAAAATGTAAATTTGTAATTTTGTTTCATTTTTCTCTAAAGGAAGACAAAATAAACAAGAAAATATTTCCTACTGATCCTGAATTATTGACCATGTCAAATATGTTGTTAATTTATAGTCTGGTTATTTAGCTGAAAGAAATGGGTGCAGTTTGAGTCATGAATTATGGGCAGCAGTGAAAGACTGCATTGGCCTCTCTTACCTGTTTACTGGGAGTCAGCTGTGTTTTGCAGGCATTGCCCTTCTCTCTGCGTGAGGCCTTTGGCTGTAGCCAGGCATGATGGCAAAACTCCTGCTGAGAAATGTGTTGGCTCACGCCGTGTTGTTCTAAACTGGCTGGAGGCGCCCAGCCAGCAATCCCCAGCTGCACGTCTGACACCCAGTCCCTTGACTCAGTATAACTGCTAATTGCAACAAATGCCTCCTGGAATTGGAGGGCTGTGGGATCTGTAAGTGTAGGGACAGGAAAGTATCCTGTCAGAGCTGATTTCATATCCCATTCCCCGTGGGAGGTGCCCTGGGTACAGTGCCACCTGGCACCAATGGGTTTCAACATTCCCTGCTGCAGTACAAAGCTGTGCTGGGCTAGCTTTAGTTCAGGAAAGACTACAGGATTGGACTCAAATATTTCTGAAATACGAGTCAATTCCATAGTCCTTGTATATCCATAATTACCAGCATAGCTGAAAGGTTATGTCCTGCCCTGCAGTTCCTTCCTGAAGTGAAGTCTAAGCTTTGAAAATCATCTACTGAGAAATTCCTCCAGATACTTAAATGACTACAATTACTGTGCACCCACTGATGGTATGAATTTCAGAAGATTCAAAATCCTCATTAGCAAAAACATCTGTTATTAAAATTTACCTATTTTATATATTTGTTTCTTCTGATTTCCTTGTACTTTGCTCTCGTAATCTAGATGTCGAGACATCAGTGGGCCTTGTAACTTATTTGGGGGGTAACCAATTCAGGTTCAGTCTGTTTCAAAATTGTTCATTTTTCCATTGTAAAAGTGTATCAGATGTATTTAAGTATATTAAATGGTAGATTCCCTTTATTATTCCATATACCTCTTATTTTTTCTTGTAATTTTCACTGGCATTTTGTGTTTAACATAGATATTTCATAAGTCAGTATGAGAGACTACTGTGCCTGTTTACCGTGGGCTTGAAGTGAGTTTAAGCAGTCAAGTGCACCCTCTCAACCCACTCAAAACACTAGTCTTGAATATTCATGGAATACAGATTTAGCCCGCATGAACAGACAATCCCGCAAATGCATGAGCTTGATGCAAGAAGGGCTGCCGTTCTGTTCGTCAGCAGTTGTGCACTGGCAAGTCAGCAATATCTGGCCTCAGATCAGTATTAAAATTGTGTTACTGCTGGAAGATAACTTAAAATCTTCATAAACAATATTTAAATAGCACCCAGTGTTATTTTTTATGGTATCAGTAGAGTTAAAAGAAACATACTTTGAGCCTGGACTCAAGAGACTTGTGACAAAATGAAATATAGCCTGCTGAAACCTACTGTAAGCAAATACCACAAGCTGTGCCAAACAATTATGTTAGTTTCACATTAAAAGGAACACCAGATAGAAAGAAAGGACTTGCATGTTCCTGTCACTGTTGTTTTTAAATGGTACACCCATGAAAAAGGCTAGCAGTCATCTGGCAAAAAAAGTCATTAAACCATAATCTGTTTATACAAATATCCAGTACAGAGAGAAGTTTTAAAGACTTGTTTTTTAATAAGGGAAAAATGGACCTGAATATCAGAACTGCTTTCTAATACCATTTAGGAGTATTAGAAACACTGTCGTTATTTCAGAATTTAATTTTCATTATAGTTTAAATACTGGTTGGCTCCTCTGATCCTGTATAGATCCAGACTACTTTTCCACTTTTCATTTAGAAAAGTTATGGTGTCATGCATCTGCTTGTTGCAACCAAGCAATAAATATGGGATTAGTGTTTAGTTCACGACTAGCGTATTGTAACTCTTGTATCTTTATAAATGGTTTTCTGTGGACACCACTGAAGCAGTGAGTTTATATCTACTTAAGACAGCAGATGAGGGATACATGTGTCAATTCTAACATTTCTGATTTACATTTGCCCAAATATACTAAGATTTATATGATTGTATAGGAAAAAAGAGGCTGTCACCTGGTCTTGGACCTCCTCAGGGACGTTTCTGGCTCAGGGACATGATGCAAATTTTCATCAGATCCTCCAGTGGTTTTGCAAACATTCTGTGACCTGACCTCAACCTTCAGAAAAACTTCCTTCCTCATTGCAGCTTATGAAACTGTCCATGACTGGAGAATACAGAGCTTGATAAGAAGGGACCATTTTATCTCCAGAGTTTGTCAGAACACACTGCCAACAGTTTTGATTTCAGAGCTGAGTTCGAATTGTTTTTTTTTTAAGGAGCCCTTTATTTTTGCAAATTAGGAATCTTCACTAGTAGGTTTAGCAATGCTTCAACAGGAATAAAAATATTACAAGAGTATTATATCTTTCTTTTTCAAAAGCTTGTATATGGATTGATTTGATACCCCAAATATGTATTGGAATGCATCTTTCTCTTGTACCTCATAAAACTTGTTTTTCGCAGTCTGTCATGGGTCAAAATTATCTACATCACTAATCCCACGCGATCTAATCTTGCCAAAAGTTACTGAATTTGGTTTTTGTTTGTTTTTTTTTGTTTTTTTTTTTTTGGTATCATTTAATAAATCATTAGTAAATTTTCAGGGTTCCCCAATTCATCTCCCAAGTACTGTACAATTTCTCATTCCACCTCCTGTCTTCTTCAATCTATAAGAAATATTAGTTCAGAAACCTGAAGTTTTTTTAATATCTAAGATAAGATCATTTAGGGATTTTAGAAGCAAGTAGGTTTTTTGTGCTTTGTAAGGTGTAAACATGTACTGACAAGGTCCACTTTCAGTGACAGACAACTAATAGCTTCACAGAGGTGGTGTTACTTCTTTCTTCTCCAATTAGAATCTTATATTCTGTAGACATAGAGAAAGTAACTGCATCTCTTACTGGATTTGTATTGTCATGTGTCAGAAATGCTGTTCATACTCCCTGGCTTTTTCACAGTTCTTTGATGATGTGATGCCTTTTCTAGTTTTTTTTAATGATAACTTACTTCTGCTTTTATTGAAGACATTGCAATCTTTCTCCAGCTTCTTGTCAGAAGCCACTATTCAGTTCCAAATAGGACTAGAAAAAAATATGAACAGTATGAAATCATACTTGGAATTGTTCCTACTCAGAAAATGCTTTTAAATTTAAAAGCGTGACCTCATTTGATATTTAAGATAATGGGAATATTAAATAAACCTGAATTCACTTTGTTCTGTGGAGTGAAGAAGTTAAATGGTACCTTACTCTGCAGAGTAATTAGGAAGTTTGGGTGGGAGTTGATTCAAAGTTTCTAACAGCAGGTCTTTTTTATCATCCTCCTGCAGGTTCTGGATCTTGGCAAATATTATGTCTTTTTAATAATTATAAATGAATTTGAAATGTTGTAAGCAGTAAGATGACATCTTGTTCTGTTGCTTCATATAGGGGTGTTGGAGGAGCACGAGAGAAGCCTTGATTCTGCAGGCACAACGGTGTGCATTTGTATCCCGCAGGGCTGTGTAGAGGCACAGGCATGTGCTTATCTGGAGACACTCAGATTTTTTGTTGCTGCATGTAACAAGTCAGGTTCCTTCCTATCACCAGTCTTTATGTGATTTGGTTTTCTCCTTTGTCAAATATTTCAGATAATAAATATGTTCTCTGTAAATGGCAATAGAAATTATTCAAGGAGTAAGAAGTTCAACTATACCTATGTTGATTATGGTAAGTACATGTTTAGCCTCCTCTTAGAAGTCTCCAGGAATGGTTTCCATTGTCTCCCCAACTATATTCTTCCACTCTTAATTGTCATTTCTTGGTATTTGAACTTTCTGTGCTGAAGTGTTAAAGTCATTACTTCTTGTCCTGTCCCCCACAGCCATGAAGAACAGAGTGCACTCTTTGTAGCAACTTCTTATGCACATGAATATTACCCCTGCTTATCTCAGTTCTCCCTCATTCTGTTCAGCTCATGATTCTTTCATTAATTTTCATTTATTCTTTTTAAAACAGTCATTGTGTTATAGTAAGATGATATAACTTGTTAGCATTATTTTAAATTCTAAGCATTCTTCAAAGCACTGACAGTCCTGTTCATCTTGGAGTTGTCTGCATATTAATATTACACTCCTTATTCCATCATGCGGACTATTAATGCAACTGTTTGCCTGGGCCAGGACAAATCCATGAGGACCCTACTGAAATACACACTGCTATTTTTACAATGATAGCGGTCCTCCTGCTATGATTTTGTATCTGGTTTCTCACATTGTCAATGATATTTTCACCTCTATTTTGTATGCCTGGTTGGCTTTGAGAATGCACTGTCAGTACAGTGTCACAAGAAGTACTAAAATCAAAATATATGACTTCAGCTGTTTCTCTCTTACCCACAGGCCTGTGACCCTCTCACAATGGAATTTATATTGCTTTAACATGATTTACTCTTAACTAATCCACATTGACTCTTAGTCATCTCCTTTTCCTACGGAAGCTTACAGACAGTTTGTACAAAACTGATCATTTTGGTTAGGACTGGGAGGGGGGAACTGAGGTGAGACCAGCACTGTGGGTGGCTGCCAGCTGAATGTCAGTGTATATTACCAGAATAAATTCTACCTCTCCAGGCTCTTCACCCCAGTTGCCCTTCCGACTGCAGCAGGGATTCTTGCTGCCTGGGAGGTTAGTAACAGGGCTGTGTCTGTGCCAGTCAGCCCTTGTGCCAGGGACTGGTTCCTGGCACATTCATTTGACATCTTGGGATGCAGCTTCAGACTTCTTAACCTCTTGCATCCCTTTTCAAAGCTGAGATCTTTCACGGTTCTCACCAATGGTAGGTACTTGATTGGCAAGTGATCTTTTTAGTGAAATAAAACTTGGCAGCATGACCTGTTTATACCCACCGAGTGCTAGACTAACAGTTCAGGTTTTTCTCTTATCATTGAAGTCCTCCAAATGTCCATTTCATCGCTTTTCTCTTTCACTTGTATGAGGGCAATGATTTTGTCTTGCAATTAAAATCTGTTATCTCATAGTTGTTTTAGAGTGTATTTCAATTGAAGTGTTGGCTAAAGTGCTAATTTTCACTAAAACTTGGGACAGCTTATGTCACTACATTTTAAAACAAAAGTATGATTTTTTTTCCCCAGAAAGTGGACATTTTAAATAGGAGAACAAATAACGTTAACCTATATATACTTATATGTATTATTTAAATATAATAAATATTTTATCTAGGAATAAAGTTTTTATGTATGCTTTTTTAAATAATAAATTCATGAAAATCAATTTACCAAAGGTATTTAATTATATACTTGATTTTACCCCTTGAAAGAAATAAAACTAATTTTTGTGTTAGGTAGTAAGTATAGCAATATTTTAAATGGCAAATTAATGAATAACTATGGTATCCCTGCATAGTATTATAAAATAGGGAAAAAGTTATAGGCTGAAATATCATACTGGAAGGGAACCTTCAGAATTAAACAGGCCTAAAAATGATGCTCTACTGTCAAGATTTACTTGGAAATTTTGGGGGTAAATCAAATTTTCCTTTTGGTTTTTAAATTCACATTTATTATGTTGCAAACACTTAAGCTAATAAAAGCCTAAGAAAGGCCATAGGAGCTCAGGGTGAAGGCTGTGGGACAGTGTCCCCCTGCCACTGACCAGGACTGCATGCATGCAAAAGGATAGAAGGACAGGGTTAGGCATGCAGTGCTACGTTTGCAAGGAATTTTCTCAGCCTGTGGCAATTTGTAGGTCAAGGGCTTTCTGCAGCAGAGGTGAAATTGCTGTGGTTTGTAGGCCTAGCTGGATTCTGATCCATGAATTCACCCAGTTGTTTTCTGCAGCAATCTCTCCAGTTTTTAAGTCCACCACCTTCTGCAGAGCAGCATTCTGTAGCTTAATTAGATGTGGGCTCACATCAGCACTTTCTGTTGGTATTTCCTCTCTGATCACTGCTTTTTCCAGTTACTCGTTCCTCAATTGGACAAGTCGGTCTAGAATGGAAGAGACTACTCTCCCATCGTTGATACTTACCTTACCTACTGCTTCTCCCATAGCTCTAACACAGAAAAGACGGAACATGGGTTGGCAAAGCCCCCAGATGTTGCCGGCATATTCTTTGGGTGTTCCATGGAAACAAGTTGCAGTACTGCCAGACAGGGCAGTCTGGGGGATGGATGTCTGCATGTCCTATAGACTCAGGCATGATTGGTGGAAAAGGTGCCTTGGAAGGCTGTAGCTGTTATTCCATTCCAGAGCTGGGTACCAAAAAGGTGTTTGTTGTCTCTTGTTCTCTCCTCAGGTGATTCAACTGATGATTTATATGCATTGCTTCCAGTTAGAAGTTTGCTCTGCAAACATGACACCCAGGTGAGTGGGTTCCTCCACTGAAGACCCACATATGTTTAAAAATAATTAAGGATAATTTCAAAAGCAAAACAAACAAACAAAAAAGTCAGGCAAACTTAGGAAAAAGATTTTCATGTGTGATAGAGTAAATTATTTGTTCCACAAAAAATCATTATGCAGTTAATTTTAACAATATGTCAAAGAACTCTCTTATTTGCTTTGAGGGATCACATAAAGGTGTTACTACTATTAAGACTGAAGAACACAGGTGACTGTAAATCTGGAAGCTTCTGCAAATAATTAAAGCATGGGGGAAGGGAGCTCATAAACAGTCTGTGTCATAAATAGTTACTAACCTCAGTCTTTTGTCTGCCTGAATGCAATGCTATCTTTCCTGCTTTTATTATTTAATTATTACTGATGTTTGTCACTTTAGGTGGTTAGGGGATCATAGTAGCATTTATAAAAGTAGGAACACCATACTAGTAAATGCATTTAAAATTACCAGAAACTTTCTAATTTAAAAGGTGACACAGTGTAGTTTATCTAAATTCTTCCTATTCCAGAAGACTTCTGTTTCTTAATTCTAGACTGCAGGCTAAGAAAATTAATAATTTTGCTTTTTGGAATTTGGACAGACATTCTTATTTGATTATTATCAAATAAATTTGATTATTATCCTTATTTGATGGATAAGGAATTTTCTGGATGGCCACAGTTTTAAACTAAAAGAGAGTAAGTTTAGATTGGACAAAAGGAAGAAATTCTTTACTGTGAGGGTGGTGAGGCTCTGGAGCAGGTTGCACAGAGAAGCTGTGGATGCCCCATCCCTGGAAGTGTTCAAGGCCAGGATGGATGGGGCTTTGAGCAGCCTGGTCTAGTGAACAATGTCCCTGCCTGCGGAAGGAGTGCTAGATGGTCTTTAAAAGTCCTTTCCAATCCAAATGATTCCATCATTATATGGTTCTTTGATTTTATACATACACTTTAAATAGGTATATGGGCGAGGTATTTCTTTTTGAAATACCTGGCAAAGCCATCTCAATAAAATTCCAGAATTGAAGTGTATTTGGTATATTATTTGTCTGCACTTGTAGTATGCCGTTAGAAAAGGACACGGGGGGTAGCAGGAAGTTTGAGTTAGCAGGGAACGACTTAAAGAGAAGAGATAATAGAACAGCATGGTAACTTCAATGGACTTTGGTCTGCATTTTGAGGAACGAAACTATCCAGGGAGGTGTTTGGCAGACTGTGTTCTCCAGCACCCTCTACTGGCTGGCTCAAGAGTGGCACTACAGCTTGGAATGGGAGATCCTTTGGGGGAGAAGAGAATGACAGACGACATTTACATTTGTAATGGAAAACCAAAATGGAAATGAGTGGATGAGAGAAACAAAATTATTTTCCTCTTTCCTGTAGGTACCATGAGCCTACCAACAGGACTGACGAGGGGTTACATTTGTCATAAATTATTATTTGTAGTCAGTTGATAAAGTTGTGTGGGAAATGAAATCATACAATTGCATCTTCACGTGCTCAGAAACAGACCCAGAAGTGCGACCTGCAATATGTTGTGAAGGCACAGTGCTGATGCTGTAGGGGAGAAGACGATCCAGGGGTACAAGGACATCCACGTGCCTTCTGCCTTCCCCACCAGTGCAGCCATGGCTTTCAGTCACTAACCACAGTATATCCCAGGGAATACAGTACAGGGCTTTTAGCTGTGGTTCTGAAGGGAGGGGAGCAGTAAAACAAAATCCGTGTACTGCCAAAATTGGTTTCGTGCCTAACATGAATAATTCGTACAAAGTATGCACAGCGGAGAGAGGAAGAACGCTTTCTAATCTGGTAACTGCTTACTTTAGTTGCAGATATGGTTCTAAAATGCAGTCATGGCATTATTCTTTAATTTCACTTAGTGCATATGAGTGCTAAGATGTTATAAAATGAAAGGCAAGGCTCTGAAGACCAGGCTATTCTATGAAAATGTTGACAAATTCTATACCGTAAAAATGTATCAGATAAATGAAAGTTAAATGTTTTTTGTGATGAGGGATTTTTGTAAGGGTGTTTCTACTTAGGGTATATGAAATGTAAAAGAGTAAATGAATCATATATAAGTAAATACATATAGAAAAGAGGGTGTCTAAAAGAAAGAAAATATGTTTAAATTGCTATGAAGATTGTGATTTTCAAGGCTTCTGAGAGCCATTTTCTCATGACAGCAAGAATAAGCTAAATACAAGGCAGTAGTTTATCAGAGATTTGCTACCTTTGGTCAGTGGGTATGTCACAAAGGTACACAAAACCAGCTTCATGCTGATAAAAAACTCAGCCACACTTTATTTCAAAGCCAAAGGCCAAAACTAGCACACAAGAGGGTAACCACAATGACACTCCAGGGAGAATTTGCAGGTTATAGGATTGGTGTGCCAGTTACCAGTCAGACATGTTAGCATGACAGAATGACTAAGATTGGTAAAAGACCTCTAAGATCACCAAGTCCAATTATCAGCCTAGCACCACCACCATTTTCACCATTAAACCATTTCCTCAAGTGCCATATCCACCGGCTTTTTGAATGTTTCCAGAGGTGGTGACTCCGCCACTTCTCTGGGCAGCCTGTTCCAGTGCCTGGCAACCTTTTAATGAAAATTTTTCCTGATGCCTCCCCTGATGCAACTTGAGGCCATTTCCTTTTGTCCTGTCACTTGTTACTGGGGAGAAGAGACTGACATTCACTTCATTACAACAACTTTTTTTTGAAATCATTAAATCAGTCTTCCACTGATAGTCACACTATGTCTCCATAGATATGAATTTGACATGAAATCACACCCCTTGTGCTTTATGAACAATGGGAAAGAAGAGATTTTTTTTCCTAATGTACATCTATTTCTAGTGTTAGAGAAGCTATTACTATCCGAATAAGAACAAAAATTGGTTGGAACTCATTTATCAATATTCTTTTCATTTGCCAGCTATTTTTAGGGTTTTAGAGAAATCATTTTTTTGGTAATTGTGCAGGGGAAGAAAAAGTCCCTTAAAGATTTACTTACTCAGATGTTGGGGAGACAAATGCAACTGTCTGACCTGTTAATCACAGTGTCTTAGTTTAGGGC
>VWZG01003025.1:1554-37214 GCA_013396735.1 Grallaria varia | reverse complement strand
GGGGGTGTCCATGGAGAAGTCTTGCTCATAATTAACCTAAAATGACCATGTTTTATAATTAGTATCAACTTCTCCTCAACACTTACAGTTTGCCATGATCATTTGAAAGGATTCTTTCTGAGATTATCAGATTTATTTTCCATTAATATCAAGTTGTTTCTTCACACAGAGAAGATTTGGGAAGCTATTGTACTCTAGTGAGGTGTAGAGACTCTGTTATAGTCTGTTATTTGCCTTCTAATAGCTCTACTTTGTCAAATAGAAGCTAGACTTCTTTACTAGTAGAAACTAACTTTAAGGGATAGCATAGTGTTTTTTACAGAATCTTCCTACCGACATGAGTTTCACTTTCAAGTACCAAAAAAACAGGTTTCGCTGCTCTTAAAATTCCTTATCAGCATTTCTTTCTTAAATTTCTTAAATCATTCAGGATAATACTTTACTATGAGTAAATAATTTACAATTCCAAAGTAACATCTTCTAATTTTTCTTTAAAAGATGCATTAAGTACAAGACATTTGTTTGCCAAAATGAGTTTTATTCACATGAATGCAAAAAAACCCTGTTAAATGTGTATCCTTGGGAATAACATCCTTCTCTAGACATCTCCAGAGCAATTCAGCAGAAACTGAAAATGCTGTTTGCAGATTCTGTCTTACACAGTTTCACATATTGACTCCTTCCATAATTTTCAAATCACCTCCTGCCTTATTAATCGTATATTCAGAAATAAACTCGCACACTTCCACAAAAGTCAAATGGAACTAAACAGAGGAATGTACTCTCCCCAGTCACTACAAATAATACTCCCTAAAACAAACCCATTAAAATCCATAGGTTCTACACTTGCTCAGCCCAATCTGTGATGTACTTAATTTGATGGAGCAAATGCCCTTGCGAATGCAACATGGATGCAATTAAATGAGTGCTGTGTGTTAGAATGAGCTCACTCAGGCAATTTGTAATGGATAGAAATAGCCACTTAACAGTAGGACAGGATTTTTCATTTTCTTTCCAACTGCTCATTCCAGATCCTCTAAGGAGTCCTACAGAGTACCTTCCAAAGATGAACCCATGGACTAAAATTCATAACTCTACTTTCTGCTAAAGTAAAAGGCTCAATAAAGAGATTGGTTTAATGGCCTCCACAATTTTCCAGCTAAACCATTCTTCTAATACTGATGCTAAAACCACTTTTTTGCCTCTGGTCCATGTAAGTGAACAGCTACTTGCCTTTCTGGTTTTTCTTGTCATCTATTTGGCTAAAAAAATTTCATTTTACTTGGAACAGCTGCCCTTTTTAAATTTTTTTTTATTTTATTTTTCAGGTCTGAAGACCACCAAGGCACTTCTGAGTCTGAAAACTTCCCTCCATGTTAGTTGTCCCAATAGAAGGCATTTATTCTTCCCACAAATACTTCCACATTAAAGAGTAAGTTTTTGATAACAAAATAAGCTAGTAACAGCCAAAAATAATTGAGGAGTCCTATTATCTCAGGGCTCAGACCTTTTCTTTGTGGGAAAGGAAAGGAAAGGAAAAAGGAAAGGAATGGAAGAGGTTTGTTCTTGAGAGTCAGAATATCTTGCTGTGATTTTTTGCTTACTTAGCCTAATCAGAATGCCTAGAGGCAAACACTGTCTGCTGAGGCCGTAAGTTAAACAGCTGAAACCTTTACTGTCTGACAGTATTCTATCCTCAGTAGGGACTTCTGGTTTTACAGGCCTGGAGGGTAAGTTCCAGCACTTGAAAAACAGTTCAATATAATCTCTGGAGGCAACAAGTTAATGACCAAAGGTCTTAATGGTCTATAACAACTGATAAGTGTAAATTTGAGCTTGTATGAGCCTTATCTGAGAGAAACTGATGAAAAGGTATTACGTGAAGGTAGCTCTTCCAGAGATAACATCCATTAGGCATTATGCTATGTTTGAACTTGAACTTGTAAAAGTTGCTAGTATGTCTCTTTTGCTAAAACCATTGTTAAAGACTTGACTCAGACTGTGATAGCTTGCCTAACTCATCAGGTCCAATTTCTTCTACTTGTTCCCTTTGCAAATTATGTTCAGTCAAATATTTAAATCTTTTGATTTGAACTACAGATTGTAAAATAAGGCTGTCCTTTCTACAGCATTCCAAATTCTCATTGGTTTAGCTCTACCCACTCTTCACATAGCAGTACTTTTTATCAGAGAAACCTATCATGACAGTGTTTGAGATGTCATTGTAGGTGGAGCCTTATTCTTCCTTTTCTGCGAAAAACTTGTAGTGGATTAATGTGCTACTGTTGCTGTACTGGTTGGAGTCTTTTTTTGTTAAAGACACTGATATGAAGGTATACAAAACAGAGAGGAAAGCAAAGTAAAGGCAGCAAATTATTTCTGTTTTCCTGGTGTTGAATGATACTTCCAGCTTTCTTCCTGCAGATTTACAATCTTATATCCTGTTCTTTGCCATGCTGGCAAGATCAAACTGTAAATAAGACTGTTAAAGACGTTGTTTTCAGCTGCCTCTCTGGTCACAATCTCACAGCAGTACTGGAAAATATATGGTTAGTGATGTCTAAACCAGGTAACTGTTGAAAAAGGAGAAATATCAAGGAGAGAATGTAAAAGAAAGAAATTAATTTCATTGCATTTACTTGTCACTTGTAGATATGTGAGTTGTCTGGATAATTTTCTGTCTTTGGCATGCTTTTTTGTGTTTTGTTTGTTTGGTTTTTGTTTGTTGGTTTTTTTGGTTTGGGTTTTGTTAGTTTGTTTGGGTTTTGGGGGGGTTTTTTGGTCTTTTTTTTTTGTTTTCAGGTTTTTTTTGTTTGTTTTTGTTTTGTGTTGTTTTGTTTTTTTTGTTTTGTTTTGTTTTGGGTTTTTTTTGGTGTTAATTCATCTCTAAGAATTAAAACACTGACCTAATGCTGTCACAATAAATTTGAAGAGGTAGAATTCATAGTTACCATGATAATAAAGATTCTTTTGGGCCAGTTTTCCTCGGGTATAATTATAAATGAAAGTCTCCAGCGAAGTATTTTAAGGGAATATTCTCATTCTGGTTTGTTTTCCCTAGAGTTATTTTGTTAATTTCATTTTAAACAGCACTTTAAACAGTACTAAAGGGGTTTGGTAATCTCTGGGCCCATTTATCTCATTTTTAAAATATGATTGAAACATGATTGAAAAAAATAAGAAAACTTTCTCTTTGGACTAGTCCAGCATCTCTGTCTGTAATTGCCACTGTCTTTCATAAGTAATTTTCATGGAAGCTTAAACTGACCAGCTTTGCATATTTATAAATAAAATTTGTTGAGCATGAGTGATCCCAATTAACTTTCATCCATTCTCTTTTTTACCCAGGTGAATCTATTTGCAAATTCAAATTCCTTCCCTGGTAACATGGTAGCATCCATAGTGCAGAAGAGAAAATGGACAGTGTTCTGGAAATAGTTGCTCAGCACACCTTCTGGAAAAGGAAATCCCAACACACTGAGCTGCTGGAATTCTCTAAATCTGTCTCTAAACAGAGGAAGAAAGGACAACCAGTAGGCATATTTTTTTATTTTCCTGAAAAATATGAAGAATGGATAAAATTAATGCAGAACTGTTGTTTGTGAAATCCATTAATAATAGATCTGTTGGGAATCAGGGACACTTTTTGAAACAATAAGAGATCAGTCTTGGCTAAGCAAAAGGAAGGTCATGTTACATAAAAACATACAGTAGAATCAGGCTTGTTTATTTTTGTTATTTCCTAAATTGTAAATAGCCCTGGGTATGATTTTTTTCCCCTCTCCTCCTTCTATAAAGAATTTGCAAGTCTAGGCAAGTCTACTTGACAGCAAGTGTTCAGTCATGCTTGTAATGATAGTTCTAATCACAATTCATGAGGTTTCATGTATTCAGGTATGATTCATGCAACAAGGAAATATGTTGAAAATAAAGCAAAAATAAAAAAAGCAAAAATAAATTAAATGGACTTTGGCATGGTAAAGGTTGAAGAAATGAATAGGTTTGGGGTAATTTTGCTTCTATTCACAGCAGAGGATACCCAAATGTAGCTCTGAGAGGAAACCCATCTGGGGAGAACGGAGGAAGAGAAGCACTTGAAGCAGAGACCTTTGATGACATGTAACAGATTTTTCTATATTCTGACGGCCTGTTTTTGCCAACCCTACTTCCTCCTCCTGGCCCTGGACACCTAATTAGGTATTAATAAGCAAGGAGATAACTTAATGGTTGTGGAGATTGCACTGCTTGTGTACTGAACTTCTTTCACCTTTCTGTCTAATATTTCTTCAGATTATCAACTATATGAAGTGAGGAGAGAGTGCTCTATTTAGTGTTCAGTAGGGTATGCTCTCTTTCCTATCTGGCCTATGGGTAAGAAGTATAATGGACTATTAAAAATGAGTATAAGGTTTCCCCAATCATTTCTAAAAATTATACGCTTTGAGAGACTACTGTAGTTGGGTCACTGAACATCATTTAGGTGATGGAAATTCGTGGGTTTACCAAATGCACAAATATACATGCTCTTGAGAAAGGCATGAACAACTTCCCTCTCTGAGACATTTAATTACATATATTGTGCTGCGAGCTACTTCTATTTCCCTTTACTAGTACTGTACCAAGGTACAGATGGAAAGCTTGAAAGTCACATAAACACAGGGGTGGAGAAACATTTTAATGCCTGCTGAATCTTCTTTCTGTTCCTCATTCTGTACTGATGACAGGAGAAATTATGTTTTAGTTCAAGCCTTGCAGAGTATCCCTTGTGCTATCTGCTTGGTCCATTGCTTTTCCTGCTCGAGTTCTGTTAGGTCTTTTGAGTGGTGTTCATATAAGCAGAGAGAACAAATTTTTGGAGCAACCTGATAAAAAATTATGCTTTTTAGTTAGATTTATTGGTACAATGCTATTAGAAAGATTTGTACCTTCTCAAGCTTGATATATTTAATAGTTTTCTTTAGTATCTTAAATAATATATCACACTGACAGCCAATAGCCTGTCATTAATAGATCATAAATAATAAATTCTTATATGAAATGGCAATTCTTTTAGTATTTATTTTCTTGCTTCCTAAAAGAGGATGGTCCTGTTAATTTTTTTTCATGATACATGGCATTTCTCTTTTTGTTTCCTCTAGAATAAAATCTCTATATGTATATTTTTTAAAATGTTTAAGGTATCATGTTCACTAATGCACATATTTTTGTAAATAACAAGGCAAGATACTTCTATACAAAGCTGTATTTTGGGTGAGGAATACAATCATTTTGTGATGCTAGTACTTAGATTTCCAGAAATATATCAAAATAAAATAAAAATAAGCTATCTGCACTTACTTGATATAAAATGGTATCTTCTAAATAGCATGAGTTCTTTCAGGGAGATATTTTCCTAATAACTATAAAACCAGTGATCGGGTAATATTTTTCTTGACCATAGTAAGGTTATAAGAATAAAATATAAAACAATAGCCTTATTTCACCCTCCATAGGAAAAAAAAAAAGAGAGAGAGAGAGAAAGGGTCAGGGACATACACAGTTACTGAGCTGTTAATTATAGAAAATTTCAAAAGCAAAGAAAAATCTAAGCAGTTTTCCTCTTCACTCATCTAATTTGCTTTACCTAAAATAGCAAAACCAGACAAACTTATTCCTGGTACAATTACACTGTAGAAACAGAAAGAATGAGTTCAGCTGTGCATTAACAGACTCCACCCTGAAAATATTTTCTGAAGGAATAATAAAACCAGCTTCGTGTTCTATTAGAAGTACATGTATTCTTTCTAAATCTTCAAACAAAAATATATCTTGGGTATTTTGCTCTTTCCATCTTTTATCACTAAAACATTTTCAGAGAGAAAACCTCTCCAACATATCACAGAATCAAAGTACTTTTCAGAATGTCGCATTTAACTTTAACAGCTTTTGGGTACTATATAAAGAACTTTCTTTCCTATATGCATACAGGGACTAGTATCCATCATCTGAGTAAGCAATGTTAAACCATAGACTAGTGAAGAAGAACTGTAGAAAATTCCGTATTGGAAATCAGAGTAGGTATATGTGTAAATGACATGGTATTATAAAGAAATCTTATGTGTAAAGTGACTTAGTTTTAAAAAAATAAATAGAGATGACATGTTTGATTGGAGGATTTTTTCTGGAACAGGAAAAAAAAACGTTTTCATATGAGTAATAATATTTATTTGCTATAGAATTCAAATTCTCTTGTAAGAATAATTAGAAATGTCTTTTGAGGCTTATGGTCAAAATGCATTTTTTCAATAGACTGACAATCTCTTCTGTGACAGTCTACTTAGCTTTCATTTCATCTGTGAAGATGAGAAGGCTGTCTCAAATCTAGATAGATGTCTGTCAGAAACTTTGTCTCCATCAAAATGTACTGACAGGCCCATCCGAAATAAGATCTAGCAGGCTTGGGGGAGGAGAAATAAGAAAACATAATTACCCTCTATTATCTTTGTCTGTCTTTTAATCAAAAGGGTTAAATTTATCCTTCCTAACGGAAGGCAATAAATGAGGACCTGACTGCTAAAACATCACTGGAGTCACTGAACAGGTGTAGCTATCTTACAGAGACTGAATCACATCTGAAGTCAAGTCAGTTTTGGGTTGTTTTTTTTTTTAAGTATCTGTCAGTTTTAGCTGAACTTCAGATGGACATAAGGTTTATCTGGATTCAAAAGTAGGGTGAGCCTTTTTTTCTCCCTGCATACCCAGACATGCCTTCAGTGATGCACCACTACCTCTCCAAGTCCCCCTTTAGAATCCTTGTAGCATAATGGATGGAGATTCCTGTCTTTGTGCAGAGGAAAAGTGATGCGACCCTGATAGCACTCTGCTTCAGGGCAATTACTTTTTGTTCCAGAGTGTGAACTTGGGCAAGTCCTGTGCTGAGCTCAGTTGAAACACGGAGTACTAGCTGTGGTTTGGCCTTTTAACTCTCCACCAGTGATTATGCAGAAAACAGGACTAGGTCATGCAAATTCAACAGCTTTTAAGATCCTTGGAAGGAGTTATTGTTCTGAAGTATTTTATCAGTTGCATCAGTGCATATCAACTTAAAAATTAGTACCTGGAAAGTGATCTACCCCTCTGGACTGAAGATAGAAGGGTCATTGATTCTTTTGCCTGATTGAGTTGTCTGGTGACACTGGAGATAGATATCTTGCAGTATCTATCCTGGTTGCTGGTAGTCCAGACCTGGGGAACCAGGTCACCCTTTGGTCCTGTGTTTTATCTGCTAATTCCATTGTTTTGCATATACTAAAGCAGGACAGATGTGATGACATACCTTTGCTTATATTTAAATTATACAACTGTGCCCAAGTGGCTGGTCCACTGAATATACTGACTATAATTGCCTTTGACTATAAGAAAATCTTAAACACTGCTCTCACCTCTATCTCTAGCTGAATGTTGAATCCAATCAACTTTACTGGATAAAAGCTAAAATAATTCTGTGTAAGCCAATTAAGAGCACCATTAGTGTGTTGGCAGACAGTCTGTTGACAGATTGTTTGGGCAAACTAAAAGACAGCAGAAACTGAAAGATTGTTTAATTTTTTATTGTTAAAAATTAGAAGTGTAACAGGTCTTCATGAAAGTATAGTTTGACTATGATGTTGAGATCTATATTTAAAAAAATTGTATTCAGCTTGGTTTATTTAGAAGACTTTGTGGACAATAATAATTTTATTTTAATGGTGAAACAACAAATGTATTTTAGCAATTTTTAAAGACATTAGTACTGCAATCTTTCTTTTATCTCTCAGTATACTTGAAGAAATGTTTAAGAAACTCCTCAGTTTCATTCTAGAGTGGAAAAACCCCACAACAACAAACTCCAAATCTTCAATATTTCTAGTCTAATTTATCTTTTTCATGAATTCAAATGATGTGTGAAATAGAATACAGGCTGTCTTGAAAAGGTGAAGTTATGAACTACGACTATGCAAGCAGAAAAAGCAACCAGCTTCCAAAGAATTTTCAGGGAAATATCTGAAATATCAGTCTTTTTACCTGTATATCCTTGAAAATTCTGGACTGGACTTTGAATAGGTTGAGATTTGTTGATTTCTGGGAGTTGCGAAGAGAAATAAAGCTTAATGATCTAGTAAAAGTTCACATTTTAACTGGTGAAAATTCTGTAGTTAGTCGCTCTTACTCCTTTAAAATACTTTTTATGGGAGAAGCCCTCTGCAAATGCACAGGTATCCATATAAATAATGGAATCTGCCTTCATGGAAGAGTTCACAAACCAGGGTCACTGATGCTTATGAAAGTTTGCTGGAACACTGCTATTAACTAAATCAATATTCACTCTTCATTAATACAATGTGCCCCTCTACAGAAATTGT
This sequence comes from Grallaria varia, assembly GCA_013396735.1. Classification (NCBI taxonomy): domain Eukaryota; kingdom Metazoa; phylum Chordata; class Aves; order Passeriformes; family Formicariidae; genus Grallaria; species Grallaria varia. Next base: position 28,833 of record VWZG01003025.1, on the reverse strand, counting down.
TTGTCTCTGGGAGTATTGACTTGTGACCACTCGACCCCCATTTTTTCTGCTTTTCCCTATGATAGGAATAATTATACCTCCCGTTTAGTTCATTGTTTTGTAGTTAGAAAAGCACAAATACAGTGTAAGGTAAACGGTTTGGTGGGTACAAACCACATACCACAACCTTAATCCACTCAGTCAGGAGTCCCCTGTGATACTGCTGGTTACAATCATTGCTGGAAACACTATAGCAATTTTTTAATTAAAACGTGCTTCATTAGAAGACAAAACACTAGCTTACAGTCCAAGCATTTTATATTGTTGGTAAAGCTGTCATCCCTGGGTTGTTGTAAACATCCATTACTGCGGATAATGGGCAAGTTATGTGCTTTCTGTTTAGTTACAAGCATCATATGTGCTTCTCCATTTACCATTTGCTTTCCTCAATGTATTGAGTTAATTCAAACCAGGCTATATGTGTGTGTGTATTAGCGTTAGAGGGAGAAGGGACAAATGGACCATAATGATAGTGCCAAGAGTTGTCAAGGGTTTTGTGGGAAGAAAAGAAAAAAAAGGTCCATGCTTGCATAGGGGTATAATCCTAGTATAGTCTCTATATTATATTCCAAAGCTATATGTAAAAGGAAAAAAAAAAAAATTTTTTTTTTTCCCCCCTAAACTATACTCATTTCTTCTTATATATATATATATCTAACAAATGTTAACTTCACGGGAATGGTTGGGGTGAATGGATTATGAGCTCTCTGTTAAAAACCAGCACAGCACAGCCTGTTTCTTCCAGCAAAAACAGGTTCAAATGCACTGGATGTAACTGCCAAAAACTGTTAAACAGTAAGGTATGAGGAAGGGAAATGTGCAAGTGGGGCTTCTCCTGCATCTTTCTTGAGCTCTGTGTGATATATAATTTTTGAAAAGCCTGTTTAAAAAGGGATGATTTTGGATATGTTCTCAGGGAGAAAGCAGATTTACAGGAGGCTCTTACAGGGAGAACATCATAGCCCCACTTGGAAAAATGAGAATGCCAGCAAAGCCTGTTACTTGAGGAATGCATTCTGGATGGGCACACAGAGCCCAAAGTGCAGTTTGTTCTGAGGCTTCCTTTGGGAAGCACAAATATTCAGTGCAAATATGAGCAAAGTAATGAGAAAAATAGGACAGGCAGTTATATGAATGTTAGTGTTTTAGTTGTTGGATTTACCATTGCATTATTTAGGTTTTGGGTGGTTTTGTTTGTTTTGGGCATTTTTTGGCTGTTTACTGCTGAACTGTCCTAGGATAAATTGTTGCTGCCTTCTCTTCTTATTGGAACAATGTGGTTGATATGACTTGTGAGACTTCTTTTAAGGAAAGACGATAAGAAGGGTGACCTTAATGTGCAACAATAGAAAGTGATGACATCCCTTTTATTTTCAAGACTTCATGTGCTGCTGAAGAATGCGAACTTTATGAATCTGTGTGCTTTATCTCTGTGCTGTAAATATTGAAAGTATATTGGAATCATATAATCCTCTTCTAATCTTGAGGACTTCTGTTGTGCTTTTTCTTTCTCTAAAATAAATTTCACTACTTCTGTGTGCTTTTTCACCATGGCAGATAAAAGCATTTTTATACTGAAGAATATGCCAGACTGGGATTTGTACATCTATGGGGGAAATAATCTGGTTTTGTATTAAAAACACTCCTCTTAACAGTTTTGAACACTGCCAGCATGCTGAGGAATATTTGTGAAGTTCTAATTTTCTAAAGTTTTTTGCCTAAATAACATAAGTTTATAAAAATGGTTTTGCAGTTTTTCAAATTTTTGGTAAAGCTGGAATTATAACACAAAAAAAGGTGTTTAATATTCAGATAAGTTAAGGTGAACTTTAACTAAAACTGAGGGACAACACTTAAATAAATCACCATTCTCTGTCACATGCAGATTATGGGTAGATTGTCATCCTTACATTAGAGTCTAATCACTCTGAAGACCAAATCTAAGCACCATTAAAAACTTTCTCAGAGGTAAATACCTTTAACCTACTGTTGAACAGAGGTCAGTTAAGGCTCCCATTAGCGTTATTGAGTGCTATGGTTAAATTCCCACAAGTTACTTGGAAAACTTACTCTGCAAAACTGAATTATTTTGAGTTGACTAACAATGAGAAGAACTGCTCACCAAGGAATTCTGAAAACATAATGATTGGAACATTATTTTGCTTCTCTCCTTGAGCCAATAAATTGTTTCCTATTTGCGCATACTATGATTTACTATATGCTCGTTCTGTCACTGATTCTTCTGCTCTGAGTTATTAAGCATTTATCTTCCAACATTCAAATCCCTAATTATAATGTTAAATTGATTTAAAGAACTTTTATGCTTCTATTTATTTTTGTTTAAAGCTCCCTGTTGGAAAACAAAATAAACAATTTATTGTGATCCCAAAAAACAGGTTAATATGCAAAAAAACCCCTAAGGTTTGTTTCTGCAACGTGCTGAATTTCCACACAAGCTTCCTGCTGAACTTCCTTAGTTGAATTTTTTGGTTACAGTTTGCTAATCTGTTGCTGAAAAGAAATTGGAAGAGCTGAAGATGCTTATCACCTTACTACTTCATGCCCTTAACTCAAAAATTTTCCATGGATATCTGGACATTTTTCCATTTGTTCCTAACTCACCAGAAGCAGAAATCCTGTGTTGGGTTGTTGGACTGTTGCAGTACAGAAGAACTGTTTTACTTTAAGGTCCAAAACCACCAGAAAATTCAACAGTTTTTTTTCTTGTAAAATCTTTCACTTTATAGTTTTCCATAACTTTTGTCAGTTGAAAAGNGGTAGTTGCAGTCCTGTTGAGGTTCTGGTCCTCCTCTCAGTCTGACGAGTGAGTGAGTGCCTCAAGTTCCAAAACCCCAAGCTTATATATGCTTCAGTTCAGATAGGAACACCCAGTACCTCCCCCAGGGTGAGGGTTTTCACAATGGGCAGTTTACTCAGTGAGTCACAGGATATTTTTGGTCTACTTGATGGCCCATTAGCAGACATGACCCCCTCAGGTTGGGTGTGAAGGTGTTAATGACTCCTGGAGGGGAGTTATCACACCTGAATCATTGGTGTGAAGACAGGGAACCTTCTTATCTCTGTTTTTCCCATGCAGACAGTTCATAGCCTGAGGGTGTCAGGTGTGTCCTGGGCAGCTGTTGCAAACAATGCATCGTTAACAGTTCATGATAAATGGCAGAGAGGGTATGGAATACACAGTTCCAGTTACATTCCCACAGTGATAAACTGGTCCCAGCCACTATAACTAGGACATCTGCTTATCCTTATATTCACAGATTTAATTCAATATCATTCTCTTCTTTGTTAACTCTTTGACTAATACAAATTCTAGGAGTTAATTTACTACATATTTCTGTGGATGTAGAGGAAAGTATTTTATCTATTTTGTCAGAGTCAAACCAATCCATCAATACACTTAGCAGCTGATTGAAAACCACTTATTTTAAACAATTATAATTCTATTAATCCCTATGTGCAACAATTAACTTACTTTGATTTTCAAGTAAAAACTAACCTCAAAATTTTTTCCGAGGCTTGTAACAAAACATTATACAGTACTTTTATAGGGCATGTTCCCCTGTTCAGGGAAGCAAATAACAATTGCTAGTTAAATGACACCTGGAACTTGCAGTTTTAGCTCAGATCTACTTATTTTAAAAATAAAAATAAACAACCCTTCTACTGCAGCTGCGCTCGCTGGCCTGGTTTCATCACAAAGGGCAAATCAATGGCTTTAGTCTTTAATTGAAAAATGTATTCCTTAGCAAAAATGAAAGAATTTGGAGACCAGCAGTGCAATATTGTTTGGAAATGAAAGGATTTTGCTTAAGCAGAAGTGGAATAATTACATTTCCTATTAATTTTGCTTAATCAGGTCAGCATGCTATTTCAGCCACTAATGAATGACACTTCAATTTAAAAATAAGGAAGGGATTAAAGTCATCTAAGCCATGATTGTGACAATAGTACTGTGACTGATAAACTGAACCTACTCGTAGATAACTCTGGTTATCACATTAAAACATCCTTTCAGTGTTTTTTATGGATAAACTTTTCCCTGGTAGTGATTAATATAGCTTGGCTTCTTCTTATAGACTGTCAGAGGGGGAATTTCAGTGACAAACAATAACAAAAAAGGTTCAGTGATGAAAACAGAAGGGAGAATGTTGATAGAAAACAAGCACATAATCCTGAAAAGTTTGGTCTAAATTCATGAAAATGTAGTTGATTACAAATTTTACAGTAACAGATGGCATTTTATTTCCCTCTTCTTTAAACAGATTTGTATACACTTTAAACATACAATTTTTACATTGATTTTGTTCTTTATTGCTAAGCTTGTGGTTCTTCTTTTAGACAGCCAAGAAAATTACTTTAAAATTATCAAAAATACTGAGTCACTGACACATTGGAGTATTTTAAAGACAAAAACAAATGTAGTAGTGAACACCTAACTGGATAATTTGAATGCATGAAGAAATGGTATTACGTCATTCACTGTGCATTGTTGTAGCTTTGAGGTAAAAAACCTGTAAATTTGATTTTCTTTTAAGGTTTGTATGAGGTTTAGAAAAATCAGCGTATGATCCTTTAAATATTTTGAAACAAACTTCAGAAATTATTGCATCCTTTCTTACTATAACACTGTATGTTGTGTGGATGATGCACAAATAAAATGAGGAAAAGCAGAAACTCTGCAAGTCTTTTCACCCCCTGCAGATTGCAACTTCAGTCAGGAAAGACTGGCTGATGGGTAAGAAAATGTAGTTTTAAACAATTTTTTTGCATTCCTTCAGTCTGAGCATAGCCTATTTCTAATCATAACATCTAAAGTAATATGGGCAAAGCTGTGTTATATAACTTATGGAGACTTTTTCAGTTCTGCCCTTGATACACTAAATATAGCAGTTGAGATTTCCTCTTGATAAGAGGGCATCTCCAGTGATTTGGAACATTTGACAAGTTTCAAATTTTAAGTTAGATGGAGTTAGAGCTTTTCAAATATGGAAACCAAAGCCATGCTGTGGCTTGAGCACTATCCTGTTCTGTGCACTCACTGCTGGCATGAACCTGATGCAGTGCTGACAGTACTAGCTAGAGATGCCTCCAGAAACGCATGGTTAGAGGATCTCAGGGCCAGTAACCTTTGTGTGTACCGAGATCTTGTTTGAGGAGGTCAGAATATTTAACTGTAAAAATCACACATGCTATTTTTCCTCACAGTCTGCAAATTAGGTGTCTAAATTTTATTTACTAGTGTGGAGACAGCTAGAAGATGAGACAGAAATTAAGTAAGCTGAAGTTTAGAGATTTGACCATTATTATACAATGTTTACCCTGAAAGAATAATATTGCAAGAACCCAGTTCCTGAAACAGTATTAAACTTGCATGTAAAACAAAAAACACAAACACAGAAACTGTGATGAAAAGGGCTTGAAGACGTTATCTGTTTTAGGCAAGATCAGCTGTATCATACCTTATAGTTGTCTATTTAATTGACTCTGAAGTCTTTCTAGTGAGTCTACGAGTTCATGGGGCAACACATTCTCGCATTATACCATCCAAACTCTTGCAAACTTTCCCCCAGCATCTAAAGTGCATCTCTCTTGCTGTAGGCTTAGGTTCATCATCTATTGTGTATCTATCTATCTATCTATCTATCTATCTATCTATCTATCTATCTATCTATCTATCTATCTATCTTTTATAAAGACATTTTCCTTCAGTCTTTCCTTCTCTAAATTAAGTAGCACTCCTTCAGCAATTTCTAATAGCCAAAAATTTCGAGATCATTCTTGTTGCAGAAACCAGCGTTTCTGTCTATCTGTTTCACATCTTTCCTTAAATGCTATGCAAATTTGTCCAGTTTTCTAGCTCAGGATGGACATGTATTGAAAATGACTGCCAATTCTCATAGATAATGTTGTAACCATACAATATTGTCTGCTACTGGTCAGGTTGTCATTTACTGTAATCTTAAGTAATTCATGCTAGAATCAAGATGGTTGTTCCCTGTCTTACATTTGTGGGTTTATCTGTTTCTGGGTTCGGCTCACCAAGTGTTAGCCATTTAAATTTCTAAATTCTTAGGTTTTTTAATTGTCAAGTACAAAACTATTGTTACTATTCCCCTGTCCTGATGTGTTAAGAAAGTGGTAATACCCAGAACTCACCATAGCATACTCAGATGGCCAAGATCTCCTTATCCACTTTTTTTATATTTTTGACTTAAACAGCAAGATTGTCTTTTGCCAAGCACTTTCCTTCCTAAGGGTCCCATTTCTGAGACCTATGCTAATACATTATTAATGGAGTATACTGCACAAGATTTAAAAATTGTGTTTATTGTCCTGTTCATAGAGAAATTACAAGTAAATATTCATACTATGTGTAAATATCATATCTTAACATTTCTGTTGCAGTCACAATTTCCAGATAGATTTGTGAACATAAAATACATATGCAAGCTGCTTACTCTTACCACAATGAATAAGATACATACTTGTAACATTACTGTTTTGAAAACATTAACATGTGAATGTTATTAAATACATGAGTTATTGTTGTCCTCATGTGAGGAATGTTCGGTCCTCATGGCATTTATTGGCAAGGGTGAAATGCTTTGGGGTGTTTTCGTTTGTTGATTTGTTTTTCCTCCCTGAATGCAACATAAACTATAAGGATTAATTGTTCTGTTAATCCTACACCTCTGTTTCTAGTTCACCTGCATCTCAGTGCCAAAGTATGCAGTACAATATTGTAACAATGGAGTTCAAACAGAATTATATGCTTTGGCCTAAATATAATGTACATTTAGGTACGAAGATTGAATTTAGGCATGAAGATTGAATTTAAGTATGAAGATTGGCAATCGTTAGAGTCTGTTGCTTCAAACATTTATATTTACTACAGTAAGAAATTGCCTTGCACCTATTTACAGTTTCAGAATTCTTATTGGTGCAAATGAGAAATGAGTTCCACTTGACATTTGAGGACATGCTCCACAGGCTAAAGGTCCCCTTCATGGTAAGAAGGTCACGACAAGCGTTTTATAGGATCAGTGTCACTTTTTTAATTGGTACTCGAAAAGTTTAATTGCAATGTCTGATGATGATTCACAAAAAAACCCAAAAACAAACCAACAACCAAAAACACGACCAGCTTTGAAAAACTACTGTGGTCCATAAATAATATGCATATAATCCACTCATCTACCTAGGCTTACACTCTAATTTCTTGTCCTGGAAAAGGCAATGGTAAAAAGACGTATTTTCTTAAATTTGAATCCTAGTAATTGCGCTTTATATATGCTTGAGAATTTTGTTAAATTAGTATTAATTGTTATGTTAGGTCAATATCCAGAGAGTCCTCTTAAGGTCTGATCTTGTTTATGTTAACTATATAGAAATGAATTTAAATAAATGGCCCCTGCCTTTCCAGAGTCTTGGTAAAATGCTTAATTCTTGTAATTTCAAATGCCAAAGATAATTAGATTGACAGAATTAATGTAGTTTACCTTTAATAGTGCTTATACTGAGCATTGAGTAGCAAAGAACGAATGGCTGTACACTAAATGACATAAGAAAATGTATATATTTCTGAATCATTCATCTAATGGGGAAAATCATGTAAAGAGCTGCTGGATATCTTCCCTTTACATTCTAGTCAAACTGTGAATTTACTCATGCAGTTGCTCGCTGCTATACTTCATAAAGAAGTGTTTGATACTTGCATCTTGGAAACATGTTGTCTGCATGTGATTAGATTCTGTTTGTTTCTCAACTTGTCTATATGAGCTAAGCAATTATGGTTTAGAAAACAATCTGAAAAGTTGCTTCCTTGCTTCATATGATTCAGTAAGAAGAATAACTGGCATTTCTAACAGCTGTTTACTGCATGCTTTTAATTTAACTGTGTCAAAACTAGACATAATGGGGGCATTGCAAAGTGACTTGAGTTCCCATGCCATGTCTAGGACCAGACAGATTAATGGGTGACTTACAGCTCCAGTTCTTTGACTGCATAAACACTGGGATTTGTTTTAAAATCTGAATTATTTTTATATGGAATTTTGGGGGATACTGTATTATGATTCTTTTTCCTGTTTTACTGCTTAAGTCAATATGGTTTTATATTCAGCTTTGACATTATGAACTATGACACATAACTTTTAAAAATCTTATCTGTTTTTGGATCTAACTTAAGACTGAAAAAACCCCAACAAAACTACTAGTTTACTGGGAGTCCCCTCTCTTCATGTTCACTGCATCAGGCAATCTGTCTGCGCTGCATGGGAGGAGAAATGTTTAACAGGATCTGGCCTCAGAAACTTGGGCCTTCTTTTTTCCAGGTAATGGCTGTTTCCCACGCTTACCCACCACAGCATGTTCACTAATTCTGAGACTTGACCCTGAATTTTTTACCACTTGTCTAGAAGAAACATGAATACATGATTTCCTAAATCAGCACGAGGGTTTGTGACATGGGAGGGTGTTATTGTGGTGTAAAAATCATGTGCAAAGTAGTAAGAACCCTTTAAGTGCTAAGTTTTATCTCTTAATGTTGATTAAAGTCCAACGAAGTAAAGGCTTGCCTCTCTCTTATGCTACTGACATACTGTATTTATTTCATTTCCTGAGCAGGTGCTTTGCCTGAAGAAAGCTGACTGGCGAAAACATAAGCACAGCACCTGGTGAAGAAATTAAATAAACAAGCTATAATCATCTGAACATGTGATTCAGGCTCTTTTACTTACTTTTGACTTCCATCAGCAACCTGCAGTCTTTAAAATTTAGATTGCAAAGTTAGTTCTTTTAATGGATTGCTCATCCTGGCAAGCACTGCACTCAAAATATTGCATCCAATATTAAATTGTAATGAACTTACACTGCATGTGAGGTATCTTTTTATTATACATAAAAACCCTTTTAGAAGTTTTTACTGCTTGTGGCTGAATACTCTTCGGTCCCATGTTTTCTGATAGGATACAGCAAGACGACTTGGGCAGGTGAGGCTACATTCTGCATTAAAAAGGTAAAGTTATGCATTTATTTACTGTTGCAAGCCCCCTCCAGTGCATTGCAAGCCTCTCAGAAAGGAGGCTTGGTAGCACAGAAAGAGCTGAACACCTAAATGAGAACTTTAAATGTCTATGAAATATCCTCCACAGGTATTTTGCGGTGCAATTTTCTTGCTCCTGAGAAGGTGATGACAGATTTTGTTAACAGGGACAGGAAACTGGGAACATGTGTGAAGGCTTTCTTCACCCACATATAGCTTTCTGCAAGGATGTTCCGAAACAGTGCATACTAAACTTAGCTGAAGCAGACATACAGTTGCTAGGATTAGTGCAGCCTGGTGTTTGAAGTGCAGCATGTACTTTCTTTGATCATATATATTTGGTAATGCTGCCAGGTACCACTTTTTAATGAAGTATTGAAACGCCCTGAAAAAATTCAAAAGCAAACCATCAATGGGTCCTTTCTTCACTTGTTTTAAGTCATCTGAAATTGAATAATCTTGGTCTAAGGTCGTCAACTAGCTTTCCTTTATAATTGAAGAGAATAGGTACCTTCATAAATTAATTTGTCTCATTGGTTTTTAATCTGGTCTTTGAATGAGGGATCCTCAGTTTATATCTCTTTCTTCCTTTTTACTCTAAAGCAAGTTTCAACAAGGCAGTAAGACACCTGAAAACCTTGCTATGTACTCCTAAATTAACTGAAATTATGTTAATCTAAATTGATGATAAGAGAATTGAAATCAGTTTCACAGCTATTCTCCTTCAAACAGGGTCTATGTAGGACAGAACAGATATGGAATCAATGATCTCAAAGTGAACCGAGAATATGCGGATTTAGGCACTCTTTTCTTAAAGTTGGCTAGAAATATGGACTTGAGAAGAACTTTCCAGTAAAACACCTCAGGCATTAGGGTTGTATCTTTTGCTTAAGTCAGGAAGTGAGGAAGTCTGACCTGTAACACATTATGGGGCAACCACCTGGAATATGAGGTGTAAGAGTGTTACGCGCCTCTACTGTTTTGTGCAGCCCTCATTTTGAAGTGTGTGGTCTGAAAGTGGTTTTGCAGGCAAGTTAAGGAAAGATATGCTTCACATACTTAGCTGTGTTTTGGAGGATGAAGACCCCAGCTTTTTCCAGACTAATGTAGCTGTCATTAGTTATAGCTATTGAACGTATTTGGTAGGATTTTTTATAGGTTATGGTAGGGAGTTTTTTTGGGTTTGTTTTTTTTCACCTCTTTTTACTGTTGGAAATGCGGGTACCTGAGGAACCTTTATGCATCCTGGATTGAGCAGCTGCTGTATTTAACTCTGAAGAGCATGTAGTTATTTTAGACTTAGGAAATTGTTGGTCTATGTTTCTTTATGAATTGTGCCCAGTGCTAGTGAGTAATATTGCTGCCTAGATTTAGCATCTTAAAAAAGAAACCTAAAAAAGCCAACCATTTGTAAAATGGCACTCAGCGTTGTTTGTCTTGTAATGCCATTACCAGTCCTTTAGTTTCAGAGAAAATGATTATATTTATTGTTCTGAGGCATGTGAATTCTTTGCATGTTTCTAGGGTCCATTTGCAGAAAAGAAGAAAATGTTGGATGTTTCTTTTTACTGCTCTAGTCCCAATTTATAAAGCTGCAGTATGTCTATATTTCAAACTAGATTCTTATCCATGTTATAGACTTTCAAATGAATTACTCTTCAAATAAAAGTGAAGAGTGAACATAGGTGGTTATAAATGAGAAATCAAAATATGCAAATAATGTTTGGTATAAAATTACAGATTATAGTGACAAACTGTATTTAACAGTCCTATAATTTATAATCATGGTATAGATTAATGAAAAGTAATAATGGTGGGATTTATTTTTCTCTTTGTTATGTATCTGCTTTTCTAATCTCTCTAGCTTCTGTTAGATACTGGAAGGTGGGAAAATCTCTATGAATCTTGAAGTAATAAAAATGAACACCACTTCATGAACACATTATTTTAAACTCAAGTGAGAGATGTTCATTATGCATTGAGGAGAGTGAGAATAGGGTCAGGAGTAACTCCTAAAAATGCGAGTGTACAGTCTCAAAAATGTTTCTCAGGAAAGTGGAAGTTTTTTTCTGTGTTCATATCTAGACAGTGTCACCGACTCAGGTTTAGGTGAACATGGCAGGGTTTAGAGGCCTAAGCTTTGCAGGACTCCAGCATCCATTTGGACACAGGTTTGCAGTGTTCCTCAGCTGTTTCCTGGTAATGACAGCAAAAGAGTCTTGTTGTTTTCTCCCAATGTGACACTAATGAACAGAAAAGTCTGTTCTCTGTGGAGATAATAAAGACTCACGCCATGATCTATAAGGCTGTGTATGGTTGTGTCTACTTATCAAAGTTAATAGTTATTGAGGAACAGAAGAGACAGGGAATTTCATGATAAGAACATCTCTCCTCTTAATGGCAGCCTGAGATCGCAACTGCCCAATTGGCATTACAAGGGAGGACAACCAAAAATGTTCTTGCTGCCAGCTCGGTGCTTTGTTGTCTGTTAGAACTCATATAATGAATAGGATCGTGGCACATATTTGGAGGGAGAGAGGACCTTTTATTTTTTTTAATTTTATCTCTTCCTTCCCCCCCTGCCTTTGTTACTGTTTGAAAAAAAAAACAAAAAACACAGGAGATGAAAAAAAGACACTTTAAACACAGATAAATGCAATGTCATTCAGCTGGGTTAATTATGATAGATGTTAGATTCTATTATATTTGTCTTCATTTTGTACTTTTATTTAAAGACTTTAGAATTAATAGCTGCAAGAATTATTCCTTTCTCATTTTGTTAGAACAACACCACCAAAATAATTTTTTATGAGCAAGAATATCAAACATAAATTTTCTTTTCATCTTGGCAGCATGATAAGATGCTATGCTTTAAAGATCGTATTAGAAATCAAATTTTTTTTCTCGGTGAAGTACGATACATGACTGTACTGCTTCTGATTGTGAGGAATGTATTGAAGTTTTAGTTTTCTCAGAAAATCCTTTGTTCCAACTATTGTAAAATTATTTTTATTAATGAATTTGTGCCGGAATTTCCATAGGAAACACCAGAACATCAAAACTGAACAACTGTATAAAATGATATGCATTTATACTCTAATATTTTTCAACGTTTAATATTTTAAAACACTTTATTGCAAACCACTCAAAATAATAATAAAAAAATGCTGAATCAAACCACTGGTTTGATTTTGAAAACCTTTTTTTGAAAAGCTGAAATGCTATTTTTCAACTGCCTTGTAGAAAAATGATTCTCCAAACAGATATTATTTCCAAAATATCTATTTTCATGAAACACTATCTTTGTAACAGGAAAATACTCCACTTTGAATACTTGTGTCTAACTGTAGTGTCAGCAGAAATGTAATGGAGCTAGGAGTGAGTCAGATGGCTGTTCTTGTGCTGCTTGTGGGAAAAAAAGTGCTAAGACAGAAACGGAATTCAAATGCGAGGGAAGTGTAGAGATACATTTGGGTTTCTTTTTCTTCCTTGTGCTGAATAAGTAAAACCCCTCATCACATTTTAAAATTGAGAAAACAAAGGAATTTTCATCAGTTGCAGTAAGTCTAGGCAAACAGCTGTTTTAGACAGCATTATAAGACATGAACAAAAGCAAAGCACATACACTGTTATAAAGCCATATTTACCTTTGCATGTACGAGATATTTTTTCAAGAGACAGGCCATTTATAACTATTAAATTCTTCATCTCAGACTGCTGACACAACAGGCACAATGTGATTTTTACACACTTTTACTTCCTCCAGTTTAATGAAGAGGAATTGCAAGATGGCTGCATCCCTGAAGTAATTCTTCAGCAGGAGTAAGGCTGAAATAGCCAGCAACCCTAATGAGGAAAAATGAAAGGGCATCACCACTTAATTCATCTCATTATTGGCTCTTAAAATGGAGATAAATGAGGGAGAGATAAAAAAGGAGAGCAAGAGACAGACATGCATTTCATTTCTGGGTAGTTATCCTGAAGAAAAAGGAGCACGTTGGAGTTGGGCTGTGAGTGTGAATTCTGGAGTGCCATTAACAGCTGGCAGAGACGTCAGCACAGTCATTGCACTGATGACAGGTGGGCACTGCCAGGAATGTGATTGCTTTAATTGTACCCTGCCTGCTCGAACTTGAAATGATTTCAGATATTCTACCAAAAAGATTGAAGTTCAGTAGCAAGATCTGCTGTTGCAAGATCTTGCACATTCAACTAGCAGCAGCTTAGGAGCAGGTTCTGTGGGAACTATTTCATGCAAAGCTGAAATCTCTGTGCCTAAAACCAGGCAAAACTACGCCATCCTACACACAGAGAGGCCTCATAAACCATATTTTACTGAAAGATGCAACTTTCACAGCATTGCCAAAGTAACAGCAGTAGCAATCTTTGTGTGCTCCTCTAAGTATAAAGGAATCAGAACAAATTTAGTGACCTATAATAGGATAATCAATGCATTGTATTCCTGCAGCATATACATAGGGGTGGTTTTCAGGAGGAGATGCAGAGGCATTAACTCCTGTGTGTATTGGTCACTTGAATTTCTAGTCTATGGAATTATATAAAAGACACTCCTTCCCGCTCAGATGTTTCTCTACCCACTCTCCCGCTATGTCCCCTCAGCATGCCATAAAAGGCATGAGGTGTCATTTCTGACCCAAAAGATACACTTGATCTTTGACAGGTATTCGTTTTTGCTAGTTAAGCTGATTTCGACATCAATCCCAAAAATGTTCTATGTAAAAATGTACATTTCTATGCGTAAATGCTTCTTTGTTTTTATAAAAAGACATACACTTGGGTCTTACATAGAGGCAATTAAACATTTGGTAACTTCTACTTTTTTTCAGTCATTCAAGTTGATTCACTGTAGCCTGGCCTACGTTTTGTGTTTCACTAATAGAACCCTTAATAAGGTCAGGAGTTTCTCACAGCCACAGAGTACGCTAAACCCCTTGAAAAGATGGTTATTCATATTTGCAGCATTATTGAAGTCAAGGGGAAGTCCATGGTGGTTCAGCACCAGAAACAGAGTCATTTTAGTAAGAGAAACATATATAAGAAGCGTAATATAAGTAGAAAAATGTAAGCAAACAGAACCCTTTGCTATCTATCAGTATTTCATTTTAAGGTCACTTTTGCAAAGGAATAATGTAATTACATAGAGTAGACAACATTTATACATGTGTACCTCTAATTTTGGTTAAAAAAAAACCTACTCTGGAAATCGTTTTAACATAAATTCTTTTTCTAAGGAAAAAGTATTTCTATCTGAATTCCTTTTTGCACCAAAAATAGAACTTTAAATCTCAGGAATCCGTAATGAAAATAATCTAGCACTAAGGATGTCAGAGGAATGAAGTATCATCCATGCTCAATGAACAAGCAAATAAAGTTTTTTGTCCCTTCTTTCCTCTTCAGAGAGAAGTGAATTGCTGCTCCAATATCTTTCCATTCCATTTGTGAACAGGGATATTTCCAAAGTATATACATATGATGTTTAACCTCAAATCTCATTTCATACTCATCACCAGGAAGAGAAAGTGGCCATGTAGCAGCATCAAATGTCTTTCTTTACTGAGAATATATCTTCCTTATTCTTTTGCTCATGGTCATTCTTTCACTCATGGTCATTCTTTCTTGCTCTTAGTTTCTATTTTCTCTTTGATCAACCACCCCCAGTAAAATTACTCATTGCAGAGTCATGTTTTCTGAGCACTCCAATTAAACTTTTGGTATTTGAAGACCTGCTTGTACAAGCTTTTGATTTTTGGTTTGCTGAATTAATTCTTCAGTATGTTTATATCTCATATTGATGTTTTTCACTGCAACATTACACATCCCACTTACTTCTGAATGGGAATTTTGAACTGATCATTAGTTATCACATGAATTGGAAGTAAATGAAAAATCTTGTCATTCAAGAAAATTAGTGTCTTCCTGAAAAAATTTTTGACATTTTGGTGACTGCTTCAAGTTGAAACACAATAAATGTGAGGAGGAAGACAATAAAAATTTTGAACAGTATCGGGATTTTTTCTTCCTCTGCCCCTATATTTTTCTGTTTTTTTTTTTTTTTTCCTTTACACTCTCTTTCTTAATGTAAGAAAACAAACTCTTGCCATTTTCTTAGATTTCCATTATTATTTCTGCCTCACTCTTATTTTGTACGCTCTGTTAATTTCTACATTTCTTAAAGTAATGTATTGTAGGACTTTGGTGACCAGTTTGCATTCTGATTTATTTTCTCATAGTTTTCCTGTATGTTTCTCATACTTTAAGAGGTTCTTTACTTTTTCTGCTATGGAGTTCGTCTCCACATGATTTTAGTTCTCTAAAATAATTTCGTTCTACAATTTCTGGGTCATCTACCTTGTAGAAAATTGAGACCTCCAGCCCTTAAAGACTATTTATTTCTCTTTTGTAATCAAGAATTTCAGTTACAGAATGTAATTAGGACATTAGCCATACCATGGTTGCTTATTGAGTGTTAACCTGGGGAGGCATATGAAGGATCAGAAACAGAAGCAATATTTCAATGCTCTCTAGAGTTAATAAACTTTCAGAATGTTCAGATCTTACATTGGCTTTAATTAAATGTGTTGGATATAAAAGGCTACTTCAGTCTTTTCCACTGTCATAGTTCTTCTCATGCTAGTTGCTTTTACGACGTTATCAGTGGTGCAGTTGAAAATGGACCCATTGGAAATAATGATTTATGGAATCAGTTCTTGTCACTGGTACTTCCAGGAAATCAGTAAATATTCATGACAGATGAAAAATTAATATGTCATTCCCTCAAGGTAGCTTTCGGTATTATGAAGACATGAGATAAAACTCTGCACTTATAAGAATAAATATGTTCCCTATATGCCAATAGAGACATGCCCATTTACATCAATACTCATTTTTTTTTTTTGGACCAGTGTATATGGTAGCTGTCCCATATGTTCCTGTAGATTTATGGATTCTGCCACTAGCACTTTTTAAAATTAAAAAAGTGAAAGGACTTGAGAGATTCATTTCTTGAACAGCACATTTTTTATACTCTTTCATGAAAAACTATGACAAGAAACTTATTATCCTTGAGAAGTTGCCATTTAGTACTATCAGGATTTTATAATTTGAATGCTTTAAGTACTTGACACTTATTTTATTTTATAGTGTTCCGCTATACAAACTTGCAGATTTCTTAAAGAAAGTGATCTTGATAATAATAATCTTTCAGATCTAAACAAGGAATACATTTTTAAACAACTATAAAAAAATCTGAAACATCTATTTTGAACTTAAGAGACATCATGTTGAATTCTATTGAAGGTATTTCATTATCATAAAGTAGTATGGAGCCATTAGCATTCTTATGATAATCCCATTCATCCAAAGTATATGACCTGAAATAATTAAGTTCTATATCTCTTCTTAGTTTTAAAACTGTTTGCAAAATCAACACTCATTAAATCTGAAGGTTGTAAGTGCAGATTAATGATTAATCCTACAGATTGTTCAAATGTTGTTCAAAGAATCAAGCCACCTCTTGGAAAGAATCTGGATGCTCACATGCTCATTGTTGTTATCTCCCCTGGAATTATTCCATCATATTCCAGTATTTTCATCTCAAATTCTGGATATCAATCAATCAGATTTTCAACAGGAACCAAGTTCGATACTTGGATTTCTAAAAATCTAATTTAAAAATGTTTAAAAATTCAAAAATATTTATCAATAGTTACATTTATTGGACTGCAAAATTTGGAAAAAAATTTAATTACCTCTTGATGATCAAAGTGGTCTCTTCACAAATCACGTTTATATGTACCTTTAACCCTTAATAGCATTTAGCAATTCACTGATGCCTCCCCAAACTTACGAGGATTTGTCTTCTCAGAGCCTAATTCTACTGACTATTTAGTCCCTTCAGAATACCTTACAATAATGCAAATGTCAGAGCATGCTTCCTGCATTTTATCATTGAAGGTGCCATTTAGAGGAGAATACAACACAAACACATTTTATTTCCAGAGGTCCCAGACAATCCCAGCCTAAAGACAATGTATTTTAAGATATGCTCTCTCTCATTTATTCTAACTCTCTAATGCTACAAAACAAAAACAAGAAAAGAACTACCAAAGATGTACAGTGTGGAATATTTGTAAATCGTTTTACGGACTGCAAAGCAACAAACAGGTAGATCAAACAGAACTGGGTAAGATACATTAACACATTAAAAATATATAAATGATTTTCAAAAAATAGCTTATGAAGCAAATGGTAAAAGGCATTTATATTTTTCACAGTTGAGGTTATTTTAAGCATTTTCCCTAATGCAGTCTAAGGCGGAATTCTTAAGAAAACCAGAAAATGAACAGAAAATGATGGTTCGTTTTGAAGAGATGAGTGCATTTCTGCTGTTTGAATGTATTCATGGCTGTTCTGTCTCTGAGGATAGTTCTCACATGTTAGGATTACAATCTGGGCTTTGATGACTTTGGAAACATTTTATCTAAAGACCATTCTTAAAAATGCAGGTGTTGACAAATGACTTGCAGTGCTCAAAGAGGTTTCCTGGAACTCTTTTAGAGCTATAGATGCAGCTAGACTGTTTCTTGGCTGGTGAGATGCATGTGCCCAATCCAGTCAGAACAGACCCTTCTGCAGCAGCGTGTAGTGTGGCCAGAGAATGACTGTGAACGGAGTTGAGCAGACATGGCAAATAAACCGAGGAGTGAAAGCTTTGTATATTTGGCATATTCCTAATAGCAGAAATGCAAACATTTGCAGAGCTAAGAAGCCAGGCTGACATCAGTAACAAAAGTGGAAGGAATATTGTAAAGATATGTTGCGAACTTCTGGTTTCAAAATGCACATGTTCAAATTAGGAATTCAGATATCATATTTAATTTGTGTATATTTGACTAATACATTTCCTGATTTACACAGGATGAGAGGCCTTTTGAGTCTCTCCTAAGGTGTTGTTTGAAAAACAGAGAAAAAAACTAGGTCGTCTTCCCTAGCAACAGAGAAGTTGTAGGAAGCATTGCACTGAGGCAGTGCTCATCTGTTGCAGACTGGCCACTATGGTGTAACTGATATTTCTAGTTATTAAAATACTGAAAAAGTACACCCTTGTATCTCTAATTGCTATTTTACTGGATTGTTGATATAGATTGTTATTAACAAACAGGATTTCATAAATATTAAACTCTGCTCTTATCTAGAAATGTTTTTTGCCAGTTTTAATTTAAAGGCAGAAATTGAGTTCCAGTTGTCCTTTGCTACAGATTTCCTGCTGGTCCTTTATCTGTTTTTGAATGTCAATGAATAGGAGTTTCAATTATTCATTAATATTCAAGAAGTGAAAATCTACTTGTTATCTCTCTGATTAATCCAGCCTATTGTGCCTTATAGCATCAATCACAAAACATTGCAGATGGTAATGAATTACTATGTGACTGCAGGAAACCATAAGGGATATTAAACTAAACTTAATCTTTTTAACTAATGACATTCTAAAATGAATCCAGAAGATAGAACTTCTCAGTAAATGAAAAAGTGGAAGGCTTTCTTTGGGGTTTCTGACAGATATTCTTGTTGCGCATTTTCTCTACGAAAGACATACCCAGTAAAAATAAAGAAAACAATGTATCTTTATTTTTCCTTCTCACTATTACTAGTCTCTGGTGAAGCAGTTTGAAAAAATCTAATGTTCAGAAGTTTCACTCAAAAGCTTTAGAATTTAGTTATTGATTAATCATTTTTAGGATAACAAAAGCCTTAATAACTAGTGAGGTATGTTCACCTAGGTTCATCTAACTGTGTGAAAGCTTTCCATAGGCAGCAGCTGCAAGGGATGTTGTCTCTTGGCCTTTAGTAGAAGAAGGTGTACAGGAATGAGCTTCCTAAGCCCAACTGCAAGTTTCAACTCCTAAAGGTGACTGGAGGGTTTAGAGCATATTAATTTTTGAAGAAGATTATAGAAATTATAGATGCAGAAATTGACCCAAGAAAACATCTTAAAACGAGTTGTCCTTTCCAGTCACTGTTTAAACAGATATGATTTGTATGGATAGCCAGCTCTTTTTCCAACCGGTCCCTGAATTATGCCTCCTACTTCCATAAACAAAGAAAACATACATAGTGGAAATGGGGCATGGAAGATTTGTTCTGTGAACACATCTGTTCTTTTTCAATGCATCTGCTTAAAAGTTTTTCTCTGCACTGAAAAAGTACCTGACTTTCAGTAAGTGTGGAGTGGTGTAACAAAGTGGTGTAATAGTCTGCTATGTAATAGCTTTCCACAGTCATATCAGAAGTAAGTTAATTATTAGATTCCCAGGGTTCATTTTGGTTTAAAATCTTACTTCTGCCTCATTAAGTATTGAATAATGAGTCCCAAACCGCTAAGTCTAAATCTAATTCTATCATGAGGTTTTAAAATCTTATTTTTATGTAAGTGCAGAGTTTAACAGGAATCCTGTGACTTTTGCTTGAATGAAGGCTACCGTGTTGTGTTTCCCAAAGGAGGGTTAGAGAAAAAATGGTATTAATAAATTATGAACCAGTTAAAATAAACTGCAGGTTAGCAGAACAACAGAGTACAAAATCAGCAAGACAAAACCTACACATTTTACATCTGTACAGCTCAGAATACGAAATAGATGTGCAGTGCCTGGGATGCATGTCTATGAAAGTGAACAATGCTGAGTAGCTGTGATCATTGCCAATGCATTTGCTAACATCTCAGGCAGAAGCAGAAAGATGAGTGCTCTTAGCCCTTAATGAATTCAAATGGCACTAAAGACAGAATTTTTATAAAGCTCGTCTCCTGGGACTGGCGCTAGCACAGGCAAGTCTAGTGGCATACCCACAGTATCTCTACCCTTTTAAGTTTTTAATTAACAGATGGAAAAGGAAGATGGAGCAACACAAAAGGAACATTTCTGAAGTTCAAAGCGTGTTTCGGTCTATTTCTGGAAAGAACTGTTTCCAAAACTATCTTTCAACATTGGATCTGTCTGTAATGTATCCACATCTTACCATGTAACTATATATTTGCTAACTGAAAAGTAAAAAAAAATGTTAGAATTATTTGAAATGTTCCACCTAGGCAGTAATAATACACATTTTGTCATAGTATTGAGCACTGGAGAAGCCAATCAGACACATATATGTGGAAATGCCAAAATACAAGCTGTTCCACAAGGCTTTATGAGCTGTGGATGCATTATTCCACAGGTCTGTTTCTGTTATGAGGTGAAGAGAAAACACTAGAGAGGGATAAAGTTGTAGGGGGCCATGCTTTTCTGTGTTAGCTTCTTCTCTGGTTTTGTCAAGACAGAAACTAAGAGGTGACTTCTATGCCAGATTACTCGCTTCTGCCAGAGAAAATTTGATGGAATAAAGAGACGGATGGGCTTTACGATGCTCGTGTTGTTGTGGACACAGATCTGGTTGCCATATTGCCTTTCACTGCTGTGAAAAGCGTAATAGCATACCTGAATTAGCACTCTAACCACACCACTCCTTTCCATCAAGTGAATTACAAACCTAAGCTTAATACATTAAGTCACTTTTCACCTTTCAGTCTCACTACATGTTGCTTTTGAACATGAGTCAATATGTTCTAGAGTGGAACAAAAGAAGTCTATTGTGGGTCATTCTTTGAATGTTAGTGAGAGTATTTAACTGCTACAAAAATTACAACGTCACATTAAGTAGGTGTATTGGGCTTACATGCTTTTTCTACTAGGTGATGATACAGGGATGAGCTATGTGTATGCTCTGTAATTTAAATATCAACTTAGTACTGTAGTAAGTATCATAAGTATAGGAAGCAAATAAGTAATACAGCTTACAAATAAATATTTATCAAATCTAAGCATTAGTGCCTGATTAATATGGGAACCTCCCTGTCTCAGTTTTTCAGCAGAGTTCTGTTATGGCGAGGCAGAAGCCAGAGGCACAGAGAGAGACTGTGTTATGTACCAGTATGATGTATCACAAAGGGGTACTGGGTCTGGTCTAATTTAGAAAACTAAAACTACTATGGATTTTTTACTGAGGTTTTCAGAGAAGCTCATACTTGTGTTTCTGACATGATATGATTTGTTTTACTGCAGAAACTGAAACTGAGGTGAACTTGCAAAGAATTACTTTCTAAGTGTTCTGTTTGTCTTCTTGGAAGGGTTATCAACCACTGGATCCTCTTCCTTATTCCCCACATCAAAGATCAAGAAGTTCAGCTGTTTTCCAGCCAGTAATTAAAATAAACCATAAGACTGTGCTGCCTAAATGATGCCAATAAAATCCTAAAATTCCCTAACATTTTAACCAGACCTATCTGTAAGTGTCTATTTGCCTGTACTTTCCTGTATAGGACACTTTTGCATTTCATCAGCTTTATATTCAATAAGATTATAGTAATGTAATTCCTTCATTAAAATGGTATTTACCTTTTATCATTATATTATTTACAAGGCTTGTAGATATTCAGTAACTGTGTTTATGAAATGGTTGGTTTGGTCTCTCAGTAGAAGGAATCTATGTTAATCTGCAGATTAAATCTGTTATAACTTTTCTAAGATTCATCTGAAAAAAGTTGTAATTTGTGGCTGATGATGCAAGTTCAACATTGTAATTAGCGCAGTTTAGATAAAAATTGAATCAGGCCCTTTTCTGCAGAACAGTGCAATTCTGTCAAGATCAAAACCTGTCATAAAATTGATTTGACTTTGTCAGTATGTGCTTTGAAGGCTGGGGGTAAAAGGGAAAGAGTCCTGAAAATGTTGAAATTTACAGTTTTGGCATCTTATAAAGGAAATTATTTAATTGTATTTATTTGGAATTAGGTATCATAACAAAGTGCTGTCCAAATGGAGAGGGAATGCTTAGACGTGAAACTATATTTTTCGTAGATATTTATTCTGTGAAGAGTTAGGTTACCTTTTTAAATAAAAAACCATTTGAAAATGTGGAAAATCACCATGGATTTTCTGCAGTCCCCTCTTATCTCTAATTTTTATATATAATTCTATCTGTATTAACAAAATATACTCAGATTTTAAAAATCGTATTTTTACATATGTTTATTTTTAAGAGTATACTTCTAACAGAACAAGAATAAAAACTGCCATTATGCAATATTCAGGAGTGGAAGACCCTGACATCCATCAGTTTTCACAAAATATGCTACAACTTTGCAACACCACAAGACCTTATATATCTTCTATTGCTGCTTTCTGTCAAATGACGTACCAGACCGAGCAGTAATCCTTGTTACATATGAATACATACAAATTGAAAAACATTTTTGGTGCTATAGAAGAATTAAAAAAAAATAAACATCTATGTGCAACTTTCACTTTCAAAATTTAGTAGATTCATGTTTTAGCTACCTGATGACCACATCCATATTAACTTTTTGCTTGGAACCACAGTGTTTTTCAAGCAATTCTCCCAGGTGTTTCCATTCTCACATTTGGAGAGGGAAGGGCATCAGACACCACAAACTGGGTTACTTTTAGATGAAATTAAGGTGAAAAATATGTGCCCAGAGTACATTTCATACTACAGTAATGGATGTTCAGTCCTTGGCACTATAGTAGAGAGAGTTAAAGCACCTACTTGAAAATGCATATATTGTGAATGCTAACTACATGATTTCAATGCCATTGATCTACATATCTACTCCTAACTTCCACTAGGTTACTTGTTAATGTAGGTGTACCCATAGGCATCATGAATTCCTTTCATGAGTCAGTTCTGTGTCATCTTGGGAGTACTATAGTTGGGATTTTAATTTTTACTGGTCTACTCTTTTCTTCCCCCAGAACATTTCTTCTCTCTTTGCTAGAAAGTTAGCTTCCCTAGTCTTATGATGGAATGTTGTCATGATCAGTTGATTTCCATTTGTTAATGTGTTAATATAACTCACAGAGATCTTCTCCTTCCCTGAGATATAACCTTTAATGTATGAAGTAAGACACTCATCCTCCTTCAGTCACCTCTTTGTAAGATTATACTAACCAAGCTGTTCTATATGTGTTTATATATTTATTTAAATTGAAGCAAAGTTTAGTAGGATCTGAACAATTAATGCATTTTTTTGGCATTTAATTAAATAAACCGTTAAAACTTCCATTATGGTTCTGTAATCATGGCAACACAGAGACGGAAAGTACTTTTCATTTTTCTTATTCTTTGTTGCCATGGTTATAGTCTTAGCCACCACTCTAAATTACTGCAGTAATTCATTATATTGTTCAATTTTATTAGATTTTACTACAATTTTATAATAATTTTTCTTTAAAACCAAGTGAAAAATAATTTTGTATTTTAAAACTTAAATTTTTGTAAAAGAAAATAAACTTCTAAATACAGTTAGAAAGCAAAGATCTATGATTTATCTGAAAACTGGCATAATCTAGGGGAGGAGGTTATATGTATATTCAGATCTAATGCGAAGAAACACTAGGGAAAAAAGACTCCTTGAACTTGCTATCATTTCGTAACTGTTGTTTTCAGAATGAAGTTTCTCTGTCCCTTAAAATACTTAAGACTTCTGAGAAATATTAAACCTAAAATTTCACACTTTGCTTAAAGAGGGATTGGTAGATTAAGTAATCTTATTGAAATAAAATTACTCTTGTTCTTTTAAAACCCTCTTAAACAAATAGAAGTGATTTCTTTGTCATGCTGTGAATGCTCTAGCTAAATGGCATGTTTGATTTTCTCATTTTAAGAAAATTCTGAAATCATTTCAGAGGTTTCCAAAGTACTGAGATGTTTTTGGATCTTTGTGACCAGGAGTTTGAGGCTTTTGGTTTCATTTATTTGTTTTATTTTGAGATTTAGATTAGTATGGGACAGACTGACTTGTGACTTGTGCATGCCCAGAATGCCCTCTTCTGTGACACAACCTAGTGGTTCATCACTTGGCTCATGCTATTCCTGACTGGAGTTTCATTATTTCCCACTTTTCTCTCCTGGAAGAGCTACAGGGATCTCCTCAAAATATGCAGAAAGGTACATTTTTCTTGAACGTGATGTTCAAGGGTACTGAATCAGGAGAGGGTAATGTTAGCTCTGGTCCCTCTTCCAACAAAAGTAACTAACTTCCTAGTACAAACCAGTCAAGTATTTAAAGCAGGACTGGAATGTTGAACTGACTGCTAGGTCAGTGTTCATGTCACCGAGCTATATGTAGGCTGCTTGTTTTCTCTCCTTGAGGCTTAAGGAATCTTGGATTTGTTGCCATACACTGAGAATTTTCTTGGTAAAGATACAATCCGGTTTCAGAATAGTCTGTAACTTCAATTGAAAGCTAAAATATTGTACTATGGGAAAAAAAGATAGATTCACCTATTTTTACTGTCTAAACATAGAATACTAGTAAATTAACACTACATATTTTATTTTTGCAGTACTTCAACATCTTAGAATTCTTCTGTCTATATACTGGAAATATTTGAACAGCTAAAATTTTTAATATTGTCAAGAGTATGCCAATGATAAAAAGACAAGGT
The DNA here is from genome assembly GCA_013396735.1 of Grallaria varia. NCBI lineage: Eukaryota > Metazoa > Chordata > Aves > Passeriformes > Formicariidae > Grallaria > Grallaria varia. Next base: position 4,209 of record VWZG01003025.1, on the reverse strand, counting down.
GTATTTGATTCTACATCTCTAGGAAAATGACCTGCATTTATCCAACACATGTATATTTTAGTAAGACATAAGAAAGCAGAATTTTTTTTTCAATCTGAGTATCACAGGAGTGTTTAACATTCTAGCCTATGCATCATACCCAAATCTATTTTGAGAGTGGCTGTATGCAACTCTGCTTCTAGTCCTTCCTCACCCTTTCATATGTGGTAACATCTAAATCTAGAGTGAGCCATGACAACATTTATATGTTCAGGAGTTCATTGAAGGAACAATATTTTGCTATTTTGCCTTATGATCTCTGTTCCAATTACAGCATGGCCCTGCTGCCAAACAACCTGACAATATCATATACAGTTTAAATTAATAGCAAGAGGTATCTTTTTATTTGTAAGTAGTTTTGATGGGATTTTTTTCTGCTGTTTAAGTGTTTTAATAAGGGAATATATGCAACTCACTTTGCCCACATAACCCTGTTTAATTGTATTTATTTTAATACGAAACCACCCTCCCCAAATCAACAAGCTTATTAACTGTCCCGATATTAAAACTAATTCACACGTGTGAGAGATAATGTGCCTTCTGCTACAGCATTTATAAGCCACTACCAGACATTACCGTCCACGTGTCCCTTCAAAGGTTGCAAAAGGAACCCAAACCACAGAAGAGAGATTGTGAAAATTTTGGAATACCTGCAAGGAGAAGCCTACTACTGCTGAAGCTGGAAGATGTGCCTCCACTACAATCACCACTAGATAAAATCTGAAAGAGCTTTGTGGCCTCAGGTGACTTTTAGCTGGTCCTACACCAGCTAAGAATCTAAAGAGCTGTTAAAGTAGCCCTTTCAACTTGTTAAGGTTTTGCAATCAGAAATCATTACAACTACTTCTTGAAATGGAAAACAGAGAATCTTTCACAGGACACACAGGAGAAGGTTTTGGGCATTATAGCTAGTAGTAAAAGCCTTTTCAGCATCTGTTTAGTGTTAATTTCCTCAGATGTCAGTCTATCTGCTTTACACAGCTAACTCATCATAGTGAACCACAGCTTGAACTGCAATGCCTGTATTTATTTTGCTATTTTCTACATTAAATCAATATAGGCTACAAGTCTTTACCCCAGAGTATCTCTTGAGCAGTTTACTTAATGTGATTTCCTTCTAATATACACTCTTGTGTTTGCTTGTAGCCTTTTACTTTCACATTTTAAAATGAGCACAGCCTAAATCAGGGGAGCAGAAAAACACATTACTATTCTCTTTAAAATGCAGAGCCATCAGAGTCCTCTCCTGCAGAGGGTTGATAAGTGCTTTGAATTTTTCAAATGTAGTAGAAATTGTGGCCTTTCACCTTTACCCTTGATTAGGGTTGGGATTTAACACATGCTGCCTCCGTATTTTCTGTGATTAGATTGTCCTTGGGCAAGTGCATCCAGCATATTCTAGGCAGGTCAGTGATCAGTCTTCCACAGGGAAAAGAACAAAACCAGGAAATATTCATAATTCATTGTGATTAGACATTTAAGAGTACTCTAGAGAGATCTGCTGGTTGTAGGCATTTATTCTACAGTCTTATTATTATTTTACAATTTGCTTTTCATGTTGGTCTTTACTATATGCTTCAGTTATTTTAAGGCATTTTATTTCCTGACTTTGCATACACAAGCCAGAGTTTAATTATCACTGTATTTGCTTGTAGAAATATTTTTTTCTTTCAAATAATGTTCTCAGGCCAAAGAAAATATTCTCTATTTTAAAATAAATTAACCAAGACAAGGCACAATCTTGAACTTAATAAGAACTGCTGAATATTAACAGCATATGACACTTTTTGCAAGATTTTAACTGTTTTCTACATTGCAGTGAAGTGAATATGCATGAGTATGTTGCTATATAAAATTTACAATGCACCGTTCTCAGTTATAGAAAATCTGTCACTTTTTTTCCCCATAACTTTTCTCTTTTTAAAGGTCTTAAACTTATCCTCTCAAACTTCATGCTCATGTGTATACCTGAACACAAATGAGTGAAATTTGCTGTTCTGCAGGGAGTCAACTGATTCCTATGCTACATAGGTAGGTCCTGCTCAAAATTGACCTCAGAAAGCTTAACACTTTACAGAATAGTTGAGGCTGGAAGGAACCTTTAGAGACCACCTAATTCAACCTCCCTCTAGAAAAATGGAGTTAAATAAAGCAGGTTGCTTCAGGTTATGTCAAGATGAGTTTCGAATATCTCCAAGAATGGAGACTCCACAACCTTTATGAGCAATCTGTTGCAGTGATCAACCATGCTCACAATAAATGGATTTTTTCTTATGTTTTGAAATAATTTGTTTTATTTCAGTTTGTTCCCAGTAAGTCTTGTTCTTGGATTAGATACCACTGAGAAGTGTCTGGCTTCATCTCTTTTGCTTACTGCTGCAGTAAGTTGACCTGCTCTGGCTGCCAGGTGCCCACCAAGCCAGTCTATCAGTCTCCCCCTCTACGGAACAGGAGGAGAAAATAGGATAAAATCCCTGATGTGTTGAGTTAAGGGCAAGGAGATCATTCAGCAATTACCATCACAGCAAAGGAGACATGGAAATGAATTTAATTTATTACCAATCAAATCAGAGTAAGATTATGAGAAATTAGAACAAATCTAAAAACAGCTTCCCT
>VWZG01002990.1:551259-569220 GCA_013396735.1 Grallaria varia | reverse complement strand
CCCAAAACAAACAAACAAAAAGTCTGCTGGAAAAGACATGAGAGTTTGAGCATTTAAATGATTCTGTGTATGTTTGAAACGCTTTTTTGGCAGTTATCTGTAATTTTGCAGAGACATGTTACTATAGAAAATGAGATGGCAAATTTTGTCAGATAATTCTTTCCCATCTGTTAGTACACTAGTTACGTTAGAAGAAACAGCTCATTAGCTGCTAATGACTGTATAGCCTTTTTGGAGACAAAGTTGGTTATGATGCAGCAATTGGTGTTGTGAATGCTTGTTGTTCCTATCAGTTTTTAGTCCTTGAATGCAGAAAAGACTGCCTCCTGTTGTTCACCTGCTCATCTTTTGGCAGTGGGTATATAGTTTGACAAAACCAGACAGTCTGTTACACATAACACGAAGTATATTATGTGTCTGGCACTCCCCCTGCAGCTCAGTTGTGCATCTCCAAAAGAGATTGAACCATCTGTGTCATCCATTCCTTTGCTGTTATGTGCAATTGAAACCTGCTTGGCTAGAAAAGGCAGAAAACCTAAAGATGAGTTTCTCTTGTCTTTGGTCCCTTCTTCCTTCTTTGTCACTCCCATGTTCTGTTGCAGAACCCTTTATCTGGTACAGAGAAAACAGTTCAACACCTGTGACTGCCTCCAGTCTCACGATTAGAATTATTTTCTTTTTGCAAGCAAATTCTCACCCTAACACTTGCTTTATTTCCACTGTGTCTGCAGCTGTGTTTCAGCAATCCAATTCTTTGTATGTTTCATGTAATAGTTTTCCAATCTTCTAGTTTCTTTTTTTCATTATATGAAAGTAACCAATATGTACTCTGCACTACTCTCCAGCTCTCACAAAGTTCAGCAGGATTTTTTTTTTAATTTATTTCTCCTGATCCTGAACAATATTTTAATACAGTTCCAACTGCACAGAATGACAGTGCATCCTAAGAATGTCCTAAAGCACGTCAGCATTGATATGATTTGTTGTGCTGTATTATGTAAGACTGCAATACATGAGCTCTATTCCCATTCAGTCATCTATTAATTCCAAATATTACCCCTTTGTGTACATATACAGTGTCTAAATAGCAGTGTGCAATGTTACCCAAATCCCTAAATAGTACAGTTTGAAAACAGGAATTAAAAAATAATGACATGATGACAGTTTCACTAAGTTGTGTGCATTGCATGTATGAGCGTATTTCCTCATATACACAGACATATACGTATATTTCCATATTGATAGAAAAGCTCATGGAATTTAAAAATGGGGCATGTACTTGCAGGTATGATTAATATTAGACTGTCATGCATTGTAGGACACTTTGCAGCATGGACAGTTGGGATCAGCTGCTTAATCCTGACAGTAAAAGCATATTCAATTTGATAGTGATTTCAGACAGGTCTAGAAAGAGAAGTTAATTTAAAGCTGAACAGTGGACTGATGTCAAAATTGCTACTAAAATACAGGGGAGAAGTATTCTTTGCTATAATGAAACAGCACTCAGTTGTAGGCTGATTTACTGAGTGAAAGTTAGAGCACTTGGCTTTTAAACAGCCAAAATACTGTTTTAAATAAACATGTTGTTTGACATCTTGTTTTAAAATCCTGGCTTGCTTCCAGTCCACACTTCCTTCTGTATTGTTTGTAGGGAAAGGTTGCTCTTGAACAAGTGTGTAAATTCTTTATTGAACCCACAGAGGTCTCTTCTGAAGTCTTTCACTGCTGGTTTTGGATCAGCAAAGTCCTCAACTTGTGTCATACTTTCAACTTTCTTTGTCCCTTTTCTCACAGTAGAATAATCTGAGTTTTTGAATATCCCCCCCAAATAAAGCATATGGCCATATAGCTGATGTGCTGCTTCCTTTAATTTATAAATAACACTGCAGAAATGTAAAACCTTTGAAGTCAATGTGTTCTTTTGTGTATGACACTAAAATACCTGCTTCTGGCTAATTTTATTTTTTTTATTTTATTTTTACTAAATCAGGAAATGGCAAACATTTTGGCACAAAAGCAGCTTCGTTCCATCATCTTAACTGTAAGTATACAGTTTTAAAAGTTACTGTTCACTAGAGGAGAGAAAAGGTGACTCCAGTTTTGGTTTTCATAGCTGTAATATAGAAGATAAAGGTTTGATTGTTGAGTAGGTTGAAACTGCTTTTCAGAAAGGTTCTTTGCCCAGTTAAATAAACTGTGGTTTCTTCATGAAAATATAGTACTGAATGCCGCTGTATCTTTTCGTTCTCTCGATTAATCTGTCTTGATATATAGTTGCACCCAGTTTGTCACAACTTGTGCAAAAGAAGCATGAAGTAGAAGAAATCTAGAGGACCTGCACCTGCTATCATGGAAAACCAGAGGGATTTTGCCTTTGACCTTAGAATAGGTTACATCTTCAAGGGAACAAGGGAGAGTGGGCTTTCTCTGTGTCGAACAAACCACAAACAACCCCTTGCACTTTCCCATTCACTGTCATGATTTGAATGATGCGTACAAAGCCCCCAGAATTTATTTCAGAAGACATCTTTTTTTACACTGTTTGAGTTCATATGAAATTTGTAATAATCATGTGGATAATGTTCTTAGGTGTTTATTTGTTGTCATAAAATGCTCCAGTGCCTTTTGGCAGACAGATTCTTCTATTCTCTGTAAATGTTCAATAGCAGTTGATGTAACCATCTCCTACTTGATGACTCTTTCCTTATGTGCTTTGTTTAGTGACCCGGGTCTGTTTCCCATTTAGAATAACTTGGTGTTTTTGGCACACCAGGGAATTTTAAATTGCCCATCAGTTTTGTGTTTGCCTTCTGAATGGGATAACCCTGCACATATGGGGCATTGTACGATATTTCTAAGCAGTTTTCCTTGTACAGAATTGAGTTTTCTAGTAGAGGCAGGACTGTGGTATGATGTTGACTCCCTGTTGAGTCCCGTTAAATCACTGTATTCTCTGGCTGTGTTTGCAGCCTGGGTATTTTTCTGCTCAGACAAATACTCTCAAATATTTTCTTAATATGATCTCTTGAAAAAAAAAAAAAAAAGAATGAGCTTCAACACTCTTGGTATGGAATTAATTTCTCTTTGAAGTAACTTCTCAGCGCTTGTTTTTTAATGCCACTTCTCAGTATGTGCACAGACCCTATCTAATGTAAAGTCCTGTCCCTTAAAGTTACTCATACAGGATCTGAATAGTATTAGTCTTGGTTTGTTTGTTTGTGGGGGTTTTTTTGTGTTGGTTTTTGTTTTCTTTTCTGGAGTATAAGTGCACTGTTGCATAGCGAGCACATATTGTGAGAAATGGAAACACCTGGCTGCACCCAGTGCAACTTTCTGATGCGGTGACATCCACCAAAGTCTCTCTTTCTTTGCAGCATGTTATCAGGGCACAGAGGGCCATCAACAATGAAATGGCACACCAGCTTTATGTTCTGCAAGTACTTACCTTTAATCTTCTGGAAGACAGGATGATGACAAAGATGGATCCACAAGATCAGGTAAGCATGTGGCGTGATCTGGTCTTAGCAGGAAGGAGACAGCTGCTCGTTGATGTACCTAAAGCTCTTTGTGGAGGAAAATCACTGCTAGGAACAGTTACAGGAGTCATTCATTTCCTCTCTGTGAAGTTGGGTTATGCATTTTGGTTGCGAGAAGATGTACTGGCTATTGCATTCATTGTGTAAAAGTGCAACAAAATGGCCAGGCCATTTTCCTTACCATGTAGTTCCTTGAACTGAATTTCGCATCTTCCTGAGCAGAAACTCTGATCAGCAGTGCAGCGTTTGTTTCTTTTTTTGTGCTTCTCACAAGCAACAGAGACGTACGGCCTTTCTTAAAAGTAGAGTTAATTGAATGGTTACATGAAAACTATCTGGTGTGCTAGATTTGAAGTTAATTTTGTGGAACAATAAATTCTGATTTTCTTACTGGGAACCTGTATAGTTCATTAGTTTATTGCTTGCTGTGTCCAAACATCAGCTTTAATATTGTTCACTGTGCAATAAGAGACACTCCCCTAAGAGTTTCAAGAGATTTAAATGTAGGGTCAACAAGCCATAGGGAATATGTATTTTGCTTCTTTATTTTTTGTGGCCTTTCTTTACGGCCTGCACAAGGAGGAACCTGATTTCACTTTTAAGAGTAGGTTACGTTAAGACTTACTGATAATTTGGAGAAGAGAAGGTGGCAGAGTGAGATGGTTGCAAACATAAGTAACATCGTGCCATAGGATTTTATCCTTCCTGTTTCTTGAGGCAAGGAAGTTTGACTCTTGGGAATGTGTATGCAGTCAACTAGTGCATATCTCCATAGAGAGTGACTAACACAGTGGTGTTGGTAGTGATGATGGGGTGCTTATCACTGTGTTGAGACATTGGGAGCGATGTGCAACTGTACTAATTCCTCTCTTGCCCATTTCTGTGGTAGCAAAAATAGGCAGTTACCAGAACGAATGCAGAGTGCGGAGGCATTTTGATTCCATCCGGCAAAGTGCTTAAGTACCAGCTTCATTACCAGCGTAATTTGAAATGTGTGTAATCTCTTGGCTTGCTTCTGTGGTTAAAATGAAGTGTGTAGTTTGACCTTGATAACGTGGGTCCTGCTTCTTGAAGTCAACTTGAGCACCTGCACGTGAATCTCACAAAGGGGACGACTTGTGAAAATGGGAACCACAAGGTTATTCTTGCTGACTGTTTCTCCGAGTATAAAGTAGGGAATTTGGATGCAGAAAGGTTGGGCAGAGGAGGGAATCCAGTGTTTTTAAACCCCGTTTGTAGTATTGTTTATTAAATTGAGAGGTGAGTTATTTTAATAATTTTTTTTAACCTTGTTTTGACATAGGCTCAACGGGATATCATATTTGAACTCCGAAGAATTGCGTTTGATGCAGAATCTGAACCTAACAACAGTAGTGGCAGTATTGAGAAACGCAAATCTATGTATACTCGAGACTACAAAAAACTTGGATTTATTGTGAGTATTTTTGTGTGGTGGCCCACCAAAAATGGGTGTGTCCATTCTAGCACATCTTTAAATCAGTTACTTCTCTTACTTGGTCTTCTGTTTCCTAAAAGGGAATAACTTTCCCCCCATCCCAGATATCCTGTTAACCCCAAGTGACAGCTTAGGCACAAGCTACAGTGCTGCAGTGGGCAGCACTCTTTAGAAAGGATAGGCAAGGGAGGAGAGGCAGTGGGATAGTCCTTTATGTTAGGGACTGTTTTGACTGTCTATATCTTAATGATGGTGATGCAAGGGTTGAGGGTTAAGTGTTTATGAGTAAGGACCAGGGGGAAGGCCAGTGAGGCAGATGTCTTGGTGGGAGTCTGTTATAGGCCACCAACCAGGATGAAGAGGCAGACAAAATATTCCATAAGCATCTGGGAGACGTCTCAGGATCTCTAACCCTTGTTCTCATGGGAAACTTTGAACTTACCAGCTGTCAGCTAGAAAGACAGTACAGTGGAGAGAAAACAGTCTTAGGAGGTTCCTGGAGTGTGTGGAAGATAACCAGGACAGCTGTATGAGGTCAAACAAGGTGAAGTGCTGGATCTTGCAATGCCATGCAATGCTCCAGGCGTGGGGGAAGAGTGACTGGAAAGCTGCTCAGAAGAAAAGAACCTGGGGTGTTGGTCAAAGCTGGCTGAATAAGAGCCAGCAGTGTGCCCAGTGCCATCCTGACTTGTATCAGAAACAGTGTGGTCAGTAGGACCTGAGTGTTTTGTTTGCTTGATGTCCTTTCATCTGTGTATGGGAGATGCAGAATCTCTTGCCCTGACTTAATCAGACGAAATGGAGTTCTAGTCTTGCCTGAAACTGTGTTGGGGAACAGAGCATGGTCTGACTCAACTGTTGCATACTTTATATTAATAAATAATATGTATTTTCCCCCCTCTGGAAACAGAGCATGCACGTGTACACTGCAATCAGTATCTTGATTTATTGTTTACTCTAGGTTAGTGTGCGGTTTTCCTTCTTTTTCTTTCTCCCTGGGTAAAATGGTATGGTTCATATCTTACATGATTTGTTACTGTGCTGTTGGCCTGGCAAATATACACCGAATATAGTACAGTAGCCACAGTTCGAGTGGTTTTCCACACTGCTGGTGCGAGCTGAAACTCTCTGTGCAGTCTGAGTGCTCTGCTCAGCTCTGTGGTGCAGGGCTCAATTCTCCCAAAACCACAAGGGAACTGCGTAGGGGCTTTCTGGTTTCTGATAGTTGTTTTCATTAGTGATGAGTGAGGAAAAATTACTGCTGGCTCAGTGCTGTTGTATCCATAAGGAGTCATAAATAAATAGAGGGGAAGGGAGGGACTTGGTGTTTTGGGGCTGTAAGCATCATGGTAAAACTAGTGCTTTGAAGAAGCTTCTGAAGCTCGGTGTGGGATTTTTTTTCTTGTCTATTAATCTGTTCTCAGTTCCTGTGTGATAGAAGGCTGTTGTTATCCCAGCTTCTGAGACTGTCAGCTCCTATGGTGAGACGAGCACAGGACTTTTAGGCTACAACAAAAAGAAAATGCAGGCTCTGATTTAGAAACTAATGGGCTGGATATAGAGCACCCAGTGAATGGGAACAGAGGTGGGGGTCACTCTCATAGGAGGAGGAGGAACAGTTGCTGGTGGCAAAGAAAGAAATGGTGACAAACAGGGAATGATGGGGTATGCTGAAGTCATGGTGGAGCTGTACATAGAGAGATTGTGGCATACGGAAGAATCAAGGAGATAAGTTTAAAACAGTTGTTCTCTACTTCAGGTTGATCACTTTCAGATATCTGCTGCTCACTCTAGTTTTATGAGATACTGAAAACTCAGCTCCAACAGCCATCGCTGGCTCCTTAGAATCTAGAACCTCTGCAGATCTGATCTTGCTTTCTAAAAAGTGGAGCTGGAATACTGAGTATGTAACAAAATATCCAAAAGAGGCTGACCTGGTGCTAACACACAGATCTCAATTTCAATTCTATTTTTTCTGCTGCTTAACTACAGCTACGTATCACTAGTTTTGAAGTCTGGCACTAGTTATTAAGTTATTCCAACGGTTTTGATTGTCCCACAGGATAGATTTTGATTCTGCTGAGCTGAAATTATTCACAACAACATGTTTTAGTTGATAGGGTTGTGAGGAAAACACTTGGTGTGAATCGAAATGTGTTCCTGTCTTGTCTGAGCTTGCAGGAGCTCTCTCGCTGTGCCTGTGCAGCAGAGACTCATCCATTATCCTCACTGCTCTCGGTTGGGCTGTTCATTGGGAAGCCTCCTGAAAACACTCTGGCAGTTGCCAAGGGTTACTGCAGCACTGTTTGCTATTTAATTACGATAGCCTTTCACAAGGGGATGGGGAGCAAAGTTTAGGAGGGCATGGTACTGGGATTAAAGCAATGAAGGAAATGTGGGGAAGCCCAATGGGAGATCAGAAGGAACATGTGAAAGGAAGCTGTGAAAGGAGCACCATAGCAAGAATCCTAATGGGAGGCAGGTTATTTCACTAACAGTATGGTGAGGCCATCCTACCTGGTCCCTAAAATTTCTGGCAAAACCGCTCAGAACAGCATTAGTGGAGAGAGAGAAGTACCTTTACTTGGAAGCCTCCAGGTGTGCACCCAAAGTGTGTGCACACATGGTTCAGTGATGTCACGGTTTTTATAACTTCCAATAATTAGCATATATGACATCTAAAACCAACTCGTGGTGCCCATTTTCCCTGATGTCCACCCTCTGAAAGCTCAGAACTGCCCCTTGGAGCCCCTCCAAGGGCTCTGGGCCTTCTCTTCTGTTTTGTCTTCAAGCCATCTTGCAGGTGCTTCTTCAAAACATTGTGTCCATCAAAACTCAGAAATGTATGAGAAAGTGTCCAATGATTTTTAAACATTGCCTAAAATGTGAGCAACGCTTAACCTATGTAATTCTAAAAATGTACAAAATACACTAAAATCTTTAGGCATAATACCAATAATAAAAACATCAATAGTGAGCTGTGAGGAGGGTTATTCTGTTCTTGTACCTTCACCCCAGCTACTTCTTCATTAAAGTGTCTTCAGTGCTTTCAGAAGTTGCAGGTGGAGGGTTGCATTAGCAAACCTATCTATGATCTGCATAGTGGGAGGTTTGTCTTCCCGCTGTTTTGGCTTTGTGGCACAAGAAACCCACCAAACAGGAGGCTGACTTCGAACTCCGTCTTCATTCCGCTGGTGCTGATGGTCAGGGAGCTAATTTCTCAAACTGATTCAACATTCATTCCAAGGGAGAGAGTAAAACCATGTATAGCCATTAAATTGTTCATGAACTGCTTGTTCTCTTTTTGTATGGGAAATGCAAGAATCCGGTTTATTTTTCTCAGCCACATCAAAAGGTCTTGCCCTGCTGCAAATACAGTGTCAACCAGAGACAAAGTCCAGACATGGTTTCAGAAGTTTGCAATATAATTTGTAAAACTGCATAGTTAGAGACCAACATTCAGTTAAAGCAACCACAATACATCTCCAGATGGTTGTGATAAACTGTGCAAAGTTTATTATGGGCAAAGAGATTTTTGGAGGAGGCAATCTTGAGGCAATTTATTAAAATGCCACTAAATAGGACAAAAAATTACCCAATTAGAAGATCTAATATATGCTGTACCCTATTGAATTATTTATTATTTTCTGAGTCAATTGCAAATTAAATAGCCTGAATATTTCCCTTTGCATTTGAGCAAACTTAATTCCCATAATTGAGGTAGGTAATAGTTACTAAAAGCTGATAAACCTGTGTATTTTCATCATAATTTTTTAAACATTGCTACTGTCATTGAGAAGTTGTAGCAAATATGTTTGTTTAGAGGCAGCTCTGAACAAATTCTAAGAAGCTTAAATAGCTTAAAATCTTGGAAAACCACCCAAAAAAAAAATCTCAGCCTAGATCCATTTTTCTTGAGTTTTTTGGTGTGTAGAACTTCTAGGGGGGGTTTGTTTGTTTATTTGGTTTGAATTTTCTTCAGTTAAATATAAGTGGTTTGTATAAATGCAAAAAGGCAACACGGTAAGTGATTTCATAATTCTGCTGTGCTACACTGGAATTTTTTAAGGTAGCAAAATTAAATGTGATTTAATGAAGGAGATACGAAATCAGGAAGGAACTGTCTGATAAAAGGTGACAATTAAAAGGGATATTGAGAATAGTGGGGTGTTCTTCAAAAGGGAGGCATGGGCTTGACTTTCAAGATGTTAGTGGTGGTGATATAAGAGTGAACATATGCAGGTGAAATTTTCTGATGAAACAAATATGGAAAGAATTGATGAAAGAATCACCATGTCTTTCACAAATTAGATGACCTTTTGGACTACAGAAACCAAAATGTCATTTTATTCAGTGATACAAAGATATAGGGTGTTTATTTAGGACCCCCAGTAAGAATTTCATCTGCAAGTGTCTTGCCTGTAGGAAAAGATAAGTGAGATTGCACAACATAGCCACAAAGAAGTCAAATGTTAAGCTAGGATATATCTGGAAAGAGATTTTCAAGGCAGACAAACTACTGAGGCCATTTTCTGCATTTCTGAGACATCACCTGGAACATCAGTAAACTGTGCCATGACTCATGGACTGACTGACTGCAAGATGTGTGCAGAGGGTGAGGCTTGGGGGCAATGTCTTACAAGATAAGGCTGAATGCTGTGGAAGTCTTAAGTGTAAAAGTGCTGAGAGGCAGGAAACTATATGTAAGCTAAAAGGCAGTGATGGCAATCCATTCATGGGAAGGATTTTTCATTTGAACAATGGGGACAAAGTTTACTTGTAGTTTAAAGGTGGAGCTCAATCCTCTATGAGAAGATTTGTATATGTTTCACAGTGGTGGGTTCAGGAAACAAACACATGAGTACTATATGAAAAAAAACCCCAACAACCAAGATTGCTGCGAGAAGTCTGACAGGAGACATGAGTAATTAGATGGATGACTTAAATAGTTGCACAGCTGATTTGTTAGACATTGCAAAAACTTTCTAATATGAGAAGAAGCAGCACTAGAATAGATAATTTGGAGGACTTGTCTTGTAGAGATCTCTGGAAAGAAACTTCAAAGATAGTTGAGAATAGCTAAAGCATGCTTAGGCAGAATGTAGACCTGAGGAGCTTCTGAGATTTCTTCCAAACTTGTCTTCTTTTTCCTTCTTCATATCCCAGATGAGCAGCTACTTTGTTTCATCTTTTGATCGTCTTCTTCAAAAATCCCTTGTTTTACAGCACAATATCCAAGGAGCGCTCTGAAGATAAGAATTATTCCATTTTCTCGTGGGTTCTTCTGTGGTGCTTCTCGTTGCCTCTTTGAATAGTTCATTAGCTGAAGCCTAGGGATAGTGTTGCCCATTTAGAGAGGAAGGGAATATTTTCCCCCCTTGAATTTTCTGGCTAAAGAAATATGCTCTCAGGACTATATTTTTGAACACCTACTGCTTCCCTCAGTGCATGGCTTTTGTTAAAGCTGTGTGAGTGTTTCTGCCTGCAGAGCTGAGTGTATCAAATCAGGTATTTGGAAAATGAAGAACACAGAGTTAGTGACTGTCTTGTACGTCACCTGCCCGGCAGTCTCTTAAAATCTCCCTGTCTTTGGGCACAGCTTTCTCACCAGGCCAGATCTGTTTCTGACTTAACCGAGAGGCTTGGCCTGATGTTTGGTTTATCTCTGTTCCACCAGCAAATGGGGAAAACCTTTGCAAACACAACCTATTTATGTGTCAGACTGTAGTGAGCCAGGAGGTTTTCCTCCAAAGCAGGTGAAACTTAGTCATTCACTGTACAGAATGGAGAGACCTTAGGTTGCTGTGGCCAAGAATAACCCAAGACAAAGACAGGAGCTGTCTGGATAACTACTCAGTAACATTTATTCCCCTTGCATCCATTTTGCTTCTTCCTGTATATTTTTTCCTGCAGCTGTCTCAAATGGAAACCCTTTTCAGCCTTTCTTCTGTATGACTGAATATTTATATCCTTTGACAAATTAGAATGATTGTGCACAGTAACCTCCTTCAAGTCGTGTTATATTCCCCAGAGAAAGTCCCTTCTCTATGCTGAAAATAGGAGGTTATCAGGGAAATAATTTGCTATAATATAATTAGTAACTTGTAATCATGACTGCAGCAAGTGTTACATATTCCAGCCTTTTATTGCTGTCCCCTTCAACCTATCCAGTAGACCTCTGGTGCATGTAATTTCCTCATGTTCACTTGGAAGCTTCTTGTCCCCCTCCCTCATTCTCATGTCTTGCTCCACCTGTGTCTTCACCCCTCTCTCAGCATTTGAGAGTGAAGGATTGAAGTTCAGCTTTGGAAAAGTGTGGGGAGAAGGCATTGTTTTACTATTTTTTCACGACTCAAATCTATTTTGATTCGCAGTGAATTGAATTGACTTTCCCTGAGTCAAGTCTGTTTTGCCCATGATGGTAACTGGCAAACAAGGTCTCCTTGTCCTTATTTCGATCCATCCTTTTCCTCCCTTGCTCTGCTGTGGAGTGGGAGGAGGTGAGCAGTTTGGTGGGTGTGTGGCTGCTGGCCAAGGCTGACACACCACACCACCTTTGTCTGTTTTGCTATGTCTTTAGGCTGCTCCTGGGCTTACTCACCAAGCCTTGGTATTTTGGAGGCTCTCCGTTTCCTGTATTCTGTTGGGTCTTTGTTGTGATATCTCACTTTGCTTTCCAACTCCTTACCTCCTATGGCTTTTCTCTCTCCATTTCTTTCTCCAGTCTTGGGGTTTCATTTCCCACTCCCCCTTGGGCTCTTTATTTCATTTTGATCTCCATTTGGTTCTGTCTTCTTCCAGCATGTCTGATTGCCAATCTCCATTGCCTCATTCATTCAACCTCCCTGAATTTCCTCTTTTTTTGTCCTCACTCCCTCCTTGTGATGTGATTCTCCTCTGGGTTTTCCCTCGTCTCCCTCCTCCTCCTCCTCCTTTGTTCCCCCATCAGTATGAAGCCTGCTCAGTCAGCTGGCTCTCATTTCTAGCCCTTGCACGGAAAGTTGTCAGGACTTTCTAAAGACAAACACAAATTGCATTTTCCTTGTGCTTTATTATCAGAAATGGATGGACTACATTTAGCTACAAGGTCCAAATACTAATATTCGCCTCAGTGTGAAGAATTTCAGTTGCCAAGACATTAAAAACTGGGAACAGCATCTAGTAATGGGAAGTGTTGGGCAATTGTAATGTCAGCACAATGAGCCCCACCTCTTAAATGATCTGTAGACAAAATGGTTTTCATTTGTTCAACATTATGTATGGGTTTCTGACTTGAATAGTTCAAACACAGATTAAATTTTTTTTTTTAGAGATATGGTGTTATTTTTTGCTTATTATTCTGGGCTGTGAAATAATTGTATCCTAGGTTTGAAGAATTTAACTTAAACTGTTCATTTATTGTAACCTTCTATGAACGGTAAATTATTTGACCTAAGATTTGAGTCACATGTTTACTGGGGATGGTGTGTATGTGTGTATTAAAAGAAAATTCAGATTTGCATTGATAGAAAGACAGTAGATCAATTACTTAGATTGCTGTGTGATAACAATTTATAGATTACAGATTTTATAGATTATGGACTGATAGAAAGTAAAGAGTCAGAGTGAAGTCATGCAGTGAATGGACAGTGCACAGTTCTAGGTAATTTGCATAGTGTGGATTAGTGGTAGCCAATTAAGCAGTAGATTGAGTTGGGCTTTAAAAAGTTAAAATGGAGCAAGATCAGGATGGGGTTGGGATGCCAAGCCCTGCAGGAACATGAATAGTCCTTGCATTCTATGCAGTTACTAATGTCAGCTAGATTTCTGAAGGCCCTTTGTTCCAGCCGGTCATCTGGATTAATGGTAGCACTCTGTCTGTGTAGGGAGGATAAAACATGCCCAGGAGGGAGGGTGAGAGGGATACGGACAAAGCAGACCTTACTCAGCTATTCTTGTTGAAGACCTGAGGATGGTCACCCTTTTTCTTCCTGAAAAATGGAGACCTGAGTGTTTGAAGTCTTACAGCGTTATGAGTTGTAGGACTGGGAAAGCCCTGAACGGGAAACTGAAGTTCTGTGATTTGAGGCTGAAATCTGAACCTGGTGTTGAATGCTGAAAAACTTACCACAAAGGTCATGAATGGTCATTTTCAGCTATTTTGTTCACAGCTCTCTGTTGTTTCCTCCAGTTGATGATGATATGCAGCAATCGTAGGTTTTTATCCTTTGGGAAAGCTTTTCAACTGTAATAAAAGTAATGCTTTCTTACATTCAGATTCACTTGTTGGTTTTAGCAGTGGCAGAGGAACATTTTTAGAACAATACTGTATATGTGCTAATCTAGATCTGATCCTTTTTAGGTTTTGAATTGATAAGATTTAATCGTTGGCTTAATGGTAGAACAGCATAGATGACAGATTGTCTGTACTACTGAAAGCTATTAGTAGCTTTCCATCCTCCACTCCTACAACCCTCTCTTTCTCTGTCTACTCTTTCAAAACTTGTGAAATTACTTTTTGCTGGGGAAAAAAAAACAATTCAGTTGGAAAAGATTTTATTTTGCTGAGCTCTTCAGATATTCAGTGGCTGAGGCTGCTTTGCCTCGAAACAGAAGTGCCAAACTTCTCAGGTCTGTTGTCATATTTCTATATGTAATGATGGCTGACTCTAAAGTAAAACACTTTGTCATTTAATAATGATAGCTAATAATTAAGTGCCATTCAGCCCAGCCCATGTCTTCTAGCACTCCACCAGAAAGGAGAATCCTCTCTTCGCCTTTCATTGTAATGCACGCTTCATAGATTTGCGTATCTCTTTGTTTAATAGATTTAAATTTGCAGGAGGTATGACCAGGACCAAAAACCACATGCCACTGAAATTCCCTTCTGTAGGACCAGTGGGATAAAACAGGAATATAGATAGGATTTCTCCCCTCCTTTTTACCTTGAGGACCACTAGAGGTTGCTCTTCTCCGTTGTTTAAGGGCTCCATTCTGTCATTACATTTTGAAGCTGAGATTTTTCAGTGGCTATTTTAGAAATAAGCCATTACTGATTTATTCCTCGGGGTGAGTTTTAGAAGATGAAGACTAATCATACACATTTATTTCTAGGTGCTGTGATAGAGTGTAGTTTGTGTAGTGACTGTCATTTTCAGTATTTAATCATCTTTTAAGTAAAGAGACAGTGGCATATGACTGCTTTTCTTTTGTGAACACTTCTTTGGAAGTGTTTGAGACAAATCAGATCTTGAGGACCAATTCTGTCATTTCTGTTTTCAGAGGGCACTATTTATCTCTATAATCCTGTTGCTGTGTATAGGAGTCTTACAAGAACAAGATCTAATCACTGGGAGTAACAGCCCAGGACCTCAAGTGTAATATTGATCTTAAAGCAATGAAAACATCTAAACTAATGTAAATGTTTGAAATACTTGTGTATTTTATTAATAATGTGTGCACCACAAGTGCAGCACCACATTGTAGCGGAAGAGCAGCAAAGTTGAATTGTTCTAGGAAAAGGCAGAAATAAGATAGCCATTANACAAGTGCAGCACCACATTGTAGCGGAAGAGCAGCAAAGTTGAATTGTTCTAGGAAAAGGCAGAAATAAGATAGCCATTAAAGCTTTAATTCCCTTACTCTTTGTCCTATTTAATTACATGCACGTGCAGTGTTTGTTTTATCTACCTATGCTTTTCTGCTCCTTTGCACTTTGCTGTGCATTTCTGTCATGATCTTGTCCCTTGTTCAGCCCTAGGCTGACAACTGGTTTTCCTTCCCACCTGTCTTGTTTTCTGCCCTACCACTCTTGCACTTATTTTGTAAGTCTTTCTACTCCCAAACGCCTGACTTTGGCACTCACCTCTCACTCTTCTATTTACCTTCTCTTTCCATTCCACTCCTGGTTTGCTTTTTCTCTAAGCCTGGGAGATGGGGAGGGGGGTGGGCAGGGAATGCTCAGGACAGGCAGAAAAAAGCCCCGTGTGTGTTCCACAGAGATTTGTTAAATTCAGTTACTCCTGGGCATTTATAATGCAGCCAGATACAGGCTCTGTTCAAAAGGGATCTCAAGACTGACCCAACGGCAAGTTTTTCTTGCGTAGCATGAGTGGGCTGGGGTTTCTTGACAAAACAATTACATAAAACTTGATTTAATAAGAGTGATGCAGTGCTTAATAAAACGTGCCTAAACCTTGCTAAACCTTGCTGAGGCTTTTGAACAGAAAGAAAAGGTTAGGCATGATGTTCTAACAGTTAAAATAATTATAAAGTATTAGAAACTAAAGTCTAAAAATGGAATGTGTCAGACAACCTGTACTGTAGGTGGCACAACCAGACTTAGCCACAATTTGAATGTTTTTCTCAAGTTTCCATGTGCTTTTGACATTTTGCTTCCGTAATGCTTCTGTGAATGTTGCTCCTTGGTGGATCTCTGACAGGGATCTCACCTGCATGAGAAAGGTGGGCAAAATACATGAAGTACAAGAACAGAACAACAGAATTGGATAGGAAGGACATATAAATGAGCTGATGATTTAAATTTTCTGAATCTATGTGGAGATAATTCAGTTTGAAAAGGGACTTTTTTACTTTATTTCCTAAAAAAAAAAAAAGGCAAAACCAACAACAACAACAAAAAACCTAAACAGTCTCAATTTCACTTGTTGGAAAACAAAGCAAAGTTTTAATTGTATTATTAATATTTAAGATTATTTGACCATATGCAGCTCCACATGGAAATCTCACAGAATGTTTTCTAAGAGACTACTTGGATCTTCTCTTTACGGTAATACTGAATGTCTGTCAGGATTGGTTTTCTTTATACTCCATCTAAAGATAGAAATACTTGATTTACCCAATTGATATGGCACAATATTAAAATATTAAAGGAAAGCTGGTAATTAATCTGTAATATTGCACAGCAGAGGGCACTAGCATCATTCCAGATGTCAGTTGTTCATGAAAGTTTTTCAGCAGCTTGCTTGCATGGATACAGAATCTTTTTAGCCCTAGAAATAGTAAAAATAACTGTTCTGGGCTGTGAATTCCCATTTCTCAGTTGAATGCCAGCAGATGTTTGATGTTTAGGCTAAATGATGCCTCTGTGGGTTACTTAATTTGGCTTGCATGTTAGAGTTTGTTATACAATGCACTGTAAGTAGAATTTCCTTTCTGGCGCTTAATGGTGGGATGTTTATCCCTGTGAAATATTCCTGGGTCTGAGTGTTTTTCAGCCTCATGTAGGTTTTGTAACAAGGATGCTTTCTGGCAACGTAGATTTTTTAAATCCTTTTCCCTCACCCACCCCTACGAGTCTCTGTGAGTCTGTAAAAGATGAGATTTTGTAAATACAGTTATAGATGTAATCAGAAAAACTTAATTTTAATCACCTGCTCCGACTGTGTTCTGAAAACAGGTGAGGCGGGGGATGAAAGCTGTGAATTGATCAGAAAATCCAAAGATAAGACATTTTTTCTTCATCGCCAGACTGTTACCTGCTGCTCCTGAGCGCTAACAGAGGAATGCAAGAGAACTGCTGGTGTTTGCAGGCATGAGGGTTTTAAATGCGAGAGAGAAAACCTGAGGAACTTTTTTTTTAATTAAAAAAAATGGGTCCATTGTAACCAGGAAAGCCAGACCTTACTTATGACGTCCTCATTAGATGATGTCTGTGCAGTAGAGAAGCCATTAATTTTATATAAACTTGGCACTGTTGGTGTGAGCTGATAACTGTACACAGTGAGGTTCTGGGCAGGTGCATCTTTATAGTGACCAGTAAGAGGGGCCAGCAAATCCAGATGTTAAAGCTGCTGTTCTTCTTTACCGTGCAGCTGCGTGTGATTTCCAGGATTATTTGTCAGGAGCTGTGGGCATCTAACAACTTGAACGTTGTTAAAATGAAAAAACCAGCCTTTCACCATATGCAGCTGAATTCCTCTTAGCTCTAGTCCTTTCAGAGGAGAAGAGTTAGAAAGAAAAATCCCATCTTGATGGGCCACCAAAACATGTCAGCATTTTGCGCACCCAGCTCTAGTCACAAGAATTTCACGTTCCTGTAGAGGGAGGCAAAGAAAAATGGAAGTCAAGAGAACTGAAATTCCCTAATGAATGGATCCAATGTGGTTTTTCTCTCTCTCCTCCCTTCTCCTCCCTTCTCCTCCCTTCTCCTCCCTTCTCCTCCCTTCTCCTCCCTTCTCCTCCCTTCTCCTCCCTTCTCCTCCCTTCTCCTTTCAGTATCACTTTAAGAATGAAGTTAAAACTAACCAGAATGAAATATCTGTAAATGTGAAGGAACTGACTCTGTGTAACATCAGTCTTCTTGTGTTCTGATATTTTTAATACTTTATTTGTTGATTTTGTGGTTCTTATAAATATTAGTTGAAGGAATCATCCTTTAAATCAGTTTCTTTATGAAGAAAATTATTTTACGGAGGGAGGAAAACAACAGTTTTTAAAATATTTTTATACCTTTCCAATATTTTCGCTCGTGAAATTGTAAAACACAAATCTTAAACTCCTCATGCTTTGAAAGGATACGCTTCTCTTGAAGAAAATCCACTAACAAATATAAATGTGCTCCTTTAAAATTAAGCGCAACGGAACATTGAATTTCTAGCATATTCTTTTATATTCTTTGTATGGTTTGTTGAATAGTTTTCTTGTCTGCTGCTCAGTTACTGTGTGCATCCCAGTTACAAACTCGTGGGGGCAGGCAAGCTCCACGGAATTGAATGTAATTGGGCTGAGTAGTTTGCTTCCAGTGTATTGTAACAGAAGAATTGTTTTCTGACCCCTTCTCTTGGATCTTGGACATCTTTCTCATGATATTATGTACCCCTCATGCCTCAGAATTTTGGTGCAGCTCCATCCTCTTTGTGATGTATGTCTGGAGGAGACTGACACAGAGCAGAACAAAACCCAGACATGCAAAACATGTCAGCATTTTGCACAGCCAGCTCTAGTCACAAGAACTTCACGTTCCTGTAG
>VWZG01002990.1:343184-551145 GCA_013396735.1 Grallaria varia | reverse complement strand
CCTCCCCTCCCCTCCCCTCTCTTCTTTTCATTACCTCACTATTGAGGATAGATGAGGGACATATGATGGGCACAGGTTATTGTTGATGTAAGACAGAAATATGGACTCAGAGGTTTTAGAAGGCGTTGGTTCTGTATCCCAAACCTGCCCCTGACATCGACAGAGCTTGGCTGTTTGTACTCGTGCAGGGGGAAGATTTGACAGCAGAGCTGGGCATTGTGTACATAAGGGTGTCCATCCACAGGTAGCTAAAATATCATGTATATTGATGGTTCCTTTGCTGTAGACTAGTTTTCAGCTAGGAGTTTTACTAGAAGCTTGACTGGATCACAGGTAATAAAACTTGTGTTCCGTGGCTGTGCCGTGCCTACCATAGTACATAAGCATTGCATCAGTTGCTGAAGGTGATAGTTGTTGCAGCAGGAAGGATTCCATTCAGAGTTTCACTCGAGTCTTCTGAGTGATGATGTAAGAGAGAGGCAAATGCACCAATTCAGTGGGTTTCCTGCAGATACACATCCTCAGGAAAATTCTAATTATTATTTTTACCCTGAATTTACTCCATTGCTTGTAATTTCAGTATTTTAATTTTTTTAGAAATGAAACCGCAGCTGAAATTTTTCTAAATTAATGCACCTTAAATTACAGAAGCAAATGCTATGTCAAAATAGTTAAGTTTAGATAAAACTGCCTGAAATGTAACTAAAATAATCACAAATAGGCTCTCCTGGTAGAAAAATCTTATTCAAACAGCCCAAGATTTGGCAGAAATTGGCTTTGAACTTTTCTCTTTACTTAATAAAAAGGTCTAGAGATTTTTTTTTTCTTGTTGATAGATAATGCAACTTAAATGTTTTGACCATATGCCAAAAAATATTTATATGCATTCATTAACTATTTTTAAATCTTTTTCTTGTTTTATAAAAAATGTCTGCTAAAGAGCTGTGAATCTCTCCTTACCTGTGGAGCCCTTATGTCATTTTGCTTAAATAATGCTTGGAAGACACAATGGACTTTACTCAACATGCATTACGCTTACCCAAATTCAGAAAAACCTTTTCATGCCAAAATTGGACTTAGGGAACAGTAAGTCTAACTAGTTGACACAGAGCTAAAATTACTGAGGTAGATTTTGATTCTGGCACGTAAAAGTTCTGTCTAGTTGCAAACTAGAGATCTGTGTTTGTTTGCAATGCTCAAGTGTAGATGGATTAATTTCTTTGGCTTGCTGCTCCTGCTAGTGCTGTTCACAGTGTTTTCTCACACGACTGTCATCTTGCTAGCTTGATAATCCTCCTGCTGGGCAGGATGGGAATTCAGGCCTTAGATCCTGTCTCTGTGGAGAAGGCAAACTACTTTAATGACATTGGTAAGCTTAAACTAGTTGATCTCCTGGCACATTCCAAAGTCACTACAAAAATCCTATATTTATAACAGTATCTCTCCTTAGGTTAGGGATACTCTATGCCTAACTAATCCTGATGGACTTCATGAGTGTTTCAGTTCAAACAGTACAAAAATGTCTTGCTGGCCAGGACGTGGGTAACATATTCCATCCTGATTTTGGAAGAGATGGAGTTACCTGAAAAGCTGTAGCCCCTGGTTGCTCTCCAGCAGCACTGGCTGCCTTACAGCCTTTCAGCTGAACCTCTAGAGAGTCTCATGGGAAAGGTCGCTGGTTCCCTGCGGTGAAAGCCATCTGGATTCACTCATGTCTCCTCCAGCAGCAATCTGAAGTGGACTGACTTTGCCCAAAAGCATAGAAAAGGAAATCTGGCAAGGTCTGGCTGTTTAATAACCTGGTAGTCTCGAGTGGGGAATAGTAATAAACTATTTAACTATATAAACTATAGAAATATTTATACTATAGAAACTTTTAGTTTCTTCACCCAGTCTAGCTATATCTGCAAATGGATGTTCGACTGCTTGCACAGTTATTCTGTAAACTCTGTGGATTCGGGCACATATCTGGAAGTAATTTTCCACGCTGAAAAAACATAATTGAAATGGCCATGTCCCATTGATTCTTCCTGAATATCCCTGAAAGAGTGCATGACCTGTTACTGCTTGCTAACTACAGTTGCCCAGAAAACATTTCTTCAGTAATAAGAAGTCAGCAATCTGTGAAGTGCTAAACATCCATCTAACTTGAAAGTCTGCCCTTGTTAACCAAAGTAAAACCTGAAATGTGGCTCATAGTTGTCATGCACTGCATGAGATGTGGTCACTCAAAGTTACAGCACTCGTTTTGGATTCTTTTAGGCTTTCAAACTATTGGCAGCCCATAGGGCTTAAGGTTTGGGAATTCAAAGTAATATAGGTATGTGTAACATAGGTATGTGTAACATAGGGACCTCTAACACAGGCACGTGCAAAATACAAAGAATTATGCAAGATCTCTGTCTTGCTTTAAAACGTGTAATTTATTCATGACTGAAAATATGTAGTGCTTGTCTTTTGATGTGCCTGTTATGTTCTGTCTGATGATTTTAGCTGACTTAATTGCACTACCCTAACAAAGCTTTTGCAGTTTTCACCACCATAGCACTGTGATTGGGACAGAATTCTGGCGGTGACTTGGATAGAACTCTGTGGTGCTTTATGTTAGATTACGTAATAGCCCAGCGAATTAAGGGAATACACTAGTCAAATAATATTATTTCTCTTTTATAGGGCAAATTGTGTGCAGATTGTACCTGCAATTTCTTTGCTATTAAGAATGCTGGTTTCATATTGGTGAGATCCAGAAAGTCTATTGCTTAACATGTTACATAGATTGGAAAGAGTTTCATTATCAGGGGATAACATTCATAGTCATATAATACGTATTGCAAAGCTGTCACAAAAAGACCAAAACTTAAGCAAGTAGAAATGGCCAAATATTTGCCTGAACACCAAGCTGGGAATAGCAAGGAAAAACTACTATCATTGTATGCAAATATAATGTGTAAGTCTTCATGAAAACTATATCCAGTAGAAATATACTGGAGTTCTTTAGGTGTGGTGGGATAGTGGGGATGTGATTTAAATGACTTGCACTGAAAGTATCTTAAATTATTTTCTGCATATTCTTTCAAAGATATAGCAGTTGCTGAGATTTGGATACTTCTCACTTGAGTCACACAATGGTTATATTTTTTTTATATACATATATTTATAATTCAGGGATCCTCTAATATATTTTCATTCTATCATAGAGTTCTGTTGGAAAATTAAACAAATAGGCTCTGGAAGCAAAAAATATGCAGATTTACATATTTAAAGAGTTATCAAGAAAAAAAAATCCGTTAGTTCTTGCTTTAATTGAGTACATAAAGGTTGAAAATTCCTCAGTCACTCTTACATCTCATTAAATGTGATGATGGAATTTGTGTGCATCATCATCATCTCTTTGAATATAGTGCTGTTAAATAGAAAGACCTCTTCAGAAATGTTGGGGGTTTGGTTTGTTGGTTTTTTTTGGTTTGTTTGTTGTTTTTTTTTTTTTAAAGTAGCATTTGTAATTCGTGTGTAAATGAAAAGATGGGAACATTTTGTGTGTAAAATTTCAGGTTTATTTAGGGAAGGAGTAAATGGTGAGGCTGTGTGCTTGTTGATGCTTCCAATGTAAGTTATCAATTCATAAGTCTCTGTGAATGTAACTCAAAAAGTTCCCAATCTCCTGGTCCTGAGTTTTAGGAACAAACATCCATGTACGTACTGCTATGATTTCCTCCTTTGATCCAGGGAGAGTTTTTGCATAGGTGCTGTAGAACCAGGTAGGTGATTGTTTTCCTTCCTAACTCACAGAACATGGTTTGGATTTAAAAGGAAGGAGAAAGTGAGTAAGCAAGTAATTGAAGATGGGAGAAAGAGGTTGCTGACCCCGGTGTTATCTTTGGAGGCAGATTGTTCCTTTTGCTGCAGAAAAAAAATAAGAACAGTTTTGAGAGGGCTCACTTTAGAATGATACCATTTAAATTGGAGTCATCAGATGTTCTGAAGTTCTCCTGCCATCAGTTCTTTTACAGTCCTGATTCTTCCCTGGAAACTTCTGATGTGTTTTTGCCGTGCCAACCTACAGAAGCGAGGCGTGCAGAAGAGGGTTGCCCTCGAGCTGCCTTGGGATTGGGAAAACAGCCCTTACTGGGTCGAGCACCTACTCCAGGCTGCTGTCAGGACAAGCTAGCAAGACTTGGCCACTGATTTACATGGCTGCACTGGTGCAAAGTCTGTGATAAGCTGTCAATATCTGTCAAGAGAGATAGAAGTTGGTGTGTTAATGGCCTGGGAACGCAGGGAAATAAATGGTTTCTGTGCTTCGGCATATTCACGTGGAAGATACTGTTGTTAGGAATAATGTAAGGAACGAGTGGTACTTACTCCATCAGTGGTCCCAGACAGCACACCGTTCCTGTGCTTGGGCATCTCGGGGTGAGGACACGTTCTTATGACTGAGATCTGGACATCCCTCAGAGATGTGAGACAGTGAAACCATTCAGGACAGAGAAGAAAGCTTCACACAGCGAGGGCTGCGTGAGGATGCGAGGTTGCCTGAATATAGTTACTGCGCTGGGATTTAGCCAGAGTAGCTGTTATCTTGTGAAACATGCCACGTGATGTTTTTAATTTATTTTTTTTTTAATTTTTGGGCTTTATGTCCAAAAGCATGAATATTTGTTTCCACAGTATCCTATTATGTTGGCTTACAAATTCTTGATGCTTTTGGTATGTTAATGTGTAGGGCATAAGAGCGTAAGTGGTTAAACACTGCTCAGATGCTGAAGCTGGAAGATGCACAGGTATTACTCAGCCTAGTGGAAAAAAAATTAAAAATTATCTGAAAAATTTGAGGTAACAAATCTGTTCCATTTGTATTTCTTACTCTTTGCTTTTCATAAAGACGAAAATGCCATAGATTTTGTACTAAACAGATGCAGCAAATATGCCTGAAGCACAGTGTTCTGTATATTTAATAAATTATGTTGTAGGTGGGGGTGTTTGCATACTTCTGAATTATTCACTACAGCATTTTAGATAATTTAGCTTTGTATCTCATTCCATACCCACTCTCAATAAGTTAATATTTCAACCACAAACATTCATCTTGTTAAGAAAAGGATGATTTTAAGGGGAGGGAGGAAGAAGGAAGGGAACAAAGTGTCTTGACGTTCCTTTTGAATTTAAAGAATAATTGAAGATAATGTGTTGTCTCTCACGTGCCAGAACTGTCTTGTGGATCCTCAGCTATTACCAGCTCCAGTTATTTGACTTAACAGAGCTGAAGATCAAGCCTTAATTATCCTGGGATACAGAAACTTTTAAACAACTTAAAATAGCTAGCTTTATAGGCTTGACTTGGAAAAAATGTGAGAAGTAACGGAGAGTTCACTTTTCTGATTGAACATAGAACTTGTAGTAATCATAAGAGACAAAATGAGTTACCCTTCCTAAATGTGATGAGATTTCTCATGCTTTGACTGTATTTTGTTTCTATAAAACTGGAGATATAGAATGGGATGAAGGAAAGAACTGTTCAAGCAGCAGTAGGTCAGCCTCTTTATTTCAGTGTCTTTTTTTATTTATTTTGACATTGTAAATACCACGAAATAAGTACTAGTATTTTAATAGCTGGAGAAAGGTAGATGGGTCTTGATACTCTCTCTGCTTGCCAGGTATTTATCCAAGTGTACCCTGCCTGTGCTATAACACAAGAGCCAATTTAGCCCTACGCTGAAGTTCTACTTAGAAAAGGCATTGTAAAACTGATGCTGTACCATTCTCTCTTGACTTCTGCTTCCTGTGGTTCTCAGCACCTTTCCCAGGAAAATGTACCTCATGACACAGCTCAGCATCGAGTGGTGTTCCCCAGCACGTGCACTTTACGGCCAAAATGAAGGTAGTTTGAAATGCATAAAAGGACTGGCTTAGGTATTTATGCTGGGTTGGGGGACAGGCAGATGAACATTGTGTGTCTGCCAGACTCAGCCTCTCTTAAAATGCACTTTTTGAAATGTTTGAAAATTGAAGGAAGGGAAGTTTTCTCCTCACAGAAACTGAGGTCTGTTGGGCTTGTGATGTCTTCGAAGCAGTTTTGTACTGATTTTAAGTGTTCTGACTGATAAATGCATCAATGTGGAAGATGAAAGGTTGAGTTGGGGGAAAAGCCCTGAAGGGCTTTTGTCCATCATTCAGATGAACAGATGAAAGTGAAAACAACTTAAAAAAAGAGGAGTTTCTGGATAACACAATTCAGTAACCCATTGTCTTCCTGCCCTAGACTACTACCAGCCTTCTGCAATACCTACTGCATAGATATTTCCGTATAAAATCTAAGATTCCAGAAGTCCTCTTGATTACCCATTGCCAAATAATGAGCCTGTGGTTGTTTTGCTTGTACACTGGTTCTCCTGAGCTGGAAATGTACAATCAGCAGGTTGTGCATGCCATCTTCTGCCTAATATCTTTGTCTACTTTTAAAGTTGTAGCAGGCTTCTTAACATACAATTTTTACTTTCTACTATTTCTAATCTTTTGTGTGACTGTGAATTATTGACTAGCTGAAACCAACCTGTGATACATCTGAAGATAAAATGGGCAAGAAAGCAGTATCTCCCATTACTGTCACTTTATGGCTTGACAGACTCAACAGAGGGAAAAACAGTAAAACCCCTCCTTGCTTTTGTCAGTGAGGTGGGTGGATCAGACCCTGAGCACACCGCAGAAACAGACTCGTGGAAGAAATGTGTGCTGATCTTTGCCAGTTTTTTGGTAATAAATGCACTTTTAAAGTCTCTCTCAGCTGGGTGTTGCAGAATAGAAACGCCGTTGCAAAGCAGCCGGGGAAATCTTTCTGTGTCAGAAGGATGAGTGGAGCAGGAGGCATTGCAAAGGTGATGCTGGTAAAAGAGCAGAGCAGAAAGGAGGCATTTTTTGATGGAGACATACTCTTGGGTCTTTGTATTTCTGAGCAGCTTCTTTAGTGGACCCAGGCAAATGTTCGTGACTAAACCATGAACTAGATAAAACTTACTCAATACACATTTAATTCCACCCAATCAAAAGATCATGTGGGTTAATGAGTATTTTGAGCCAATGTATTTTTTCATGTAGTGTGTGAAACTGAACATTTGAAATATGTAGGTGCATGTGGACGCTAAGGAGTTACGGTTATATTTGGTATGTTCATTATTTCTATAATTGAAATTAATAGATTCACAATGTAACAAAAAATGCACCTGAATTCCACAAGGTGATTCTGTTCGATTTCAGAGTTTTCTCTGAAGCCTTTTGTCTTCAGAAGTCCACAAAATCCAATAGACCTAATATAGCCATTTACTCTGGTAGGTTTTTTTGTCTGTTTTATGGTTTACTTGAAATTGTTGCATAAATAGGTGGTTTGGTGTCTGTTTCCTCACATACCTGCATTTTCACAAATTTTAATCTGTAGTACCACCAAGGAGTTTATCTGCAGTGTAAGACTTGGAGATCTGTGCTTCTAAAGCTTTCAACCTTTGGGAAACCCCATCCCATCCCTACAGAAGTGAATCACTAGCATGCCAACCGCATAGTGTTTGCACTTGGGTTTCAAGTTCTTTCAGGCATGGACTATTGCCCCGTTAAGAGTTTCCTGCTGCTGGACTTTTCTGACCCACCATGCTGACACGGAGCTCATCACTGGGGAGTTGACGGCTCTTGGGAAGGTGCTAACGGAGCGGTCTCGCTCTCCTTTTACAGAATCACGTAAACCCAGCGATGGATTTCACGCAGACCCCTCCAGGAATGCTGGCCCTTGACAACATGCTGTACTTCGCGAAACATCACCAGGATGCTTACATACGGGTAAGGCTTCTCCCTGCCCTTGGGATCTTTGTGGTTCCCTGTTCGCAGGGACTGTGTGCTCGTCGCAGCTGACTTTGAAGAGGAGGTTCAAAATCCTGGTATCGTTAACAACAAATTCTAGGAGCGCAAACCACGTGACACTAAAACGTGGCATAAGGCCGTAAAAACTTTGGGAGAAAGCTGTACGTATGGTCTGTCATTGCTGAGTCAAATATCATGGATATTACCTTTTGCTTCTTCTCCACGGACACCCCCTTGTCCTGGGGGAGAAGCTTGCGTGCCCTTATGAGGTTGTGAGCTGTGCTGGCGGTGGTTGTGCCTCCGGTAGGGTCTCCCATGCTAGTCAGGTCTCAGCTGAAGGGTCAGACAAAGTGTGTCCACGGGCAGGATGGGTTCACCAGCCTCCCAGCAACCATCCTAGGAGAAGGACAACTCTAACTCCAAACCCGGGCAGATGGAGCTCACTTAGCCCTATAAAGCCATCCATCTAAGAGAAGGATACTCTAACTAAACCTACATCCTGAGGACTTCACTGCCACCATCCAAGCTTGCTAGGCCCTGGCAGATGAACCTTAGGACTAAAGGGTGGGGCCAGTTCCGCGCCCGCTGCGCCTCACCTAGAAAATGCACTGCTCAGGCTCGAAGGATTCACCCACTTGCAGCAAGCGTGGGTAGAGCCCTTCCCAAATCTTTGTTTGCGAAGCCTGGCCATGAGTGATGATGACTTAGGCCTGGAAAGAGAAGGGAAATGAGCTTTTGCCTTTGTCAGGTGCATAATGGATGGTGATAAGCTCGGAAATTAGTAATTGTGTAGAATTCTCTGGCCTGCTCAAAGTCTCCCAGAAACTGTCAGGGGTTTTTGTGGAAATGAGGCTTTGATGAGTGAATGCCTTGAAAGGTGGCTGAGTTCGCAGTGCCCTCAGAGTTAAGATGTTTCCTCTTAAACTACTGCTGTAGGTGAGGTCATGCTCGGAGTAAAATATCTACAAAACATGAGTCACTTGCATGGCCCGTTCCTGCCCCCTGCCCACTCCACTTCCTACGGTTATTATTTCAAGGGTAGTTAGAGCAAGTTGTGTGTGGCGCCCTTACAAGAAGAGGCATAGAGCTGAATAATACCCACCTTGGATGGGAGCAGCTTTTCCTGAACTTCACTGAAATCAACTATTTGCCAAGCACCAACCTGGCAAGCACAGATAGGAGCACAGGATAGTCCAGAAAGTCAGTGTCTCAAGGTCACAGGGATGGTTTAACTCTCCAAGAGAAAGTGCAAACATGCAAACCTGCTTAAAGAAGTTTGTGTATAGCAAGGATGTTGTAGAGCCACCAATCACTTCCACGAAAAGCTGAGTGAGCTTTTCATATACGTTATCATCTGTTCAAAGTAGATCGGTGTCGAAGTTCTAACATAGTTTGTGAAGGGCCTGACAATATCCAAGGGCACAATAATAGACCACAGGATTGTAGGATTTGCTCTTTAAATAGATCTTTCTCCTCAGTCCAAGTCTAGCAATAACTCTTAAAAAAGACAGTGTTGTAGTATGCAATACAATGGTATTTATCAATCCCTATAAGCCCCTGAGGGACTATTTCACATACTGGACAAAGAGGGTGTTTTCTGGATAAACTATCCTGAATACTAGTTTTGTTTATATATTAAAAAAAAGAACTGGTTACTGTTTCTCATTCAAATTTAGTAAGATCTGGACTGTGATACTTCAAAGGCTTCTTCTGAAAATTCTGAGGTTAGAGAATATACTTAGCAGAGGCAGACAGTGCTTCCAAATGAGACAATCATGTTTTAAAAAAGCCTGAAAAAAATTTAAAGTAGACAGAAATGCTATTGAAATAGGGCTTTCATTGACATCTCTCAATTTTTTCTTATTTTTCATTTTCATGTTGCAAATGCTGTCTTAAAAATTGGATGCAGTGAAGCACGTAATTAGCCGTTCTTTAGAAAAGACTTTGTTTCTGGCTCAGCACTGTTTCTGTCGTGCAGTATTTTTGCTGCTGCATTACTGAGAATTTTTGTTGGCTTGGGATGCCTGTTTTTATTCTTTCGTGGTTCCTGGTAGGAGGGTGCCCGAGCGCCTCGTGTATTTCCCGTCTAAGAAAGAGCACACATATACCAGAATTGCCTTCCAGAGGCACTCTCGGATTCAATTGCTCGCCTAAAGCTGCTTGGGGAGCTGTAAACACGCTTTGGGGGTATGGTAGCCTACCCACCACTCCTGAGGAGTTCTACTCAGGGTTTGTACCTGCGTTGCTGGTGCCATATGAGCACCTCTGGGATGAGTGGGGATGTGCAACTCCTACAGGGCTGATGGTCGTGCTTTTTTGTCTGTTCATCTCCTTGACCTACCGGCTGGTGTCCCGTCGTTTCCCGTGGGCCCTGATATGCCTGTTTCTCTTGTGAGTTTCTTATTTTACGTCTACCATTACCTTTCCTTCATGGCCTTTGGCTCCTGAAGCTCCCACAACACCAGTTTGCTCAACTTATACAGCCTGTTGACCTTGCTTGTTTTATCAGATATATTTCTATTCCTGCACCTTAACAAAATTTCTCCTGCGGTCAAGCTGAAGTTTCTGTATGACATTGTTAGCTATACAAGTACCACTTACATACTAACCAACTTTTTAACATGAGCTCTTCTCTTTTTTTTCATTGTTGATGCTCAGAAATATTTTGGTTCCCCGGAGGAGAGATTATTTTCAACTTGCCCCTTTGCAATACGGTTAATTCCTCTGCCATGGATTAATTCCTAAGCCCCAAAACGTGATAATATCTCTTCTATGCAGTAATTAGAAATTGAGCCTGAAAACCAGAGTTTGTTTGAAACCAGCTTGGAATACACGAAGTTTTCCCTGGCAGAAGGGGGTGTATTAAGCAGAGACGCTATTGGGAAGTCATACTGGTTTTTACGGAGTGTATTGGCAGTGCTGCATTTTAATGGGCAGCACAATGCCCTGCAGTCTGCCCTGCCACTTTCTCAGGATGCCCCAGCTGTGTGACCCTTGGTTGGGTTAACTTCTTGTATTAATGAAAATAATGGATAGGAAGAAGTTGAAGAGAACACAGTCAATAAGGAATCTCTTCCCTTTTCGTTCCTTGTTCTACCTCTTTTAAATGTTTCTGCTTAGGAGTACTTTGCATAATAAGTGGATTAGTTAGTTGGGAAGAGTGTCTGAAACTGGAGTGCCCTTTGGGGGGCTGGCAGTGGCGCTTCAAAGACAGGTAGAAAAGTAATGTACTTCAGCAAATTAAAGTAGGAAGAGTAAATACCATTGCAGTTTGTTGAAGAACATGGGTGTGAAGGCAGTGGGGCAGAAAGATAACTTTGCATCTTGAAAGCAAAACGCATTTCAGGGTGAAAATATGGGTATCACACAGTGAAGGAGGAAACAAAAATAATCACAATTTTTTCTCCTGCTTTATTCTTTTTTACCTACTTGCCCACAATCCACTACTCCCATTCACCTTTTTCCTGTTGCAGTAATATGTTTTGTTTACTTGCTGTCTTCCTTTGTATAAACACAGTGTTTATATAGACTTTGAGTTAACAGATTTTGAATCTCAGATTTTTGTTTGCCATACATTATGACTGGAGCCTCCAGCAGAAAGGTTGTTTTGTGAACAGGAAAAAAACAAACATGTTTTCTTTGACTGCATGGTATCATTAATGATCATTTAGATTTTTAAACAAGTTTCCTGTTGAATGAGTTTCCTGTTATCTTTTCTTTCTCTATTAATTGTCTGGCACTATCAGTGACTGATATGCTCTGGGTTTTTTCACGTTCCACTTAAATAATCAATCACTATCATCAGAGGCTTGGCTTTTAGAAGGTGATGACATAGTATTTGGAATACAGTGATGGAAATAATGTTGAATCTCTGAAAGAAATTTTAAAATTTTCCGCAGGAAATAATTGGCAGCTTCCCAAGCTCCATAATTACAGGACAGTCAGAGTGTATAATTAAGTTAAAAGTGAAGAAAATGATTGGGATAAAGCTTTGTGACAGATAATTATTTTTTTTGTTCTTTTGTTGCAGACAAGTCATGTGTCTCCCCTTGTTTCAATTTGCTCCTTTCCAAAACTACTTCAGCTTTACATTCCACTAAGTTAAAAAAAAAAAAAATTATAAGTTACCTTTAAGACAGACTTTATTCAGTACAGACATCTTGACGTTTTTCTTACTGGTAACTTGTAGCAGTGTGCCTTTGAGACTTTTCTGAGTGTAAAGCGAGTCTGAGAAAAAAACCTTTCCATGGAAATACTAATATGCAACCACTGCTATTACTATATTTATTGGTGCTTTGTTCAAGAGTTTGTGGTACAAGACTATTCAGATCCATTTTGTTTTCAAAACAGAAGCAGGAGAGAGGTTTAAATATAAGAAATTGAAATATTTTATATGCATACATGCTTGTTGTGTATTCATTTCCCTGTTTGTTTTTTTTTTTAATGATTGCTAATATTGATGTAAAATAAGTATACATTTTTAATTGAGTGCGAAGTGTAAGCTTAAAGAACCAAACTGGGCACTCCTTTTATTTGTAATCTAAAAAGTTAAAATTGGTAGTTTTTGTCCTGTATTTAAAATGTGAAGTGTTTGTGCCTGGGATGCTTCTTTTTGACACCAGCTTTGCAATTTTGGTAAGCTGACCCCTCTGTGTGAAGTTAGTGTTCATTCAGGCATTCTTGAGAGCAGACAGTAAAATCAAAGCTACTGCTCCTGTTGGGACTGTAGTGCCATTCCTCTTGGATCTTTGCTAACGTCACATATTTCCAGGCAGAAAGAGCAGCTGCCATTGGGTAGACTGGCTTTGCAGCGACTACACCTTAGCTTCTAATGCACTGCCCTTGAAATATTCCCTTATTTTACATTTTCCTCACAGGCATCTCACTATAGTGAGAACTTGTGCTGATGTATCTGGGAAGGGGTGGAGGATTTTGCTTAGAGCTTATTGAATTTCACAGTAAATCAGCTGAGTCACAAAGAAGTCCCACATGATGATGTGTCTGGTGGGATTCACATTTCTCGTTCTACTGAATTTGCTTTTGATGGCTGCCAAGTTGGTGACTTGTCTATACGTTCCTCCTGTGTTTCTCACCAGCTGTATTCTAGCAGGACTCAGCGCTTCTTTGGGGTGAGATTCTGCCTCGAGAAGACTGTGTCTTGTCCTTTTGTTTAAGCGCAAAGGATTGGTGCTTCAGGCACAAAGAGCAAATAAAGTTGGCAGCTCTGGGTCTGAGCATTGGCTAGACACCTCTTTTGGGTTCTGCCCAGCTGGCTGCCCAAGTTTATGCCCAGTTTCTTTGCCATTGGATTATTGGTCTCTTCATCTGTGTAGAAAAAAATAAGTGCTTCTTGGAAAAAAATGTCATTTTGCTGTAGCCTGAAATTCAAGACTCATCTGCAGAAGAAAGTGTTTATGCCTTTTCCCGCTGATTTTATCTATTTCATTCCAACATTTCTTAGACATTACATGTAAAATTTTCGGTATAAAATGTTTTCACCACGGTAGGAAAGCGGTGTTAAAATCCATCCCAAAAAGTTTGACTTATTAATTCCTTGTTATGTTTCATAATGGGTCCAATTCTTCTTCATTTTTTTGAGTGGTGAGTAAGTGGTATGCCCCTAAATTTTCTGTTCTTGTAGTTAAAAAAAAATCTTAACAGTTATTAAAATGCTCCAAATCAAAACAACATATGGATTTTGGTTGCACCAAGAATTACTTTGATTACCTGAAAATTAGAAGCTGACCTGGTTTATGGTCAGTGGTAAAAAAGTCTCCTTTCCCCTGCATTTGCTGAGCTGCTAAATAGGTTATTCATGCAGTTGCAATGCAGGGACGGTTCTTCCTCATCAGCTACTTGAGTTGCTACATTTGGGGAGGTTGAGGAGGGAGTTCTTTTGCTCTTGAAGCTTTCAGAAGTCACAGTGGAGGAGCAGGTGCTGTTTGCAAGTGCTGGTGATGCAGGCGGGAGGATTGCTGCCATCCTGCAGAGCGCTCTCAGAACTTAAATGGGCTGAGTCACAGTCAGACTGTCTGCTGTACACTTTCTAACCCATGCAGTTGTTGTATAGGAGGCTGCCTACACATCCTTCCACCAATTCACAAAGTCTGCTTGTGCCCACTCGTTCTAGCCTGATCAGATATGAGGAGTCCAATATATAATTTCGGTATTTTCTGAAATAAAATTGAGCTTGATTTCTGCCACGCTTCTCCTTCCCCCTCTAAGAAATGACAGGAAAAGGGATGTAATTTATTTCTCTTCTGCAGAAGGTAGACAGAAAAGTGAGTTGTGTTACAAGAGTCTTTTCAGTGAGTCTCATGAAGGAATGCAGTTTTCCCGTATGAGACCTAATTACCTAGGCCCAGTGGTTCCCAGCCTATTAACGTGTTATTGTCTTCTCTTTTATCTGCCAGGCTTTCCGTTCTTCCCTTCCACTCAGCTTTGTCAGAGTGGGCTCTGTGCTTTCTGCTCACAGCTCTCCCTGGCAGCAGCAGGTTACAGGGCCCTTCCTCGCAGGATGGACTGATCAGCCCCCAGGTTGCTTATTCGTAGCTGTGCATCAGACATGTAGTGTCTTGTGCTGGTTTAAAAGTAAAGCGGCAGGAGAAATGAATCCAACTCAAAAGAGTTTAGAAGTCAGAACTAAATTTAATAAAAAGATTACAATAGATACACTGATACAAAGGAAAATTGGTTTCAGCCCTCAAAACCCAGTTGTACAACCCAGCCCGCTGGGGCACAAACAGTATGGTGCTCACCAGCCCCTGTGCTGAGCACCACGTGGTCCCCCTGAGTCCAAAGCAAAAAGAAAAGGAAAACCTGTTTTCCTTCCAGAAGGTTGGTGGTCGCAGTCTGGTTGAGAGTGGTAGTTGCAGTCCTGTTGAGGTTCTGGTCCTCCTCTCAGTCTGATGAGTGAGTGAGTGCCCCAAGTCCCAAAACCCCAAGCTTATATATGCTTGGGTTCAGAGAGGAACACCCAGTACCTCCCCCAGGGTGAGGAGTTTCACATTGGGCAGTTTACTCAGTGAGTCACAGGATATTTCGGTCTACTTGATGGCCTATTAGCAGACATGACCCCTCAGGCTGGGTGTGAAGGTGTTAATGATTCCCAGAGGGGAGTTATCACACCTGAATCATTGGGGTGAAGACAGGGAACCCTCTTATCTCTGTTTCCTCATGCACCCAGTTCATAGCCTGAGGTGTCAGGTGTGTCCTGGGCAGCTGTTGCAAATAATGCATCGTTAACAGTTCATGATAAATGGCAGAGAGGGTATAGAATATGCAGTTCCAGTTACATTCCCACAGTGATAAACTGGTCCCAGCCACTATAACTAGGATATGTCTTATCCTTAACATGGTCCTGGAACTACACGACCCTCAGGTAAGGCATGGCTTAGAATCTGTGCTTCTCACATCAGTGTCCCTTCTCATCTCTTTTAGTGTCCGTAGTAGGTCTCAGTTCTTCTTTCAAATCTTGGTTTAAATTGCAATTCTAGTGCAGTTCCAGAGGAAGGCAGAAATAACTGTTGCTTTATTTTGTTTTGCCATGAGAAATTTCCGTAATGGCTTGGGAATGTGAAGGAAGACTGAGATAAAAGAGAGAGGAAGCATGAGAAACTGAAAATACAGGGGCAGAGAGGACAGTGCAGAGTGAAGGATATTGGAAGAGGACTGATGCTGAAGCAAATGACAAGCTGCCTTAGGAAGAAAGGAAAATTGCTGATGAGGACGGATGGAAGCTGAGTCTGACTGCAGTAGAGTCTCTTATCCTTCCCAGGAAGCATAGCCTAAGAACTTGCTTCTTAGAGCATCTATGTGGAAAGGGAATAGTGAAGCCCACCATAAGTGATAAGGAGGCTTAGGAAAAGCAGCGTCAAGAAAAAGAAGAGCATCTCTGCACTTTCTGGATATTAAAATGCTGCTTGACGTTACATTTTGGGTCCAAGGAAGTTTTTATGGTCTTTACTAACTAGATCTCTGAACCTCTTGATATTAACCTACAGCAGAGTGCTGGAAAACTTGTTCTCTATTAAAACAGGATCACATTAGATAGCACCACAAAATTGGTCTGTGGAAATGCTTCCTTTTAATAGCGCAGCAACACTCATTGAATTGTCTGCTGTGGGATTTATGAGAAGTATTGATGCAGCTATAGTGAATATTGCCTTTCAGGTTTGTATTTACCTCCTAATCATAATGAATCTCTATTCCATTGCCAAGCTCTGATTTTGGTTCAGGAATCTGAGAATTACATCTGCAATTGCTGTGGGCAGTATGCTTTGAGCCAATTTCATCTTTAATGTGGAGGATTAAGGGACTGGCTGAGTCAATATTTCTTCCCAGTGAAGGAGAAATATTTCTGTCTGGTGGTTTTAGCCTCTTGGATTTTGATGAGGAAGCTCTTGAATACACCTGCCTGGAAAACTTTGCCTTTTGTCAGTCGTTAACTCTTAGATACAGTCTAAGCTTCATTACTGAAGCTCATGCAGACTTTTAAGCTCATGGTAGTCAAGTGTAGAAAATCCTTAGTTTTGTCCACTGCCTCCCTGAGGGTCTGTTTTGTGCTTCTGAGGTAGTGATGGACTCAGTGAATAATTCAATGGAAAATCTTAAAGGAACACTGCCTTTCATTAGAAAATCTTTTCATTTTGGGGTTGGTGTCATCTTTGTGGGTTTTTTTGCCACTGGATAATTTGCATTACTCCTCTCTGTGGAGTAAATTTAATAAATTAAATTTATTTTATGGCCATGCCTTTGGTAGATATCTTGTTGAACCTTATACAGTTGTTCCCATCCCTTTGATCAAATCTGTGAAAATCCCATTGTGGAGTCTTCCAACCTTCCAACGTATCAACACTCCCGCCCAACTTGCTGTCATCTGCGAACTTACTGCGGGGGCATTTCATCCTCTCATCCAAGTCATTGATAAAGATGCTAAACTGGACCCCAGTACTAAGCCCTGGGGAACACTTATGACTGGCTGTCAGCTGGATTTAGTTCCATAAATATATATATAATTATATATCTGGAGAGCTATTCTTTTATATCTAAGATAGGTAACTTAATAAAAACTGTGCAGATCTGTACTCTACTACAAATACAATAAAACTCCCATGCCTTAACAGGCTGCAGAATTTCATATGTAGAAATGTCAAGAAAATGGATAACACCGATTTCCTAAAAATGTCACCTCCTTCCATTTTTAAAGACATTTTCAAACCTCTTCCTCCTCTTCTGCTTGTCAATTCATCTCATTCTTCCTGTGATACCATTTTCTTCTCATTCTATGCTTCTCTCACACACTTTATCTTTTTCCCTTCCATTTTCTGAACTGCTGTTTAGTTGATTTTTTTTTGTTTCAGGTTTTTTGAGGGTTTTTTTTAAAGAATGTGACTCAGACTTTTCCTGTCTGCTCTCCCTTGGTAATTTTCTTTTCTTTTTGTTTTGTTCCTATTGAGATTCTCTGGGTCCAGAGAAGGGCAATGAAGGTGGTGAAGGGTCTAGATGAGGAGCAGCTGAGGGAACTGGAGTTGTTTAGCCTGGAGAAATGGAGGCTCAGGGGTGACCTTATTGCTCTCTCCAGCTCCCTGAAAGGATGTTGTGGTGAGACTGGGATCAGCCTCTTCTCCCAAGGAACAAGCAGTTGGACAAGAGGAAACGGCCTCGAGTTGTACCAGGGAGATTGGGATTGGGAGAGTAGATGAGGCACTTCAGGGACATGATTTAGGGGTGGACTGAGCAGTGCTGGGTTGTTGGTTGGACTTGATGATCCTGAAGGTCTTTTCCAACCAAAATGATTGTGATGCTGTGGTGCCAAGAGTTCTCCTGCAACGTCCATGGTCTCTGCCTTTAAATATTTGTTTTTCCCAAGCAAAATTTAACCACTGTACCTGCTCACTGTGAAATGTCTGGTGGATCTGCAGCTCATTGTGGATTTGTGATGGGGAGGAGGAGGAAGATAATAGGGTGCATTAATGAGCATTAATGACAGACCTCCATTTGAATGAAAGTTGTGTGGGCTTGCAACTTCCTCACTACTTTCCTTTCCGTGGTAAGACAGCTGTTGTGAGAGGAATGTGAATCAAGCCAGGAGCGTGTTCTATAGACATCGAAAAGAATTTTCTGTCTTGAGCTGTGTGTTATATTTCTTTCCCTGCTATTGTTTTCACCAGTTTATGAAGTAAACATGTCCATTCCCTGCTTATTTCTCCTCCGTAACCAGAGTGATAAAGGAAATAACATTAAAATCATGCCCTTATCAGTTGTATTTATAGCATTTTACTTTGGAACAGGATATGAGTCGTGAAGTCGTGAAGAGAGTATTACAAATACAATAATGAATGTTGTAAATCTGTTGCCAAGACTAGGAATGATTTCTCTTTGGGTATTTATAAGAACCTTTTTTTTTTCTTTCCCTTTTTGCTGTTGCTGTTTCATACGGAAGATCCATATCTGTCCAATTTGCCTACAGATATTTAGATGCAGTAAAAGGCCTTCCATCTTCCTTTCTTAAAGAAATGTAACGTGGCAGCACTGCCTTATTTTGTACAGCAAATGCTAAAAAAATTGATGCTTGCGGAGTGTGTGTCTGAGGATCATTTCTAGACTGCTTTACATATTGATTACTCAAATTGCCATTTAATTTGCTGTATAGCAATACACAGTGCCTTAACTGTTTCTCAGGCATTCTTATTGATTGCTGTAATTCTGCCTTGCATTATATGCATAGATGGTGTCGCCATTAAATATTTATGTGCTCATGAAATGTTAATGCGTCGGGTTAATGTGAAACTCAACAAAGTGCATTTGCCAGAAGCGAGCAGGAATACTGATCCGAGTGCTTCCCTCTCCCTCCCCCTTGCCCTTTCCATTTGCCTCTCCATTGATTTTATTGCCAGTGTTTCTCTGCTGTATCTAAATCTGTGTCGAAGCAACACCCTGCTCCAGTATGCAGATTTTATGTTTTATTATGTGAGAGATAAAACAGGATAATAAAAAGAATAAGATATCTCGGGGAGGTGTTGAGTCACACGGCTTTGCGTTGTGCCTCTGCTGCTCTATCACTGCTCCTGCCTTTGGGTTGTAGGGATGTAGAGCTGTCCTCCATGAGAGATACTGGAGCAGGATGACTCATCCAGAAGACCAAGTCATATTCACACGTTCCTCCAACAGTGGCTGCAGCATCACCAAACAAAAATAGCAGGGGTGTTTCTTTGATTTGGTACAGCAGTTACCCAGAGATGACACAGAACAATTACACGTAATTTAAACCAAAACTATAAGAAGGAAAAGTCCTTTTGGCAGACTTTTGTCCATGATTCTCACGCTGCCCGGTTGGAAAAGGCCAGTGAAGATTCTTAGTGGTATATATCATATCCCTAATGCCTTATTAAGCTTTTGTGGGAAGTGTAAGCCATTTAAAAGACCAACACCAGTGCTGGAAAACAAAACCAAGTGATGGTGCTTTCTGAGGACACGGAGGGTAACCATCCTTTTACATCCCTGGGAGCAGAGCTGGGAGCAGAGAATCAGCTGGAGGACTCAAATAGATGTTTGATGAAGAGGCTTTGGCGTGCTGCGTGAAGCACTTCACTTTCCTATTTGCCTTTGGGTTTTCACTCTTTTCCCACTTTCCCCTGCTTCACGGGGAAGGCTTCTGCACAGGAGGGAATATGAAACAGTCAAAACTATTATCTGGGGGGGAGGGAAAGGCTTTAGTGGCATCTGGCATTGCATTGGTCCTCTCTTTCTGGTTTTGGTTGAAGTTCCAGCCTTGAAGCCTTTTGCAAAGCTTTCTCTGCTGTAAAAATCAAAACATTTAAAACAAAACAAATGAAAACCACAAACAAACCCGCAACCAACCAAAAAGCCAAACAAACAAAACCTGTGATGAAGATGGGAGCTAAGGAGACAGGAGGAATGCAAAGCAGAGAGCAGTGTCTAAACACCGGTTTGTGAAGAAAATTTAGAGATCCTCTGAGGTTCTCTGTTGCTTGGCAAAATCTCTTACCTTTGAAATTCATTTTCTTCTTCTGTTCTCATCCCCAGGCTATGTAGCAGCTGTTTAGGACGCATTTTTTTCGTTTTTGTAAGTGGAAGTTTGTTCTGCAAAGACAATTCTTACTGCAAATATGTTTTGACCGTTTCATTTTTTCCCTGCTGCTATTTGACTCTTTTTTCAAGCTCAGAGCTTCAGTGAAATCTGTAGTATTTTTATATAACTTGTTTTTTCATCTGCATCTTGTTTAGTTGTAGAGTCAGAGAAAACTTTAGCCCAACTGGATTGGATATGGAAGAAACTAATGGGTGTAAAAATGTGCAAGGAGTTATTTTCTCCCATTTATTTTACAGTGTCACTCAACAGAGAATGCAAAGGCACTCCTTGAGTCATTGTTACAGAATTCCAGGACTTGATGCAAGAGTACTAGCTCCCTGAAAAGTTTTGCACGTGAGCGCAGGTTTCTTCTGTAACTGAATGAAGAATGAGGACGTTTTTTC
The DNA here is from genome assembly GCA_013396735.1 of Grallaria varia. NCBI lineage: Eukaryota > Metazoa > Chordata > Aves > Passeriformes > Formicariidae > Grallaria > Grallaria varia. The sequence continues at coordinate 530,805 of VWZG01002990.1, read as the reverse complement.
CCTTCATAAGCCTCAGTTTGATTTTTAACACTTAAGCCTTCTTTGGAGACTGAATCCAGCTATGCAAATTCTGTCCCACTTGGGTTTTATAGATCATTCTAGGTGTGTTCATGTCTATAAATTTCCTTTAACCAGTGAATTGGAAATGAAACTATTTCTTATTCTTTGGCTTCTCCATCGGTTTCTCTCTCTCAGGGGTGGTGCAGAACAGCAACATTGCATAGCAATGGCAGAGCTTCCCAGTTGGTCAGGGACTGGCACTGCTTGTGCTTCGCTGACTGCCTCAGACATGGAATCATAGAACATCTTGGCTTGGAAGGGATGTTTAAAGTCATCTCGTTACAACCTCCCTGCCATGGCCAAGGACACCTGTCACTGGACCAGGTTACTCCAAGCCCCATCCAACCTGGCCTTGAACACTGCCTGGGATGGGGCACCCACAACTTCTCTGGACACCCTGTACCAGTGCCTTATCACCCTCACAGCAAAGAATTTCTTCCTAATACCTGATCTAAACCTATTCTCTTTCAGTTTGAAGCCGTGACATAAATGGCCTAGGTCATTTAGCTGCTGGGAGGGCTGAGGTTTATGGAAACAGAGCCTCCACATACAGTTTTCTAAATTCAGTCTGGTATATCTTGTAAATGTTGAATGTGGAGAACAATGTTTCAGCTCATGGGTTCCTCAAACTGATTCTTTCCTGTTTTGATTTCACCTTCAGATTGTCCTGGAGAACAGCAGCCGAGAAGACAAGCACGAGTGTCCGTTCGGCCGAAGTAGCATTGAGCTGACAAAGATGCTGTGTGAAATACTGAAAGTAGGAGAGCTGCGTAAGTCGTCCTCTTTGACCTCTAAGAACTGTGGAATGGGTTCAGTGGGACCTGAAGTTTATTGCAATGCGAGGGTTTTCTTCTGAGAAGTGTTTCTAAACACTGGCACTCAGAATTGCTACGTCTGTTTTCTGGCTCTCTCACTAGTTTGTGGCATACCAAGGATGAGGGTGGAGCAGGAGGAATGGACACCCATCCTCTATGTGATGTGGGGCAGTTGCATAATTTCTAGAGGAGTCAGTTCTTTTCCCATCTATTGATGTGGTGCAGGAGACGTCATGGTTGTTCCATCCCTCAATCTTGTCTATAGGTTGGCTTTATATGAGTATCATAGTCATTCTTTGTGGGATTGCTCATCTAAACTGACACATCCCATTTTCTCGTAGATATCTAAAGCTCTATTTAAATACCAGATGATAGATGTATCATTTAACAGTGTGATATGAAATACTGTATTTTAATACCGAGTAAACAAGCTGTCTTTGGCTTCGATTGCAGTCCCCTGACAAATTGTTAGATGCTATCAAGCAGAAGAGCATGTCTGTATCTTCATTAGTCTAGAGTGTTGGTGTTTAATTCTATCGATATGTATAAACTTCAGTTACCCATCAATAATGTTTTGGATCCACCTGCAGTCTGTTTTGGCAAGTGCTATGGAGAGCTTCATTTTCTTGTTTGTTGCATGAGCAGGTGGCACAACTGAGGTGCTTTCCTTCCCTCAGAGACATGTTTCTTTTGAATTTTTTTCCCTAATGAAGATCTTTTACCTTTACCCCCAAGTCCATGAAATGAGAGAAGCACAATGTAAAAGGCAGCAAGAAAGTCTATAGGTATCATTGGTTCTTGGTCCCAGTAGCACTGCAACAGGCATCCAAAGCTCTGTTTTAAAAGTATGAGTTGGCTGTTGTTGCATCTGAAGCTTTTAAATGCAGTGTCCTGAGAGAATTTATTGACCAGAGGAAAAAGCTGTCTCTGTGCAACGGGCCGGGATAAAACCTGTGCATTTCTTGCAGCTTCCAAACTGACAGTTTGTATTTACAGATCTGGGTAAATGAGATGATGTCTACTTCTGAATAAGTAAACCAGAGTTATTAAGGATCGCATTCACTGTGTCTATAAATAAAAAGTTTAGCAACTCTTTTAGATATATGGCAATGGTAATGTGTTGTGTAAGGTTCAGACTGTAGCAGACACGACTCCTTAAATAACCTTACTGCTGCAGTTGGGGTGTCTAATGCCACATCACGCATGACAGCTCTGTCTGAATTTTTCTGCTGGTAAATGTAGGAGGGACATATCATCTCAACAAAGCTGTAAGCCTATTTGAAATAAGTGCTAAAGATCAATTTTATTTTTACAAGTGCACAGAAAAATACCTGAAATCCAAAGTACCACTTTGTACATGGTGTTTTAATCTATGTCCAATCACTCCACGGGACTTGCACTGTACTTTGTTGCTAAGAAAGATGATTGATCTAGAGGTGGTGTCTCAGACTTTTTCCTTGCTGTGTCGTAAGAAGTTACTCAGTAAACCTCCATAGCCACAGACAGGTTTGTTATCTCTGTGCAGGGGGCTCTGTGTAGGTGATTTGCCATGTGTGGTACTGTTTGTCCTGATTGCTTCTAAATTCTGCAGGTTGCCCCTTTCATGTTTTGACTTCTTCCCTTATCTGTTTTTTAAAAGCATGGACTGTGAATAAGACAAGTGGGTTGTTTTTTTTGGTTGCTTGTTGGTTTTATGAGTTGTGTGTGTGAGTGTGTGTGGATGTGGCAGTAGGATCACGTCTCAGCCTTATATTCACAGGGGACAGAGCTAAGGTTCCTTCTAACTCATCTTGACAATTCACCTCTTCGCCAGTGTGCTCCCTGAATGGTTTTGTTTGTGGGGAATTCTAATTGTGGTTTGGAAAGGCTGTAATATACACCTTAAAAATAATGTGCAGAAAACAGATTTCTTGAAAATGGCTTCACAGGTGCACATCTTAAATGACCTGTGAGCAGCAGTAAATTTTTCTAAGAAATGCAAGCTAGAACTGACATGTCAGGAAAATGTACGTTCCAGTTTGTTCTTCACTTGAGATTAAACGCTGTTATTGCAGTGTAGGACTGGACATCTTAAAAATCTGTAGTTACAGTTCAGGGCAAAGATGTCCTGTAAGTTTGCATGTGGTAGGTTTCAAAATATGTATTTAGGTTGTCCGTATTTCTTCAGATACTTAAAACTCACTATTATTATTTTGCAATATAGAACTTTTTTCCTAACAGTTTCTGAACTGTATAATTGAAAAGCCACGATAAATGACCTTTTGCTCATGAAATATTCAGTAACAGAAACTTTCTTAAAGTGCAGAGTAGATAAAAGCTGCTAGATTGTCCATTATTTATGAATAGTACTTTAATGCTGATTATATTCCCCTTGCTACGCTGTATTAAATACCTTTGGGCAACAAGAATTCTTTTCAGTCCTTTCAAGCACACATTCATCCCAGCAAGGACTCACAAAGCAGTGTTAAAGGCATGCCAGCTCTTCTACTTTTGTATTTCCCCAAATCCAGGTAGTGGACTTCTTAATTTTTTGATTCCAGAATGTTCATGACTTGGAAATTCATCTCTTCCTCAGCAAAACGTTTAAGTGTATGTTTAGATCTTGGGTATGAAAAGAAAGCTCAAATGCAAGCTGTGAGTTGAGCATATGGAAACTGCTTTACAGAGGTGGACTTGCAGAGTAGAGAAATGGAGACTTAAGAGGAAGGTTGGTGTAATGCTTTAGTAATATGGAAATTAGAGTGAAACATGTCCATAAGACGCTTCAATAAAATCTCTGAATCAGAAAAGAGTGGGAAATTTAACTCTTTTAATCCAGTGCTACTGTTGCTGCTAAAAAGGCATTGAACAGAATGTCTTCAATGAGTACTTGCCGAAGCACTTAGCAAGCACTATGGTAACTCTGATTTTATCCAGTAATAACTTTCTTTGTATGCCCTACCTAACAAGAGGATTTTCTTCCTGTTTTCTGTGTCTTTGAACTGACATCAGACAGGCACACTCTTACCCAGTGGTCAGTCCTCCTTTCCCTCTGGAGTAAAGCACTTTGACACTCCTCATCCCTGACAAGTTTACAAAGAAAAGAAAAGGTCAGGCCATCCATATTTCCTCCTTAGTAGCTATGAAAGCTAAGGTAACCTCCACCTGCCCTCTTATTCAAGTTTCACTACATGACACGTATGCTCGAGGGAGAAGGAATATCCATGGAACAGTCTGCTGTCTTTCCTGGGGGACACTAACTTTGCAGGTAAATATGAAATTTAAAACAAGCTCCAAAAGATCTTCAACTTTCCAGAACTGGAGTTAGTAAATTTAATGGCAGGTTAGGAGTTCCTTAAAACCTAGTATTGTGGTAAGTAAGAATTGGAGCTCACCAGTTTGCATAAGTAGCCCCAGTACTCTCTGATCTGTGCCTACAGTGCCCAGCTCCCTGTACCTCTGCTCAGCATGTGACACTTTTCCACCCTCAAAGACCCCTTAAAACTGTTGTTCCTGGTACTTGCCCATGCAGAATGGCTACCACTTCCCAGATTTGTTGCATTCTTTCCATACAGGTTCAAAGTGAAATTGTTTAGCTTTGATGCTAGTGAAGAGGCTTGGAGCTGGTAGAGGAACGATAAATTAATGCTGTGTGCACTGAGGAAAGACAGTGCTACCAACAGAGCAGTAGCCTAAAGGTGGGATAAGCCAATATCATTGCATGCCTGAAGTTATTCTGAAGTCAAGGCGCGTCAGACTTGCAGTATTTTTCAGTGTATTTTTGAGCAGGACACAGATGTTCAACTGACAATATTCCTTCGTCCCTGGAGGTTTCTAAACTGAGGTTGGACGTGGCACTGAGTGCCATGATCTGGTAAATGGACTGGAGTTGGACCAAGGGTTGGACTTGATGATCTCAGAGGTCTTTTCCAACCCAATTGATTCTATGATTCTATATTTGATTGTTTTCATGGGGGGTGTTTAAGGACTTTTGCAAAAATGTGCACTCAAGCTTTATGACAGACCACAGGGGTATATGCCACATGTCAGATATATTTATATATATATACATGGATTGTCTTAAAGCTTCTATCAGATAAACATCTTCACTGGTTTGTGGGGGAGTTGGAGGTTTTGTTTGTTGGGTTTTTTTTTTGCTTTTCTGTCATTGGGAGTTTAATTGTCATAGGTTTTCTGAGACTTAAATTACTTTACAGGATTTTTTTTTTCCCCTCAAACAAAACTATCTAAATNGAGACCCTACCGGAGGCACAACCACCGCCAGCATAGCTCACAGCCTCATAAGGGCACGCAAGCTTCTCCCCCGCGACAAGGGGGCGTCCGTGGAGAAGATTTGTGCATGTCTTTGCTATAGATTTCTCATTGCAGTTATTGCCCGGGTTGCACAGTTGAAGAAGTCCCTTTATCAAACAGTGCTGGGCATTAGAAGGCACGCAGTGATATTTGTGGCTGTGCCCAGTGAGAGGAAGGTAATCAAATCTCATGCTTCAAGGAGTAAGCTGATGGCTGCAAGGGTCAGGAAGCACTTTTTCTTCTTTGCACAATTTTTCCTCTGCATTGCACAACCCACAGTGTGCACTGGAGTTTGTTTCTGTTCGCCTTTCCCTGGAAGCATATTGGCCACTGCAGGATCAGCATTCCAGACCTGAGGGCTCATGTGGTTTGGTCTTCCTTTTGCTACAGCAAACCCAGTATTTTTGTAATTGAATGTTATATTTTAAAATTTTTTCCCCTTGCTTGAAAGCTAATTGCCTTTTTACGCTATTTTTCCTCCTCCTTCTCTTAAGTTTAAATAGAATAAAGCCCTAGAAAGAGTAAATAAGACAAGAGATTTTTTTTTTTTCCTACTGTTCTGGGATTTCTTCTTGTAGTTTCATTTTCTGGAGAATGAAGGATTTTATGAGTCAGGAAATTTTGTTTAGGAAGTTGAAAACTTTTCTGGCCGAAAAGTTATTTTCCGTTTCTTCAGGAATACAGTAAAGGAATTAAAAAAACATTCAAACCTCCTTTGTCTTAGCTTTTTACTGCATTCAGTTCTTACATATCCACCTTTTTTGTCTTTATGTCCAAACCATCTCCAAATTAGATAACTGCCATTCACAGCAAAAATTAAGCAGCCCTTAGAAGATAATATTTGAAAAATTCAGTAGCAGTGAAGGGGTTGGGGGGAAAGCTGATTTTGAGTTTTAGGGGTTCCTTTGGAAACCTTTCTAACAAATTAGCCATTCCTGACTATGTGGATATTAAATATGCTTGTCCTTCTTGATGAAAGCTAACAATTTGCTCAGCAGTCTACATCATGCTTTCCTTTTGTATGATAACAGAATCTTATTTTATCAAACAGTCCTCTCCTGTTTGCTGGCACAGTCCCACAGGAAAGACAAAATGATACTTTCTTTTTCTGGGGAGATACTAATTTATTTGCAATTAACCTCTTCTTATTCTAAAACGGCTCAATCTCTTCATGCTTACGGCAAACTGTGAAGTCTTTACAAAATATCTCCTGCAATCTGTGAGAAGATGAGCAACGCAGCTCCAGGCACCTTTTGAGCAAGATGTTTCGTTTTTACCTCTTGAGTCACAGTGAGACAGATTTAGGATGTTACTTTCTACAAGTGGTATTGTTGGCTTCAAAGCTGGTACAGCCTTGGCTTCTGGGTCAGCTGTCTAAGCATCCTCCAGTGTTTTTATCTGCTGTCTGCAGGCACATGTCTGCTCTTTGATCTCTTTGGAGCAGGGATCATAACTTGTTTTGTATGGGAGAAGTGCTTAGTCTTATTGGATGCAGGATTCTTTAGCTTCTTAAAATTACGTTCACTCATTTTTCAGCATTATTATTAGTAACAGAGGGCGCGATGCAGGGAGAGCAACTCAAAAACAGTTGAGGACAAGAAAGAGATGTGGATGCAAGGGATTTTTTTAAATTTTTTTTTTTTTTTTAAAAAAACTGATTAATGTATCCAAAAGGCAACAAAGAGGTGGCTTGATTAAGCATGAAGAACCCTTTCATCTGGTGTCCAAAGGGACAGCAGGTATCAAGACCTGGAAGTTAAAAACTAATAAATTCAAACTGGGCATAAGTATAGGCATTAGCTGTAAGGGTGCTGAACTAGGGAACTAACAGGCCAGAAAACTGAAGAATGATGAGAGGAGTAAAAAAAAAGTCGTGATGTTGATTTCCTGTGGTTAATGGACACTGTAGCTTTGGCAGATTTGATGGTATCATAGAACAACAGCTGTAATTTGTTTTAATGTGGTTACTGGAGCACCGTTCTAGGATTTTTGAAAATTTTTGATAGGCTAGAGCGGATAATTTAGTAACTTAAAACTCTGGACGTATGTGACAGTAAACAAGAAATATTAAAATAATTTGGAAAAAGCATGGAAAAATTGAAGTCTCAAAAATATCTCTCATTTTGAAAACTCTGCATCTCTTCTGAGCTTGGAGAGTTCATTCAGTGTGTTCCATGGCACTTCTTGGTTCCCCAAGAAGATAAAAATACAAGAAACTTCCCTTTTGCAATGCCAAACATTGGAACAGGCTGCCCAGGAAGCATTTGAGTCACTGTCCCTGGAGAATTTAAAAGATGTGCAGATGTGGCCCTTGGTGACATGTTTAGTAGTGACTTTGCAGGGTTAGATTTATGATTAGCCTTGATGATCTTAGGGGTCTTTTCCAGCCTAAATGATTCTGTGATTCTAATCGTGGCTTGAAGAAGGAAGCAGTAGACAAAATCTTGTAATAAAATTTGGGGTTATAAATTTCGTTTGTAAAGCTGCAGAGGCAAAGAGCTTCAGAGAGCCGAGGTGTAGCCAAATGTTGCTTCTCTAGAACAATTTCTGTGCATTTTAAGGGCTAGTCATTGTTCAGGAACAGTTTAATACTGAGCAGGTTGAAATTAAGAGAAGAACATTCTTGGAATCCATTCTGGACCTTCTAATTTCATTTTATGGTAATATTTTATAAATATAGATTTGTTAAAAGCAGCCAAAATCTCTTGTATTTTGCATCAAGCTATGCTCCAAATCTGAAGTTAGCCCTTATGGTTTCACAGCACTGACTGGAAACTTGGCAGCCGGTCCTTTTAAAAGACCCATAGAGTTGCTTAATGAATTGTACACAGAATTGAACAATGTAAAAAATCCCAATATCATTTTAATGGCAACTTTCAGTGTACATTAATGTTGTTTTGTTTACTCCATACATGTTTTTGTGTTGGCAAGGCTAAAGGATTTTTAGGGTGGAAGGAAGGTGTTGCAGGTGAAGAGGTGCACCTCTTCAACAGAAAGGCAGAATGATTTGGGGGGTTGAGGCCCATTGTATTAGTAGGATCTCTGCTGAAATGAGAACAGCATTAACTGCTAATTGCTGTAGTTCCCCAGACCAGGCTGTACTTGCAAAGGCTAGAAAATGTGCAGTATCCTGAGAAACACACGAGGCCTTGCAAAGAATATTCCCTTCACTGAGCATCTGAATACCCTTGTAAAAACCCTGACTGGGCTGGCTCTGAGGTAGCGAATGTACAGCTCACTGTTCAGCTCATTGTTCCACGTTGTCCCTGCACGTGAAGCTTCGTGGGTGTTTGGAAGGCACTGGAGGCAACCCTGGGTTGCTCATGACTCTACAGTTGGGTTCTCTCTCAGAAAGCTTTACCCTCTTAGACTTTTAAACTTTGTTTATTCTAAGTTAACTAGATCCCTTTTAAAAATTTGAATCTGAGCTTCACAAGTATTTCAAATTCAAATTGTCAGGCTTTTGAGAGAGAAGCATGGGCAGGATGTCCTGCTGCAGTCCTACCCAGGGGTGAGGCAGGCACTGAGTGGTGTTTGTCTGAAGCTCTTCTCTGCTCAACTTATGCTGCTTCTTCAGCCATGCCCTATAAACACGCCAGGAGAGTTCCTTCTGTTGCTTGGTGAATGCAGGGTCAAGTTGTCAGGGGAAAAAAAAAAGCAAACACTAAAGCAGAGACTGGTTAAATTTTGTCACATGGTTGTACCTAAATTTTGACGCTACACAATATTTTAAAATACTTTAAACTGACTGATCCTATACCCGCTGGAAAATGGTGGAAGAACTGTTTTCGTGGAGAGCTCATGCTTGATCGTTCCTGATTAAAAGGGCATGTCATTTTTCTTTGTGGGTTTTTTTTTTCCTTCAAAGAGTTGATCAAAACACTGAAAACAGCGAACATGAGAGCCTGAGATCTTAATACATTATCTTTAAATTATTTGCCATCCGCTGTGTGTGTTTATTTGTAAAACATTATCTAACTGCCCTTATTGCACTTTGTTGTAAGTCTTTACCAGTCAAACCCTTTGCAAGTAAAACTAACAGTAATGGTGAGTAACCTGAAGGGCTGGAGCTACTGGTGAAGGTGACACAGATTTTTAACACTGGGTGACATCACGTACATCTTGAAATACCATCCATCACTTTCATTTCGGTTGAAATGCTTGCTAATGAAAACCTCCAGAAAATTGGCTTCTAACTAAGAATTAAAGGCTTCTAACTTCTAATTAAACTTCACTTGCCCTTCCTGAAGAAGTGCAGATTAGCTGGAACTGGAACAGGAGAAAGGTACAGACCCTCAGGCCTTAGAGACGTTCACATTCAGCGACAGCTTTTAATAGTGCTGGCTAAGGAAAATGAAACCAGAAGACTGCAGGGTTGTGTTTTATTCCATGAAGAAGAATTTAAAAAGCGAGTGCACCCACTCTTGAAATTCCCCGTTCAGCTTTCCTTCTTCACTCCACACATTCCCTTCCATATTCCTGGATTAGCAGAAACTTTGTATAAGTGTCTAAATGTTAATGAATTTTCATGGCATGTTTCTTTTATATGTGAGAAGGGATTGAATTTCTTGTTTCATAACATTTCTGGTCGCTTCGTGTTGAAGTTTTTTCATGGCTATCTTTTGTGAATTGAAAAATTCAGTGTAATTTTTAAATGGAAATCTTTAGTACTTTAGAGTAAGGGAGAGGGAAGGGGACTTTTGATTTTTGGGAGGGGAATTCCACAGGGCCTGGAGAATTGGCTTATGGCATTAAAACAACTGTAAATGTGATGTAGTGTTGTGGGGTGGAGCCAGAAGGTGAAATGGTGACCTCCTAGAAAACTTTGCATGAGGGTATCACATCACTTTCGTGGCGCATTGGAAATTTAAGTGGTGGCACAACTGGCCTGTTTTTAGCTAAGAGAGCTACACTTTTTGTTATTCCATGAGAGTTTTGGAAAAAGGTGTGTTCCAGGGAAAAGGTTCGGGGGGCTCTGAAATTGAAACTAAGACACCGTTGTAGGCTTAAAGCAACAGTATTTTATTACAAGAGGTGGCCAAGTAAACGAGAACCCATGGGAAAGAGAGGGAGAGAGAGAAGGGAAAGGAATAAAGCCCTGCGTGTCACCTGACTTGCCTAGGTGTTACAAGGTTGTCTCACCAACCCCAAAGTGTCCAGACTCCCCCGAGCAGGGGCTGCATCCTCCAGCACCGGCGGCTCACAGGATAGCGGCGTCCCCGCCAAGGCAACGTTGGCCTTCATGTGAAGCGAGCCCAGCCAAAGCATGAGCCATCTGCCTTTGAACTACTTTTTGGGTGACGTCTCACCTGGGCAGGTGTGGCCAGTACCACCCAGTGAGAGGCCTTAGGTCCCTCTCTCCTGGTATGGAACGGTTCCCCTTCTGCGCATGTGGGAGTGCATTGGAATCTCCTTGCGCCTGTGTTGTGCTACTTGGGGGGTCCCTCTAAAATGGGTCTGGGGGCTTACTTCATCACCCTCCTCCTCACTCTCTCCTCCAAAGGCCCTCTAAGGGCCATCAGCCAATGGTGAGAGCCCAATTAATTTTAGTTTATGCACCACTGTTCCCTCCAAGGCCGAAGTTCTCCCTTATCAACACTTGTTTTCTCCTACTTGGCAGGAAGAATAAAGTTTCTCACAGATGGCTGGGCCAAACACAGACCAAAAAAACATCAACATCTCGTCCATCCTGAATACAAGGTGGCTCCAGTTCTTCTCGAGGGCATACAGTTCCATTCACGCTTCTTTCCCTTAGCGTGTCAGGAGGTCCACGTGTGCTCTCAGGGCGCCTCTCGGAAGCAGCAGTCTCCTGTAATTCCTGCCCCCCAGTTTTTGGACACCTTAGAGCTGCACTCCTGGTACTCACCGGTTGTGTGCCTGGGTGTGCTCATAAGTCGTTAGAGGAGTATAATTATGTGCTGCCTGCTCCAGGAGCTCATCACAGCGTGCCGTTTATTAATAGGGAGACATGAATGCAATATGGATGCTTGGGCTTTGTCTTTGAAACCGGGTTGTCGTATTAAGTGAGGCTCCCGTGATGTTTTATTCCATGTGCTGGGGATATTGGAACAAAATGGAGCTCTCTGTGAAGAATTATTAGACATGTAAATGCTTGCCAACAGAACAATTGTTAGCTGCCGCTAAACGCATTTTAATTTGCTATGTCTTTGTGGCACAGATAGCTGAGACTCTTCTGGATCTTTCCAAGCTGTTTTTAAAGGCAAAATTTGTGTCTCAAGTTAGATATATCCTTATTTTTTTCCTTGCGATTTATTTGTTATTGAAGTTTGTACACATACTTTATTCTTTTTCTTGCAATTTCAGATGCTGTGCATTAACAGACCTGAGGCCTCCAGCAGTTCTAGGTCCTCACTCTTTCAAGACTAAGCTCTCTGCTTCTTTTCCCTGAGCCTTTGTGTTTTATATGTGCGCAGCTTGCTAAGTTACTTGCTAATAATTCCCCAAACTGGCTGATGGCTCTATTTTCTCCCCTAATTACCACTACAGAGCATCAGTTTAATTATTCTATCAAGCCTTTAAGAAGGACTTAAAACATCCACATTTGTTGTCTCTTCACATCAAAGACCCACTTGCTGACAGACACTTAAAAAAAACGTAGTCTAATGATATTAGTTATAGGCATGTATGAAGTGACTGATTAGGAGCTAAGGAAGAGTGTTGGACTCTTTGTTCATCTGAAGTAGGTTGTTGAGAGACCGAAAATAATTGGTTGTCTGTGTACATGTGAGTGTGAAAGAGGTTGTTGTTGTGACGCTGACTCTCTTAAGCTTTTTGCAATAGATTTTCTTTTGATGGTTAGTGAGTCCTTGGGTTGTCTGATTGTGCTTTGACTGGCTGTATTTCATTTTTAAAGTTCATAGCTCCTTAGCACAAAATATTTGCATAGTAAAAATCTGAGGCAAGATTTCTGATAGTTTGTTTTTTGGGCTTCTCCGAGCAGTCAATGAAAACTAAGCACCAAACTTACAGAAAGCACCACAAATGACTTTATAACCATTCATTTTGCTTGTGTTTTGTCTTAATATTGCTAATATATTTTGTCCTTCACGTGTTCAGGTCTCCATAGTTTTTGGTAGCTGGCGTAGAATACAATTTGCTGATCCCGGTCAGTGCCAGGACATTGTTTGCCTGTCCCCAGTAGGACTGAACACAGCAGAATTCAGCACAGGTTTGCCGTGGGGTGGAGCAGAGCTCGCAGAACTGGAGGCTTTCCTTTTCCAACTTGCAGGCTGCACAGCAGCCCACTTAGTAGTTCAGCTGTTACTCATTTGGGGTTTTTAGAGTGATGGCAAACCTTACCCGAGACATTAAAGAGACTTCAGGGGGTATACCTAAGCAGAAAAGACTTTAAGTCCTAAATAGGAAAAAATTCGTCTGAGCCATAACACAGGAGTGTCACTGCTGGTTTTGTTAAAGGCAGAAAGTGTTATGAAAAATAGATGATGCCATTTGGGAAGAGGAAAAGGTTATCAGAGCCGGTGCCAATGAGACCATAGGGAACAGGTTTGAGTAGGTCTGTCTAGGGCCCATATTAATTAGGTAATCAAGCTACAGTTACTTTTAAATTAGGCTTTTGGTTTTTTATGCTTTGCAATACAAAAACATGAATCTTGTCTTGAAAAAAAATAAAAATGCCCCAAAACAACCAAACGCCTCCTTTTGGACCCTTTTAAAAAATCTTTGGCAAGACTTAATAGGTAAAAATAGAAATTGTCCAAACTTCCTCTCCCTCTGATTTTTATAAAGCATAAACCCTCGTGATTTCAGAGGTGACAGTTTTGCAGCTGTCAAAGATGCTCTTTGTGTGGAGCCATGATGCAAGGTGACCATTACCATGAAAATCAGTGAATCTTTTATTCTAACAACACTACAAACAGTTAAGGACAGTGGAGCCCTCTGATTTTCGCTTTATTGCCTGGTTTTCTCCATATTATTATTTTCCCAATATGATTTATGAGGGACTTCCTGCAATGACCAGCTGCAGGGTGCTGTTAAAACTCCCAGCCCTAATAGCAGCTACAGGCTTAGATGGTGGTAGTCTTTGCCTAAATTAACATCCTAGAGTCCAGGGTGCTTCCAGTCAGGCAAGTTCAGTGTCTTTTCATATATTCTGTATATTTCATATATATCTGTGATCAGGTTTGTTACAAGGCTGTCATCGGGAAGGTCCAGAGGGTCACTGACCTATGCTAATAGTTTGTTCATGTGCTATATTTAAAGGCATCAAAAGTCTTGAGGATTATTTGTGAGGTATTCTTGAGCTTTACAGGCAGGTGAATGGAAACGTGTCCTGGAATTCTTCTCTTCCTTCAGCTTCCAACAGTGGAGACATCATCCACCTCTTTCATTTCCTTCCCCTTCGGAATAGTGACAAGTAGCTTTAATAATTTCTAATAATTATTCCCTTGCATTTCAAAATTATACATTTTCAGTTCTGTGAATACCTGGCACAGCTTCAGGATTTGCAGTGCAGGTGGTCTAGACCTCAGCCTGTTGTGTTCTCTCTCAATGATGAGGTTCCATTGGATTCACCCCACCCCCATTTTTAAATAGCATATCTTCACGTTTTAGGAATATTTGAGTTGCGTTTTCAATCTTTTTTCTAATATTTGCATATTAATAAGTCATTAAAAACCATTATGTAAATTTTATATAATAGTGAATTTATTATCAAATCAAATGGCCTTCAGGGGTAATTGTAGGAAGCTTGGGAGATGAAATTAGCTTGTAGTTAACTCTTCTGTTTTTCCACACAGTTAAGTATGAAATACTTGGAAATGATAAAAGGCATTTCAGAAATGCCACTAAAATGGTGGAGAGGAGGCATACCTTGCTGGGATTTTTGGGGAGTTGTTTTGGTTTGGGTTTTGGTTTTGTTTGGTGGGGCTATTTTTTTTGTTTCGTGTTGGATTCTCTCTTTTTCTTTGGTGTTGTTTGAGAGTTTTAGTGGGTTTTTTGGATTATTTTTAGCTAGAGTAGCTCTGTGGTTTGGTAGTGTGGGGTTAGAAAGAAAATTAAATTCCCCACGGATGGCTCTGGCTCAGGAATGTTACCTGTTAATGTTCTGAAGCCTCTTCCTTGGGTGTGACTGAGTCTGCAAGTCACTGGCATTCTCGATGCACTGGTTTGCAGCAGGCTCTTCCCATGGGGGTCATTCATAGACAGGCCTGGGGTGTTATACAGAGATGATCTGACACCTTAAAGGTCTGGGTTTGTTTGCTCAAGTGAGGACATAAAGCTGTTCCAATCTCTGCATCTGAAACTGGAAAAAATGCAGTGTGTGTAAAAAGTGTTCTCTTTACCAGGCAGTTGAGGTCAAGGAGAAGAGGTTGTGTCTTTCCATTTTTAAATTAGGAATGGACATCCCCAGACTGATTTAAAAATCTCAAGAACTCTTATTTGACCCTTTTTGATATCTGGGGCTTTTTTTTGAGACGGTTTTCTCTGCATTTATCAAAGTGAGCGTAGAAATAAACCATCAAAGTACAAGTGTTTTGATCTCTGTAGATGGAGTTTCAAGATGACACCAAATATGGTACAACATTAGAAAAACTCCATTTGTTGGAACGTCTGGATTAGGTAGATGAGGTAATGGTGGTTGTATTAGGCTGCAATTTTCAGGGATCTTCATGACAGTTAGGATTTAAAATCCCATGGAATTTATATCCTTTAAAGTACCCAGTTAGCTGTAGCAGCATCTTGCATTACTTTGCTTTGAAAATCAGAGTTGACCCTCGGACAGACAAATTTGCACATCTTGGCACACTGGAAGAGCTATTTCTGTCCCTGCTCACTGACAATGAACAAATAACAGAACATTTCCATCAGTAGCAGTTCCTTTCCTCCTCTTTTCCACCCCCAGATTCCAGGGGTGGGTGGTGACAGCTTGAAGTGATTAGATATATTTTCATATACCTATTCATTTTGAATTAAAAAAAAAAGTGTTTTTCCATGGCACTGCCAAATTAAGAATTTTTAGATGTTTTTGTCGATGCTTTGCTAAAGCTGCCTCAGTTACTGTCTCACATTATTCGCTCCAGTTTAAAACTTCCTCTGTTTTCTCGTTTAAATGAACTTCTGCCAAATCCAGATCACTGTACAAGTGGTAACGGAAAGCAGATCTTCACCTTCACGGCCAGTCACAGCACAAGCGGTGTGTTTTATTGGAGGTTGGATTTCACTTAGTACAGCAGGGGACAGTATTGAGGGAGGTGCCTCGCTGGAGCATCGGCACAGGGGCGGATGGAAAGGCTGGAGAAAGGATCAGATGTCACCTCACCTTTCCCAGCAGGGTGTGCACAGCAAAACGTGCCAGTGCGTAACGGCTGATCTACTGGGATACTGATTATCGCTTCCCTAGGAAATTCAGATTTACGGTAAACTGCCCCAGGGTTTTTTCCTGATGTATAGAGCTTATCCATTCACCAAGTGTTGTGTAAGGAATTGAATTGGAGTGTCTGCTTCTTGATCCTGGCGTGGTTAAGCAAGACCTTCTTTCCAGGGAGAGTAATCAGGCACTGGAATGGCCTGCCCAGAGAGGTGGTGGATTCACCGTCCCTGGAGGTTTCTAAACTGAGATTGGACGTGCCACTGAGTGCCATGATCTAGTAAATTGACTGGAGTTGGACCAAGGGTTGGACTTTATGATCTCAGAGGTCTTTTCCAACCCAATCAATTCTATGATTCTATGACCTATGTGTCATTTTTGAAAAACAAGAAAATCTCTGCAAAAATAAAGTGCCTCTAGTCCTCATGACAAGGCAGGGGAAAAAATTACTATGCCAGCTCATTCTCATTAGGCTAAGCTGCCCCAGTGGAGGAAATATTTACATTTCATATGATGAGTTTTCATATACCATGGGATTGTACCAGGGTATAAGAGGATGTGGGTTGGAGTCTGTTTCTACACTCTCTGTATCCAAATTCTTTTGACCTTCCTCAGCATGGACTGCTTTTTACAGACATGGCTATAATCAGGTTTTGGAGCTAAATGAGAAGTTTGTACCTTAATTCTATCAACTTGCTTAAATCTATCAACTTGCTATAGTGACCATCTGTGTGCAGATTTGCTGTCCTGCATGTGCTTCCAGTATCAGTTTCACAGGAAGGACCATAGGTCAGCAAACGGATTAAAAGTGAGATGATAAAACTGAAGCTTAAGCAAAGAGGGCATAAGCAGCGAGGTTTAAAACACAGATGCTACCTGAGAAAAGGTATGTTCCCAATAAATTTTTGATGTTTTTTCCTTGTATTTCACTGAGCTGAGACATGATCCAAGCTCATTTCCAAGCTTTCTGTACAAGTCCAGCTTCCCTATATCACCCCCTAGGTCTGACTCACAGAATACTGCCTCTCTGTTGCAATTAGTGAGTATGTACCTTTCAGGCCCCCCAAAATGCATCTGAAGGCAGAAGGGGAGGCCAGAACTGCATCCCACTGCCAGTTTCAGGGAGCCCTACAACTTACCATTTCTAAGATAGCCATTCTTTAAAAAAAGGGAAAAAAAATATCAAAAAATCTTTCTGGTATAGTTGCATTGGGGAAGAAAATAGCATGTAGAGCAAGCCTGGTTTATTTCTTTTTTATCAAGCATTCATTTTGAAGGGTAGTCATCTCATTAGCGGGAGCCCATCTGCTCCCACTTCTTGCAAGGTAATCTGACTTTCTGTGTGTTGCGTGCATGCACGTGTGCACAAAGGTTTCCAGTTCTAGTCAGTTGATTCCCATTAGACTTCACGTAGGAGAAGTAAAATTAGTGCTTCAGGAAAAGAAAAGTGAGTTGCATGCACTCGAAAATTTCCTCTCCCTCAAAAATAACAGCAGTCTATGAATAATGAGAAATTTGCTCATTTAAGCTCCAGTAATGATGGTTCTTATTGATTGTACCTGAGCCCTGATGGGAAGCAAAGCAAGGTTTTTTTGTCATGTGCTTATATGTCGCAGAGTTTTTCATCCTGTTTTCAAGTTGTGCCCTGCCTGTGAAACCCTCCATACAGAGTGTTTCAAAGAAATATTTGTTCTGTTGTCCTGAGTCTTGCAGTATTTCCATCCGGACAAGCCGTGTTATAGGATCTGTTGTGGCAGTGTCCATTTTATTGCAACAGGAAGATCCTTCTGAGATCTCAGGCAGAAAAAGTGTTCATTTCTCATTCCTCGCACTCCTGTCTGAGAAATGAAAGGAATGATCCAGCAACAGGACTTCTGTTTTCTGACTTCTGTTTTATTACTTAGACATTTCAGAGTTGATGTGAGCTATGATTTGAGAATTCCCAGGAGCAAGGCTGCAGCTTTTTCCCCTTTACCACCTGCATTTCTCAAAGTGCCACAGACTTTTATTACAGCCCTATCGGAAATCTCAAGAGTGCCATTCACTCGGGACAGATTGATGGTGTTTTCAATCCCGTGGTCTTAAGAATGTATAACTGGTCTCATTTTGGTGCATGTATAAAAAGCTGATCATGTTATTAAGATGTAAATGAATCTATTTAGTGACAAACCTTTAATGCTGGTAAACAGCTTACTCCCATTTCTCACAGATGTATTATCTTTTTTAATTGAAAGCTCTTCGATCTATCCTACATTAAACTTTTAATTTCTAAGGTCAGATCAAGGATGGGTTCATTGATATCACTGTGCTCGCAAAAGAAATAAAAGAAGCATGACATACATGGGATCTGCTTCTACCCAAAAAAAAAAAAAAAGTAGATCTCTTCTGTGTCCCCTCTGTGTCTGAAACGAAAACGATGGCTGTCAGTTGTGTTTTAGCTGCAGCACGTTCATATTGTGTAATCGTGTTTCTGGCAGCTCTGCAGTGGGTTACAGTCAACTTTCTTGAGAAGATTTTATCTGCAGTCGCTTGTGCTGGAAGCTATATTTATTTTTTTCAAACAGAATCTTAAAAGTTGTGTACACTAGGGGTATCTTTTGATGCCTGGATACATGGATTGCTAAGAATTAGGCAGTGGCTGAGGCTTTGTCCAGCAATGGCTAGTCCAAGGGGGCTCAATTTTCAGAGTGCTGGATCACCTTGTCAGAAAGCAGGGCCTTTGCTGCTGTTCACCACCCAGGTAAGAGCCCCAGAAATTAACTTCAGAAAGCCAAGATTAATGCACTTGGTAGGGATTCAGTAGAGCTTTTTCTTCTCTGGAGAGACTGATGGTCTCTTTGAAGCACATTACATTTGAGTGCCATTTTTTTCATCTAGGAAAAATGTAACAGTGGCAGTATTACATATGATGAAGTCATTACCTCTGGAGGTGAAATATCACTATTGTACCAAATTGAAATCTTTGTGCTGGGAGATCACTTTCAAGGAAAATGCATGAGCCTATCAGTATCTCATTTCATCTTGACTGGGGGGGAAGTACAGCCTCCACAGATGGGACAGATGGGAAAATCCCGAGTAACCGTGGGAACATTGTGTCACAAGGAAGAAGGATTGATTGCAAGGAGAGCAGAAACAGAAAAGGGTGCTACGTGTATGGTGTAAATGGATGCTGACTGCATGTAACAATACAAAGAAGTTGGTTTTTTCAGGTTTTTTTTTCTTTTTCTTTCTTGCCTCCTACTTTAAAGTCATCCTGTTTCACAGTGTGTATTGGTCAGTTGGCTTTGAGGTAATGGATTTCTGGCAAACCAGTTTAGCTTTTGTGTTGAATGAAAATGGATTTGAGTAGATAGATAGATGCATGTGGCTAGAAAAGGAAAGAAATGATGGGTTTTGTGATGGTAGGAGCAGAAATCAGATTGATCTGTGCCACTCAGAAGAGCAGAGAGGAGCAGGTGTGACAGTGGCACAGCTGGATCAGTAACTAATGCAAATGTGGCTAAGGTGGCAAAGGGGAAGTGCTATTTTGTGTGAATATGTGTTGAGTCTTCCTAACGCTGAAAGCTGGTAGGCTCATGCTGATTTATTAAATGATGTAGGTTTGCCAGCTTGAGCTCATGACTTCAATTCCACTAATGAAATTGAATTTTTCAGTGTATGACATCTAACTGGCAGGTTTATAGCCTGCCTGGAATTGGCACTCGGTGCCGGAGCCAGATGTTGCTGAGGCAGGTGTCACAAAAGATTCCTTAAATTAAATCTTGGTGGTTGGGGACCTCCTTCTAGTCCAGCTTTCACCGAATCAAGGCACATTTATGAGAGGTCCAATGAAGGTTACATTTGCCTAAATGTTCTTGTAATAAGTCCTGACATTTCTGCCTTTTCGGAAGCCTTTAATGTTTGCTGTGAAATATTTCAGGTTATTAATCAGTGGAGTTTGTCTTTTTTTTCTTAGGGCTTTTAGTAAGACGTACCTTGACATCCTCTAACCCAGTTACTCCAGAGCAACTCAGGTTCAGGGCAGTAACACTCCCAGTCTTTCATGAATTGTTAGTGCCAAGGGAGAGAAGGACAGGTGTGGGTACAAAGCTGGCTAGAGTCACTTAAACGAAGCTTAGCAGCCCCTGGAGAGTTATTGATGTTGTCACTGTAAATGCTTGAGGCTGGAGTTGTGCATGTTCCAGAGCGATGTCGCTGTGTGCCGTCTGGTTCCTCTGCTGCACGAGGTTCTATCTGTTCCATGGCCCGTATGGAATGATGGCACAGAGTCACCATCCTGAGCAACAGGTCCTTGTGGGACCCGTTTCAGTGGCTCTTTGAAGTGGCCGACAATGTTTCTTCACAGTCGATGTTTTCTGTGGTGAATATCTATATTGTTTGAATGTATTTAAGGTTTTCATTTATTTCCCAGTTAAAATCTATTGGGGTTTTTCTGTTTGTTCGTTCTTTTGTTTTGTTTTGTTGGGGTCTTTTTTTGTGAAATTCTCCACCCTCATCCAGTTGTTCTTTTTCTTAGGATGGATGAATCAAGTTACCACAAGCAGGACTGCATTGAGATAAAGTAATATAGTAATATTCATTGTTATTACTACTATGATCACTACTATTATGGATGGCATTTTATATAATTCCATTTCACAGCTGTATGTAAGTAGAGGTCACTATTGTAGGTGACAGCTGACCATGGCAGAATTAACATCTAGGCAATAACCTTTTAACCCAGCCAGTGTAACTAAAAGCTTGAAGGATGACATTGTGCCTGGGCTTTCTGGTGATGCTCAGTGGAAGGAGGTCACGGTGCTGTTCTCTGCCCTTGGAGGCCTTGTTCTGTTGCAGTATTGGCACAGTGGCACTGATACGAGAATCAAAAGTTCTCCCTCGCCTTCACTGACTCTTAAAGGACAGTCAACGCAGTGCGGTTGCACAGGGCCCTGTCAGCAAAGACTTGGTCTTTGGAAGTGCCGTGACTCCGTTCCAGGCAACTTCTGTTGGGCTCTGCCACACTTGGATCAGGTCTGAAAGGCACAATTGAGCCAAGGCTGTAGAAGAAAAGTGGTGTAGGGACTAGCTGTGATGTCAAGCAGAGGAAATGTGTCTTTAGTACCCAAAGTTAGAAGGAGATCTCAATACAAGGAGTCACTTGGGGAGCCAAGGGTCTCTGAGGATGGAGGTTCTGTGAAAAAGATTATGGGGATGTGGTGGGGACCTTGTGTTGGATTTTTGCCTTGAATTAGGTGGGTTTTTTCCTCTTCCCTCCCTCTTCCTTAAAGAACAGAGGACAAAAAGGAAAGTAGTATGCAAGTAAACAATTCAGGGAAAACATTTCACTAGGAAAAAGCCTACATGGTGAAGTGTAATAAGTAATTTATTGAAGATTAGGGTCATTTGGCAAGAGGAAATAACGATCTTCTAATTATGTGAATAAACTGTTGCTCATTGCACAGTTTATTGAAAGATCACAAGAACCTCAAGCTAGATTGGGAAGTTTGGTTTCTTTTAGGGCCTGGCATGATTCACAGCTCTGAGGAAGGATGGGTAAGATGTAAAAGGGCATAATCTGCTTATGGTAGTTTGGGGGTTTTTATCCTTTCCCTGGAGTTACTCAAATTCAGTGGTGAGATAAAAGGAGGATGTGGAAATAAAACCATGAATTGTTACGAGTATGTGTTTACCTACACTCCGCAACTATATCTGGAATACTTTTTTTTTTTTGAAACATCTTGGAGGGAAAAGGTCTGAGTAATGAGTTGCTCTTTTTGTCTGATGATACTGCCCTGAATAGTTTACTTGAGCCTGCAGCTAAAATAAGATGAAACAATTGCAAATACACTGCATTTTTAAATGCAGGTACAGAAGCAATTTTTTCCCTTTATGTTAAAAAACACTTTAGTTGGTTCATGCTGAATTTCATCTCCTTTTCCTATAGAGGTGGGTTTTAGTGATCCAAGCACTATCCTAACTAGGCAAATTTCCCAAAGCTGCTGTGTTTGCTTTCTGGTATGTGAAAAGCATCTGTTTTAATCTTCTGTGGCAGAAGAAACTTGGGAGCACTTACTCAGCAAAGGCAGCTTGCCTCATTGTCCTGATGAGTTCAGGAGGACTATTTCTTAAGCAAAAGCAGAATTAGAGTCTATTTTTCCTAATTCAATGATAGCTTATATTTTTGAAAGTTGTAGGGACTGTAAAACAATGACCTGAAGAATGCCAAATTTAGGCACTTGTTTGACATCTGAACCTTATGCACCTTTCCCGTTGTTTCATTAACCTGTGTTTGCTGTTATGACCTAAATAGGGCACACGGTTTCTTAGGTTCTTTGAAAGGCCTCCTGGGAGAACTTTTGTCTCTTTACTTCAGGCTCTAGGTTGAGGCAGACACATTTGCCCCTTCGGGAAACAAAAGCATGAGTTCACCTTTCCATTTAAAAACAGGGGACGCGCACACAATGATTTTAGTAAGCAGTGAAAATGTAGGTGCAAATCAGACACTGAAATGAAACGCTTGAAGCCTTTGGTACTCTTCAAGTTTGCTTTTCTTTCTTTTTTCTCTTGCGTGACTGTTTCTGTCTTCACTAAGATTCCAGGAAAATGATGTTCTAAGCTGCAGTATGCCTCCTACTGGGCTTGAAGACATGGTCTGTGTGGACAAGGGCAGCTACAACTCAACTTGCTCTAGCAGAGGCAAATTGCCTGAGGAGCCTGGCCAGAGCCATCCACTCAATCACTGGGAAGGGTGAATTCAGGTGGATTTGCCCTTAGAATTGCACATCTCATTAATGTCTAATGATCAAAATCCTACCTAGTGAACCTGGTTAATTGTTGTGAAGTTGAGCGATGCCAACAGTCAGGGAGGGGAAGAATTGTACGTGAATTCATATTTCAAATCTAGTGGTTCTCCAGATGATTTATAAAATAAAGAGCAAAATGGTGACTAATGTAATCCTCGGTCCTAATGAAATCACAGTCCACTTGAGATTGCTGTCACATCTTCTTATTAGAAGTACCCTTAAGAGGGAGCATTACATCAGTGCTAATTGCCTGCCTTTGTTCAGAAAATGCTAAACTGCAACAACAGGCCATGAACTCATGAGCATTCTGTGCTCGGAACACTTGTAACATGGTCCCTTGGGCTGCATTGCTAAATTTGACTTCAGTTATTTAACTTCATCTTATGCTTTGTAGAAGACCTTGAC
This sequence comes from Grallaria varia, assembly GCA_013396735.1. Taxonomy (NCBI): domain Eukaryota; kingdom Metazoa; phylum Chordata; class Aves; order Passeriformes; family Formicariidae; genus Grallaria; species Grallaria varia. Next base: position 508,099 of record VWZG01002990.1, on the reverse strand, counting down.
AGAACATAATAATAACAATAATTTATTATTAGTCTCGTGCATGGCTATTAGTCTTCAATGTAACTTGATTTATGTTCATATACTATACAGAATATTTAATCACCTGTTTTGCTAATATTAATTTAGTACAAGGATCAAGATAACTTAAGAGAAACTGGCTGTTTTAGCAATTGGCACCAACAAATGCTCACCTACTTTATTTTGCTAAATCTTATATTTCAAGGGAACAGAAAGAAGTGAATGAAATAAAATCCATCTTGAACCAAAAAGCCAACATAAACCACTACAGGCCTGGTTCTGCCACTTGTTAGCGTGCCTGACAACTGATGGCCTGGGTGTTGTCTTCGTTATGGCCTAAATTTAGTAGTGATGTGGACAGAAAATGATGCTCAGGGCAGCTTCTTACACTGAATTTTTGTCTTCATTAAATTTGAGCAATTTTTAGCAACTGAGAGATGAACATACCACAGTAATAGACAGGCATATTAGTTCACTGAACTTCTGTCTTCATTAAATTCGTAGTTCATTATTTACACTTCTGACAGGGGAGCGTGGATGTATGCAGCCTGCTTTTGCTAAGTGTTTTTTGTGTGTTAAGTTTTTGCCAAATAACCACTAGTGTTTTAAAATATTTATTAAAGAAGTGGTTCTTGTCTTTTTCAGGCTTGTTCAAGTGAGTCAGCTCAGACATTTTAGAGCTGCTCCCAAATTATTTTAATCGTCCACTTATGAGAAATGAAAAGTAAGCCAGAAAATGAATTGTTTAAATTTTTAGAGAATACAAATCTGTATTCTGCCTGAGCAGTAAATTATTCTGAATTCTGTGCTACTTCCATGCGTTTTAATGAATTGATCCTTCTCTCTTTTGGTACGAGGGTCCGAGCAAATCAAAGACCAATTGTGTATCTAATGATTTTACAGCACACAGCAGTAAAATGAGGTTCAAGCTACATCCCAAAATTCTGGAAAGGCTTGATCTGGAATCCTAGAAAAGAACAATGAATGCTTTAAAAGCAAGTTGGATGAACATTATAGCGTGTGATCTACCTTTTGAAACAGTGGTGTATGAAATGTCCTTTGGGGTTTGTTTTGTGCTGTCCCTTATATTGAAAAAGGAAAACAAATGCCATAGAAACTGCTGGGGGGGGGTTGGCAAAAGAGGTACCATACAGAATTTCAGTTGTCGTAGTGCTGAAAAAATTAAGTACTGCTTTTCTGGTTTGGAGTTTGAGTTCGTGTTTGTCTCTGAGATGTCTGGGATGGAGTATCTGAATCATGCAGAAGACAACCCCATTTCACGGTACAAAATGCAGTTTCCTGTTTGAATTTGCCCATAAAGTTCTTCCACTGTCTCAGTGGAGATTGCAGTCTGCTTACTCTTAGCTTTCTGGACGTGTCTTATATCTGAAGGAAAAACAGGCATATTCTTCTTTCTTGTTTATCTATTAAAACAATGGCCTGCTGCTGTGAAATCAGGGAAGAACCTGCAATACATAGAGTTGTTTTCTTCCACTAGTCTCTTGAAGAATCTTATTTGCAGTTAACCAATGTAAGGTTTAAAACAATTTTTATATCATGTTATAGTACCTTGTTTCACTGTGTTTTAAACAGATTGTGAAACTTCAAAAATAACTTGGACAGACTGGGGATTCCTCATATGCAGGGCATGGTTTAATAGCTCAGTGGGGATATATATCAAATTATCTCTGATTTTACCTCTCAGAGTGGGAGCTTTCTCTGCCATCTCCAAGTTTAAAATGTTTGCAGAGTAAAGAGATGCTGCTTTACTAAAGGTGTAGGATAGGAGGTGGGAAGAACTGTGCGAGTATCAGCATGCAGAAGGGTAAGAGTCTTGTAGATGAAGAAAGCAACCACCATATGGGGCAGTTGTTTTCTGCAGTAAAAATACACTTCTGCTGTGGGTCTTCATCAATGTTGTTGTATTTACCAGCTCCTCTCTGACAACCCATAAAAAACAGCTCCAAGACTGATGATTTTCATCAGTTGAGTCTGCTTCATTGGCATATCATAATGAACTTCACTCCACGTGGTGTGCTACCTTAGATACTCAACGCAACACAGACTCAAGTCTCATGCTACTTGTTTGGTTTGCTTTAAGATATGAAGTTGTTTTAATGCCGTAACTTTTGAATATAATTCTTTATGTTGGCATCAGGGTTTAATTTTTTCTTCAGATTTTTTGCCTTTGCATATTTCAGCCTTTTGAGTTTATATTTTTAAATTTTGTTCCACACTTAAAAATGCAAAGTTGGTTGGGTATTTTTTTCAGTCTGTTTTCTTAAGAAAATGAACCAGGTGTTATCATATTGTCTGCCTGCGCCTGTCCTAATAATTTGGGTACAGGAGTCGACCTCAACCCAACATAAGAAAGGGTGTATGAAGTTATTGAAAAATGTAGAGAAAATAGCTTTCTGAATACAGCAGATTCCTTCCTTCAGTGTGAGGAACATCTTTGCAGTGATCTGATGCTTAATTAAATACCAACAGATCCCTGTGGGATCTTGGGGAATTAAATGGAGACCTAAATACACATGGAGATAATTCTCATTTATCCTACTGTTTACTGAAAACCAAAATAATATCTTCCACAATGCTTACTTCTCTTATGTTATTGATTCTTTATACTGGGCTTCAGGTGGAAGCTTAATGTGACTGCAGTCACAGCCCAACAATCACTGCTGGCATTTATTATGCAAACATTGACAGTAGGTGACACAAATGGCTCCTTGGGAGATCCAAAGTGCACATGAAGGCTGGAAACTTGATGTCCCAGTGGAACTCCTGGCATTTACCATGCACCCTCTCTAGGAGCTCAATTTCATAAGCCTCCAGACCCAATGGATGTAGTTTCCAGAAAAAAAAAAAAAATTAAAAAAAAAGAAAAAAGAAGGGAAATAAGACATTGAGTGAGACACAGAGATGACTACAAGTCTTTTATGTGGGAAGTGATGGAGTTGAGAGATATTCTGAAGTAGAGGTAACATCAGCACGGTGAAGGTTGATGGGGAATACCAAAGTCATTAAATGCTGACTTAGGATAATGGTCTCCCAGCTGGCATATCAATGTGGAGACATTTGTGGGTAATTAATGTCAAAGCCAGGCAGAGATGTTTGTGTCTGAAGGAGATATTGATCCTCTGGCACAGTACCAGCACATAATGACTTTATTTCCCTTATACCAATTGATTGGGGCACTATCAATTATTTTTATCTGATGGATGTTGGTGCAGTAGAGTGACAGTTGCTGTAACACTATTGAGTTGCTTGATTTAACATTCATCACTTCAGTTGGTTTATACTTTCTCTGTATTATAACCAACCATACAGTGCCACCTATAAAACGTGCAATTTTTATTTTTGTGAAGATTAAAATAATAATTCTTAGAACATGTATCTCAACACTTGATGGCAGGAAGTACTTGTGTCTCTGGAACGTCTTCATTTTTGCTTCTGTTCTATGTAGTGGAACATAAAAGATGAAATTTGGTGCAATGCAGATGAAAGTCTGGATTCCCTTGGGAAAAGCAGAGTCCAGTCCAACTTGCATCCATAGAAAATTTGTTATGTAGGGTCACAGGAATGCAAGACCCTTGTAAATCCGAACTGTCAAAATGATTGATGAGAGCTGTTGCAAATACAGGAATTAGCCTGAGCAACACGGGGTAAAGAAAAGGCTGGAGGAACTGACCTGTTGGCAGCTCTTCTTTGATGGTGAGACACAAGTTGAGCCCTATTTAGGTTTCATCCACCTGCCCTCCTGAGGTGCAATCCCTCAGGAGATGGTTCAGCTTTTAGAGAGCTGTGAAGTACAACCATCCTTTTCCTATGAGAATTACAACTTCTGGAAAGGAGATCTAGCGAGCCTGTCTCCCACTTGGGTATTTGCAACAGATCCTGAATATACAGGATTGTTAAAACAATCTTCCTTTTTTTTTTTTCCTCCCTGAATATATAGATTTTGCAGGGGTTTGTTTGTTTTGTGAGGGTTTTTTTTGTTTGCTTTATTATAGAGAAGGTATACTTTTGGAAGGCTTCTAGGCCAAGTCAACCTCTGATAAATAAGGTCTTCAGACAACTCAAGCCTATATTGATAAATTACAGTCATCAAGTTTTGTGTTGTTATCCTTCTCTCAGACAAGGCCAGGTCAGTTACACACAGTGGTCAGAGACATCTCACATCCTTTCTTCTGTCACTGAGTCTCTTGGGCTCTTTCTGATCCTCCTGACTTGCTAAAAAAACCCAACAACACATAAAAAACCCAAAACCAAACCAAACCAAAATCCCAGACAGCAAAAAACCAGCCAACAAAAACCCCAACCCAGCAACGCTGACATGAGTAGTCTTAAGCAGATGGTAATTAGGTAATTACAGGCAATTAAAAAGATTTGTTTTGCATGCTTTTATTGTGTTAAAACAATCTTCCTTTTTTTTTTTCTCCCTTCAAATATTTTAACTGTGTTATCATGGTATTGTTTATAACTAACAAAGGTTTTCCACAGTATCTGTTATGTGGACCAATGAAACCGGTGAAGGGTTTTCTGCCCAGGGAAATCTGCTTTGCTTCCCCCCACCCTCCAAAATGATCTAAAAAGGTGTGAAAAGGTTTGACAAAAGGAAAATTAGATTGATATTGTTTGTGTGTGTGTGTGTGTGTATATATATATACACACACATAATGGAAAAATTTAATGTAAAATTAAGAAGCAAATTACCAATTGTACCGAGATCACAGCCTGGGATGTTCTCAGAAGTTATTCTTTAACCTTCTTTCATGTGTTAACTAAGATACCATTTACTGACCCTGTATATCATTTCATCCTTTTTCTGCAGACCAGATCGTGGAACTTCCCATGCATCAGTTTTAGTTTAATTTTCTCCTTCATGTGAACAAATGAATCCAAAATCTAAGCCTGTATGATTTAACTTGGATTGCTACCAATTAGTCCCACACATTTAAGAAAGACCTCCAAAAGTATTATAATAAATGCAGGGCTCAAAATACCTGACTGTTGTCTGTGCAAGAGTGCTTCATCTTCTTTAGGCTTTACAAGAGACTTAATCAAAACTGACTATGCCATGCAGAGGGAAAAAAGCCCCTGCATAAAGCAATGCATTAATGCTTTTCTTCAAACACTGTTGCCAAAGACTTCTTGATACTTGTCTGTTTCAATATATGTACAAGAGTAAAGTTTTTATGTGAATAGTCTCTTTGGCTTTAGGTACTTGCTCTTCAAATTAGTTAGAAGATATTCCTGGGGAAATGTTTGCAAGACACGCTCTGTCTTGAGATGGATTAATGCTAGTAGAACTGGAGAAGTATTTCTCACCATCTCTCCTCCTTGTTTTATCATTAAAGTGATTTGTTTTGATGTTTCAGGTCCCTGGCCACAAGTTCCCACACATGCCACGTGGGGATTCGTTCTGTTAACTGTGTCAAGCAATGGTCTGCCTTTTTCTGTGAAGAATTCTGTTTGCTTGGTAGTAGAGAAGTACAATTTTTTTTACTTAGGTAGGAGTGCTTGAGTCACAGGAATGGCTCGTGTCCAGTAAATATACAAATAACTCTTTTCTAAAGCGGAGGAAGAAGGTTTAAAAGGAAAAAGAACCAAACGCTCTCGCACACATAATGCCTCCCTCCAACTGCTTCCCTTATCCACCCCCACTGAATTCACACCATAAAATCTCAGGACTCTGGGTTTCTTTTCGGTCCTGTTTAATTAGTAGTGGCTAAGTCAAAGTATTCACTTAAGATTTGGAGTGGATGATCCCTGTGGGTTTGCTTTAAATTTTAGTGACCTGTATATCTTGTTGGAGGAGAGATTTCTTTCCACCCTGGAACTTTCTAAGTCCTTTGAGAGCTTACAGTCCTTTTCTAGACAAACTGATAAGATTAATAAAGTAAGTAAGCACTGGTAAATATTTAGCTTTTGTACAGGGTTTGGTCATGCGCATCTTTTGGAAAATATGAAAAATGGAAGAAAGATCAAGCACAGCCAGTTCTCCATCTCTCCGAAGGAATTCTAGGCTTTCTCAGTCTAGTTCAGGAAGGACTCATTCCAGGATAGTGGCAGCTATTTGGTTTTATAGTATTGACCGCAGGTAAGATGCTACTTTTTATGTTATTCTAAAAGAGTCAAAGTTTGTTCAGAGAAGTAGTTTTTTTTAGGCTAATGGTTTTTAAAAATAACATGACAAGCTTTTAGCAGCAAGCTTGGCACATTTTTCTGCTTGTAACAGAATCAGAAAGGAAATGCTCCTAACTGTGCAAGCTCTTCCTTAAGCCTGGAAGATGTTTGTTCACTAGACTATATTTAAGGTGCCTTCCACCCCAAGCCATTCTATGCTATGATTATTTTGGCAAAGCTTGAGTCATGAATGCCTCGCTCACTATTACCAGCAAAGTTTACCAGATTGCAGGCATACTAATAAAACTTCTCTGCCATGACTCATGTAAAATGGGGTTCAGACCCATTCATAATAAAAAATGGCCTGGCTGATATTTCAAAATAATAAATAACCTTCTCTGGTGATATACATAGTATTTTTGTAATTTTTTTTTGTCTCACCAATTAACCTATCATAGCTAAAATACTTCTCATGGAGATGTGGGTGTATAATAAAATCGGGATATATATCACATAGGCATGCATTGGACTGCTCTGCTTAGTTGTGCCTTTGGATCAGAGTAGGTTTGCTTACCTCATGGCTTTTCTGGAAACATTCAGACTCAGCAGGTGTTTTTTTATGCTCCGTTAAAAAGGAAGTTTCCTATTTCCACCTTTATAAGGTTGCTTTCCATAAAGTGAAATTTGGGTACCTCCTATCTCTGTTTGACAAGAGTTCCGGGGCAATAGGAGAACTGCAATGACCCTCAGCAGCAACATTGTTCAGCCTGGGGAAGGGGAAGGCTGGTAGGCAGTGAACAATACACTGACAGCACCATTAAAGAATCTTGTTTCTGGGAGAGTCAGGACTAGATGTGGCAGCACCGTCATTATGTGGTACGTGGCTGGGGTTAAGATTTCCCTGCATTTATGCGATTTAGAGGTTTACTGAAAAATAAAGCACCAAGTTTCAAACATTTTAAATGGTATTTAAATGAGAGGTGACTATTAAGAATTTCTGTGGTGATTTATCAGAGATAAGCTCTTTAATAGGAAAATCTCAGTCATCTATGCAGTAATACCGAGTAATCCAATCAATAATAAAACCCAGTGCACCTCATTTTTATCTGCCTGTTCTTTTTCTATCAGTGTGAGTCTAAGATGGAGTTGAGTTTTACACCATCTTGCTGGAGCAGTGGAGAGACAATTTGTTAGAACAGCTGAGTGTTCCACCTCCTGTCAAGGCTGAATTGAATGATGAGTGCCCAGGGCAAAGTTGTTACTAAGATACTGGTAGATTTATCATGACAGGTGATACATATTAGAGCATCTGAACAATCAGTCTCAGAGGAAGAAAGGAAATATTAACCCTATTTTATACTCAAAGAATCTGTGTTGTGTTGTATACTTCTTGTGCTAGTGAGAAAAACATGAATCGGTTCAGTCCCAGCTGATACGTTCTGGTCCACAGAGGATGAGCAAAACCTACTGAAGATGATGCTATTGGTCCACCTCTGCATTGCAGAGGAGATGTGAGCTTTGTCGCAAAACGTTAGAGGGTATTGTAGTGTCTACCTGAAATTCCAGCTACTTTACCTAAGAGCATGAAGCTGTGTATCGATGCTCTCAAAGGTGGGAAAAGTAGCTGAAAATGGGAAAGGAGAAAAAGTAACTATGCAATATTTATAATAGTTATGAAACTCTCAGAAAGAGTGTGAGAGTGCAGGGGAAATTCCTTAGTTTATTTTCCAGTTAGGTGCATTTATAAGTGTACACAACTATTGTTCAATAAGACAGCAATGTCATAATGATTGTTGAAATGTTTTGAATTGTCCCTGAGTTCTCTAATGCTCACTCTGATTGATGAGGTAACACCATCATTAATGCAGTTTGTTTTCCAATGACAAATTACAAAGGTGTAAATAAAAAGGGTTTCTGGCATTGTGCAGGATGAGTAACTTCTATTTTTTTGAAAGGTTGAATTTTTTGTGTGTATACCTTTTATGGTCAGGACACTTTCTTATTGTACATTCAGTAACTCAACATTAGTCAAACTAAGGTAGAGAAAACTAATGCAGCAGTTCCATAATATCCAGACACTAAAGGGTAGCTGGCCTAGGTTTAATAATATAAATGCAGAAAACAGCGCTGCTGCAGAACTGAAAATGAGGGGTTAGAACTGGATCACTGCGGGTAGCCACATCATATATTCCCATTCATGGATTTATTGAAGTACATCCTTATACAAATTACTGTTCTTTTGATGCAAGAGGGAGTTGGAAACCTTTTCATTTCCGGCCTAATTATAATCAGAATTAGTTTAAACCTGTTTCTCTTCATGTCAAATCTGATCTTTTTTTAACAGCTCTTCTCTTTCTGTTTCTCTCCTCTCCCCCATGTATTTATATTATTTCATTTCAGCCCTCATCCTGCTAGATTAAACCAACACAGACATCTGAGTCCATTCCAATGCCATTCTCCATTCGCTGACCATTTTAGGAGCCCTTCCATCCATGTTCACGTTTGAGTCCCTGGGTCTTATATAGGAGTGCCCAGAACTGCAGATGTTGTTCCAGTTTGTGTAACTGCCCTGTATCACACCTTTTTTATGCTTCACTACCCTTGCTAGAAATTTCTCATTCTTTATGTTTTAGGATCACTGTTGCTTTTCTTACGGCTTTTGTCACAATAATGGCTCTGTATACAAACTGTCTTTTTTTTCTATAACTGGGGAGTCTCAGATTGGAACAGAAATCCCTTTCATTACTCAAAATCTTTTCAGTCTCTTACTGTTCAGTGTCATACCATTCTGATTTCTCCAGGTCTCAAAGTGCTTCCTTTATGACACTCTGATCTTCCTTTAGGATACCATCAGCAGGTTTTGGGCTCCATCAAATTTTGTGGAGGCATTCTTAGATTTTTGTGCTAAAGTCATTAACAAAAATCGGGATCTGAGGCTGACTTTTGAGAAATTCTGACAGTACTGCCCTGAGCTTGATACCTCCCTTTCCTTTTTGTCATTTCCATATGGCCAGTGCCTCACCCACCCCACTGATTCTTGTATCAAATCCTATTTTATCCAGATGAATTACTGATTTTCTGTCTGGCACACATAGTTGTATCAAAATATTTTTCTTAAATCGAGTTAGATGCAGGAGAACTAATCTGTCTGCTGTGCAGATAAAGCCCACCCCATTCCACACATGAGAAACAATAGTTCTTTTGTCAAAGATTAGATGAATCAGACTTGATCTCTTCTTGGTAAGCCTGTGCAATATTTATTCCAGTCTCTATTCACCTCAATATGTTCTTGCTTTCTTTCAAAATCTGTTCTGAAGCTGTGCCTGCTATTGAGATCAGCCCTGACAATAACCAATTTCACTTTTCCCTCCTCTCTTTGTTAACTGTAATCCTTGTGTTTGATTTTGTGTTCTTCTTGCATGACAAATTTATTAAAGATCTGCCTTCCTTGCAAGGCCAGATGTAGGACAGAGGGGATGGACATCATGAGATGGAGAAGGAAGGGCACTTTATGGGGAAGGGAAGGGCCTGACTTGAGAAAGGTGCTGTTTAATATAAAGCAGGTTTTCTGACAAGTTTTCTAACAGTTAGTTCAGGTGGCTGTGAAAACTTAAGCTTGAGGCCTGAAGTCTTTATGAGAGCATGAAGGAACTGTGGTTATTTACATGTTTAAACACCGAGCTGGGGGACTGAACTGTCGGCGTGACAGGAACAGGGTCTGCTGCTGCCCATCGTCTGGGCTCGGGGGGTGCCAGCCAGGCACCGTGGCAGGGTGGTGGCACAGAAACGTGCCAACCCCGCCTGGCTTTGTGTCCCCAACCACGTGTCTGCGTTGCTCCTTCTGGGAGGTGGCAGAAATCCCTCCTCGGCTCAGGCAGCAGAGCCGCCTGGTTTGGGCCAGCACGGGAGCAGGAAAGGGAGGGCAGCTTCAGGATGCCACTCGTAGTGTGAAAAACTTACACCTTAAAAAATTGAATTTGCTGATTTCCCTTTCAAAGAAATTGCCCTCATGTCTTCCAGGCATGAGAGGGGGAAAAAAAGAAGTCTGTATGATTGAGCTTCCTGTTAAAGCCACCAGGGTGAAGTGGAAACCCTTGCACCACATTGCCTGAGGAGGTGTTGACCTCTAAAATATAGATAGGAAACACAAGGAGAAGTGTTGACCTCTGAAATACAAATAGGAGACAAAAGGCGAAGTGTTGACCTCTAAAATATAGATAGGAAACACAAGGAGAAGCGTTGACCTCTGAAATATGCGATGGTCAAAAACTACACCGTCCCATCTTGGGGGCAAAAAGCTGGAACATTTATTGAATACACCCGTGACAATATATGGAACCGAAGGCAGGGTATGTTAATAGGGAGGCAGGACATGCTAATAGGGACGATTTATGTTAGTTAGGGCTTAGACAACTAATTAGCTACATTTCGCAGTAGATCAAGCATTTCTCATATAAGAGCCACCTGGAGGAATACAGAGCCTCAGCAGGATGGCAACAAATCAAAAGAGTCCACTCACTCCCACTGACAGGAGACAGGGCTGGATATCTGCAGACAGTCTTCTCAAGGCCAGGCCTCCTGTTTGATCAGGGAGAGGAATTCCTCTCAGTTTCTGTCATCCATGGTCTGCTGCTCATTCTCTCTAAATCTCCATCTGTTAATAGCTGATGTCCGATTCCAACAGAAATAAACAGGAGACACGAGGAGAAGTGTGACCTCTGAAACAGAAATAGGAGACACAAGGAGAAATGTTGACCTCTGAAATATGAATAGGAGACACAAGGAGAAATGTTGACCTCTGAAATATAAATAGGAGACACAAGGAGAAATGTTGACCTCTGAAATATAAATAGGAGACACAAGGAGAGATCCACTGAGCCTGTTTTGAATTGGTTCCATTTTACGCTGGAACGTGTCGTCCACTCAATGGGAATGGGATTGGTGTTAGTGCTGCGTTTGGGCAGCCAGAGACAGAAACCCATAGGACAAGAGAAGTGACACACTCTGACCCCGGGGCAGCCAGGGACATGCAGATACACGGAGCTCTTGGGCCACAAAGTTTCTCCAGCAGGAGCAGAGAGATTTGCAACCATTGGGTTTTTAGTTCTTCATGCTCAACAACTGGCAATTGTTGACTATGGGGTGTTTCCATTTTTAGTGGAGCCACTCCTCTGAGCTGCCAAGAGCAGGGCACTTCCTGAGTTTCTCTCAGTTCGGGCTCAAGAGATATTTCTCGATATTGAACCAGCTTGGGATCCAGTTTAAAAATAATCCAAACACAATCCCTAAAGCAAACCCACAGAGGTTTAGAATTCAGTTCAGTTCAGGCTCACTGTAATTCCTTGCTGGGAAAAAGTTTTGGCTACATAATTTTAACCTAACACTGGAAAAGTTTCTACTACTTTTCATAAGTTTAAACGTGAAGGAGTTGACTTTTATTTTTCTCCTAAAGTCAGTCTAGTGCTTCTTTTGCCTTAGTAATTTTCAAATCAACATATCTAACCTGTCCTATTGGCAATTGAAGAAATTGAGCTATTTCTTTGAAACTGTTTGAAATCTCATTTGTTTCTTGATGGTTGGTTTGGAAACGTTATTTCTGTAACTTGTCACAGTAGATTGGGTATCACTTCACAGTTTTTAAATGGATGCTAATAACCTGTACATAAAAATGTCACAGTTGGTCAAATTCAGTCAAGAGAAAATTGAAAAAGTCTTTCTTAGGGTATGATGGTATTTTTTTTCAGATGAATTTATATTGTTTAGCTTGTGTTATGAGCCAGTTTATTTTAATAAAAGCAAGGCTAGTACACTTGCCTCGTATGCAATGTCTCTTGAGACATGACTGGGACAATGCTTTGTAGAAAACCAGCCAAGCAATAATCCTAAATTTTGAGAACTAATTTTAAACTGAAATGCAGAATGAAAGAGAGGTGTTGTATATACAAGATGACTTTCATTTTTCCTGTCTGAAATTGCTAAGTGTCTGCAATGGGAGTAATAGGAGAGAATTTCTAAGGCAGCTGGCTGAGATCCTTTTTCAAATACAGCCAGAGTCCAACAGAGAAATTTCTGCTCAAGGCTTTTGCCTACTTTTTTATTGTTGTTGTTCATTCTGAGAAATCATTATTTTTGTCTTTGTATGTCTTTATTCTGCAATCCTCATGCATACAGACATATTTCTGGAGAGAGTGATACTATACTTGGAAAAATAAGACCCTCCAGGAAAAATTAAGCAATTACTCATGGTCAGGGTGGAATAAAGTGATTCAAAAGATATAAATGTCTTCGGGAACCTCAAGGCGTGATGTAAAAATTACTTTATTCAATTCTTGTAGTCAACAAGGGCAAAACAAATAACGGATTTGCAATACAAAAGGGAAAATATATATCAAAATACAGTGACAACAACAAAGCTAGAGACCAGATAAGTAATGGAACAGGCTGCCAGGGAATGCTGTGTGGTTATTAACACCAGAGACATTATACTTTAGACCAAATTTCCTCCCTATTGTCCTGATTCTGATATTTTACAATGATGTGACCTCAGCAAGTCTTAATGTGTTGTCTGGACCTCTCTCCTCTCCCACTCTCCCATGTATTCACTTCATTTATACTCAAGGGCTTTTTATCCCCCAGCATCCTGCAGACTTTTTATCTCTCAGCATCACGAGGGGAAAACCTGCACTGCTTCACTTATCCTGAACTAGGTGGTTCTCTAAGCTTCTTTAGAAACTAAAAGGTTTGGAGTTATAATGAATTATATCTGTTAATAAACAAAGCAATGTTTATTTATCTCTGATAAATGCTAATGTTTCAGCCTATAAAGAAGAGCAGTAACATAAAGCAGAGCAATAATACAGCCTAATTAAACATTTCTAAAACGTAACTTTTGATGACTGTAGTTCTCCCTATCCAAAACTATGCTCTGTCAGCTGTAGGATCATACAGCTTAGTTCATACTGGTGTATGAAGTCAAAAACTCCACCAGAGCAGCTTATGAGCTGAATGTGCCACTTGGAAATATGTTGTTTAAACAGCTTCTCTTGTTAAGCCTGCGACCTAATTAACTTGATTTTCTGCTTGCCTTTCAAGAGGTTGAGTTTGACATCTGAAGAGTTGGTGTTAACTACTGTCCTTCTAGAGATTGATTAGTGTTCACAAAGCCACTGGAACATGCCTGGCACTTACTCAGTGTGTTACCACGATGATCTTGGATAAATACACTCACAAGGCTAACAAGCATTGGGGTTTGATGTTCCCTGAGCAGCTTTCACCCTGCCACGTCGCCGTTTTCCTTTGTTTGTGACTAGCAATTACTCAGTTTGCTCTGTGTTAAAAGAGCAAGCTTGGGCAGTTTTATTTTTGTTCTGTCGGTCTGACTTCGGCACTCTCCCCCAAATAGTTAAAAACATAATTTACGGATTAAGACGATCTATAGAGGGAGAAAATAATTTCGGTGGTCGCGGTTAGATAATTAAGGTGCAGTTTTCACAGATTGTGTTCCCAAGGAATGGGAAGATTTGCATTTCCCCCCAGGTCAGTGTTGTTGCTGCCCGTGGCAGACCAAGAAGGGAATAGCAAGTGGTCTTTAGACATACTATGGGGTGTTCCCAGCCTGGGGTTTATTGCACAGGATTTTTGCCGGTGCAGAGTTGTATCCAGCGGCCAGTTCCTTCTTGCTCACGTTCTTCTTGCACAAAGAGGGGGAGGGAAAAGATGTTATTTGACCATTTAGTGCACGTATGTATAAATGTGCATATTTTAAAGGAGATGCACCGTCTGTTGAGATGCAGAAGGAGAGGGAGGAGAGGTGTTGCTGCTAAGGTGGGTTGTCCTATGTGGAGCTGTAGTAGTGGTGGTACTATGCATACTTTCAAAGAAGTCAAGGAGAGCTAGTAGGTGTGCACATCCTGGTTCCTGAGCAAGCAATGTAGTTTCAGCATAGCTCGGAACCAGCTCTGACATGAAAGATGAGGTGCCATTTGCTCTAGGATGTGTGATTCAGTGAACTTCCTCACCTTAATCACAGACAATCTTTTTTTTTTTAATTACTGATATTGATGCCATTTCCTCCCGTGTCTCAGTCTGTCACTTTGTTTGGCATTTTGAGTATATCTGGAATTGATTCAAAGCAACTGGTTGAATTTAGAGTGTTTTCATTCTGTTCAATTTTCTGTGGTGGCAGAGGGTTAGGGTGAGTTCAGCTCACTTTCTAGGTAAGCTTTTACACTTTGGAAGCTGGTCTGACTGATCAGGCAGAGCTATCAGGCAGCCAGGCTGTCTCATACCACACCACGGGGACACTGAAGGAGCCCAACAGCCTGTCACAAAGTGCAGCAAAGGAGGCATCTCATACAGACACCTCAGGTGGTGAATGCAGAGGGTTTGTGCCAGGTCTGCATGGGTAATTCGGCTGTAACCTTTTTTTCTAATAGAAGAATGCCTTGGCACCAGGAGAAGGATTATTTTCCTCCCTGACTTGACTGTTGGTTTGTTGCTTTCTCCATCTCCTCATTTGAGGGTTTTTTTTCTTGCAGTTGTCCTGATGTTACTTACTTGTAAGATCAAATATCCCCCCCCAAAATGTGTTCTTTCCACTAGTTGTCTTACACAAAGACCACATAGTTTCTTTCTGATTTTAATGAGTAGGTCCATGTGAGGGAACATAAAGAATGAGAAATTTCTAGCAAGGGTAGTGAAGCATAAAAAAGGTGTGATACAGGGCAGTTACACAAACTGGAACAACATCTGCAGTTCTGGGCACTCATATGTAAGACACAGAGACTCTAACGTGAACACGGAAGGAAGGGCTCCTAAAATGGTCAGTGAATGGAGAATGGCATTGGAATGGACTCAGATGCCTGTGTTGGTTTAATCTAGCAGGATGAAGGGAATGGGAGCTACTTTGGTAGCAATGGGGGAACTGAAACAATCCATAGACTTCCCAGGTTAGTTTGCAGTGTTTTTCCAGTAGGTTTTCAAAGGTTTCTTTAAGTTTTGCTTACAGATGGAGCCTTAACCAGCCTACTTAAAGTAGAATTAATTTTCAGTGATAGTTCCTCTCTTGTGAACCAAAACAGTGTGGTCTGTATTTCAAATGGTAACCAGAGTATATTCTTGATGAAGCATCTCACAGAAGGTCTTTGGAGAGGAATGAGTTATAACCTGTAATGCAGTCTATGTAACTTCCTAATAAAGAAAATGAGTAATTAGAGGTATGCGTGTGCTTTTTAGCAAGAATCCCTTCAGGAGGAGAAGCAATAAGCTGGTGCTCTCTAGAACAATGAGTAAACAGTGAAAAGTCAGCAATCCTGCCACGAAAGGTAGTTTCTTAGTGTACTGTTTGTGGGAGGGGACATCAAGGAGGTGCACAGGCAAAGACAGAGCAAGTTTCCACTTCTTCTGCACCCAAGAACTTCTAATCCCAGCCCTCAGAGTTCTGTGTATGAGGTGCTGCAACAGTTACAGGAAAATACACCAGAATATGGCGTTTAGCAGTAAACTTTGCCAATGGGTATTGTGGGGCTAAAAAGAGTGGTTACACCGTGCAAGTGACAGCTTTTATGCTGCTCTTTATAAATTCTGCATATCTGCCTCCCCCATGCTGCTGTCACTCTTCCTGATGGGTCTGGAGATACGGTTAAGTTGAGCTTCTCCTAGGGCTTAGGAGAGCAAGGATGGAACAGGTAAAGGAACAGGGCATCAACACATAACAGATGTGATAAGGTGCTTCCCTTGATAGGTGTGAGCTTAGCTGGCCTTCTGTCAGTGTCACACTTTGTGTCTGTTGGACTTGAAGCAGAAAGTCTGTGGGCTTAGCAATTGTCAAAAATGCTTTTTCATATGTGATTTGGTGGGGGTTTTTTAAACTTTCATGTAGCCATCACTGCTTGTGTTCTTTGCAAGATGTCGGGAACCTGACAGAGCAGGACTGTTATCTTTTGCAAGAAGGTTTTGCATAGTATGTTTATTTGTTAAACAACCTTCTGTTGATTCTGCTTCATATATGTACTTCCATCTTACTCTATATGGTTGCTAGAAGTGACCATAAAGACTTCATAGTCCCTAAGCAAATGTATCGCATTAATCAATTAACATTCTGATGATCTTAAAGGTCTTTTCCAACCTACGTGAATCTATGATTCTATATTGTTATTCAGGGATACTGTAAATATGCCAGAGCCTAATTGCTAATCTGTGCTTGCAGGCCTATGTCTTTTTTTCCCCAAAGACTTTTTTTTGGTATGACAAACACAAGCCCTTGTTTTTTCATACCATTTCCACTCTCAAGGAGTTTTCTCCTAGAAGTGCGTGACTAATTCAAATGAAGTGCTCCCTCACCTCTGAAAATGATACTCCAATTTATCCCTCAGGTTTTAAAATTACACTTTCTTGTCGTTATTGATCACTGCTTTTTTTAATCCTAGGAGTAGCAGTGGAATGAAGAGGGAAGCAGAGCACCTCCCTGTTGCCCAACAGTGTGCTGTGACAGATTGTAGAGGCAGTTCAGATTTATTTATAACTGGCACCTGTTTTGTCACAAATAAAAATAGGCTGCTTTTGAAAGAGATGGGGAACCCTTATCAGCACGATGCTGACTCTTTGTAATCTTTCTCATTTCCTCATTGCATATAAAAGCCTTTTTGATAACTCTCCTCTTTGCACTTTAGCTTTCTGTTTGCATTTCCAAACCATGGTGTTTGGTCTTCAGGTCTGTTCTGAGCAGGAGAGATGCAGAGGAGTCTCTGTATTTACTGTAAATTGCAAAAGGAGTTTTCTTTACAAAGTCAGCCTGCTTGTGTGGACACCACTGACTTCATTGGTTTCTTTCAGTTCACCATCAGCTCTGGATTGGCAGGGCGAGTCTGCCCGGATATTGTTCTTCATCTGTCTCCTTATTGCCACCTCTGAACTGCTGGATCTGTTGGTAGAGATGAGTGTGGACTTTGTTGTCTTGCGCTGCAACAGTCAGGGTTCTTCTTCCACCAGCTTTTATTTGGGACAATATGAGAGGTGGGTGTTTTATTTGGGACAATGACAGAGGTGGGTGTTTTATTTGGGACAATGAGAGAGGTGGGTGTTTTATTCAGGACAGTAACAGAGGTGGATTTTAAAATAGTGGCTCCTTCATTTAATGATATACTGGGGAGAGGAGATTCTGACACAGCAGCAGTCACCTTCAAAGGGAATTTGGGTAAGTTACTGAAGACTTTGGGGCTCCATATGCCATGAACATCCTAGTCCTGATGCTTCATGGAATCCTTGTTTTTCACTGCGTAGTAAAATTTATTCTCAGCCTTGAGAAAACTTGCAGACTGTAGGAAGCCTTTTATGTGTGCTTTTTTTTTTCCCAGTTTCCTTCTATAGCTCCTTTATAAGTCTCATAGGTTCAGAGGCATGGTGCCTTATGTTCTTATGAAGAGTTTGAGTTGGTAGTTTTTACTGCATGTTTAACAAGTTCATATAGTTTCTTTTCCAACTAAATATGTGATCAGGCAAGGTAAGATTTGATGGTCTCTTGTAGCCCTGCACTGCTAGGGAATTTTGGTGGCTTTTGTTCTAGTACCAGTTGAGTGTTCTAAAAAGAACTTCTCCCTAGGAAAGGAAATTACATGACTGGCAGCAATATTAGTACTTCATGACCGCACTGCCACTGAGAGTGACCTGCCTTGCCTTAAATTGCACTGTTTCCCTATCATGTGCCAGAAAGGTGGCCAAAGCTCCAAATTATTGCCAGCAGACTACAGGGGTCAGCAGTATAGATAACTTGGCAATCACTGCATTTCTGCAGTGTTAGGTGCGGTTTTTCTTATACATTTGATGTGTTTCTGAGAGAATTTTTGACTGCGTGTATAAAAATGCTCATGGCAGCAGTTATTTTTACCATATTGCATCTTCAGGGAGAAGCAGAAATTACAGTGCTGCTTCTCCTGAGAGCCAGTGAGAATTAGTTGCTCTTTGGTTCTTCTGTTACTGGCAAACAACAATCCCAGAGGAGACTGTGCCAAGTGGAGATGGTATTTCCAGGGTCCGTATTGCACCCTTCATTTGTGGATCTTGCTGCACTTCTGAAAGTGCAGTGGATCTTTCCACCCGCCTCCTCTCTGATCGAATATTATCATCTTCATTCTGTGAAATCGGGGAAAACAACTGAGGGGATGACTCACCCAGAATTAAGCAGCAATTCAGGAAGAGAAAGCTCAGCTCTCTCTGCAAATTGGATCACGTGGCTCGCAGGTACCTTTCAGACAGGGAGGTATTTTTGAACCCCTCTCTCCCCAGGACTTTGCAAAGCGGTTTCCCAGGGTTCTGCATCACTGCTTCCCTCTTTTCGCAATTGTGCTGATGCAATTTCAGGATGCTTTTCTGGATGAGTTTCAGGGTGCACCAGATCTGTTAATACCACCCCCAGTACAGGGGCTGACTCCTCGCTGCAGGAGTCTGTCTGCCTCTGTGTGTGACAGCATTCTTGCCAGGTGACTGAATGATACGATTGATTCAAGCTGCCTGCGTGCTTTTGAAGTATTTGAGAATACACAGCAACCTTATCACTTTAATTTATTATCTGCTTAATCAGATCTATTCAGCTTCTCCTTTGTGGACCAATTGTACACGGCTGACATCCGTGAATGAGGTGTCTCATTTGTGATTAGCAAGTTACCTTTCATATACATTCCCAGTGTCATGGGCCTGAGCTCTTGAGTTAACAGAGAAATGACTTTAAGTCACCTCAGCTTGATCCCCCATAGGATCACGAATGCATTTTGAACGTAATGGGTGGGGTGGTTCCTAGTTCCAAATATTCTCTTTGGCACAGGTATGGCTTTCATACCAGTGCAACCTTTTTTCATTTCTTGAATTTGAGAGCTTCAAAAGGGAGGTCAGAATCACCACGTGACATTTTAAAGCAGTGGTGAGGATGAGTGGTATCTACATAGCATTTTAGCAGAGTCAGAAGGAAAGCAGAGTTTTCTTAAGATCAAGGGAAGCCTAGAGAGGTGTATTACTGTGTCTCTGCCTGCTGTTTCAGCTTTGGGGACAGAGAGAGGTTATCTGTATTACTCCCAAGTATTCCACAAAACAAATTCTAAGATAAAAAAGTTGATTATTCCCCCTCCCTTTCCAAGGGGGAAACTAGTTATAGATATGTACCTGTAGCCTACTTTTTAAAGTGAGGGGGAAATGTAATGATCCTTTCCATCTATCAGCCATTTTCTGCTGAACTGGTGGCCTTTTGTCCATACTGGTTTGGACAATGAGGTCACACAGCAGCCTGGTGTCTGGTCTGGCACGCTGATCCTATCCTGGAGTCTTGTTTTGCATGTAGAAATCCCTGTTGTCCTACTCAGCTCACCACAGCAACTTTGAAATTTAAATCTCTGCTGTACTTCAAGCCAAATACTTACGGAAATATCATCACATTATTTGTGCCCTTTCCAGACAGGCTTATGCAAATATGCAAATACCTAACTGTTCTTGACACAGCGAAGAGAAATTCAACCCTGATGATGAACTGTCTCATGGGAAAAGTTGTTTAGAGATGGGGTAGAAAATGAAGGTGCAACTCTTTCCTTCTCTCTCATTTGGTTTTCCTTTTTCCTGTTGTTTCCTACTGATCGACAGAGGAACATGTCCAATCTCTTTACTCCTCAAACAGTCTAGGATGCTTGAATGTCTTTGTTGTAATTTAGGAAACAACTGACAGACAGAACTGTGTTGAGTGGACACTAAAAACATACACTGAAGGAACCCCATAAACTCCCAGGCAAAAATGCTTCTTCCTCAAAGTTCCCACTAGAGATCAGCTAGAAGCTTGAAGGACTGCTTGTATCCTGAGAGGTGGCATATTGATCTGTAGCTCCAAGAATTGTGCCAAGAAAGGAAAACCAACAAGATCTTCACCTGATTTATGGAGGCCAGACATCTGTGACTTGCCTTTCGAAGGCGATCTTACAGAGGCGTAATTAAAACTTGATTATGAATAATCACGATGATTTGTGTCTCCACATTGCAGCCATGTGTATGTTTGTATGTGGTTATAAATTTGGTTAGTCTCTGCTTGTGAAAATGAAGGTTAGAAAGTGTTGGGCTTAAGGGCTGGAATTTTGTACACTGCTCTTCGGTAGGTCTCCAGATTTTTCTAAAGCTGGACCTGTGTTTCAGTTTGGAACTTGTCAAAATGCTAGTTAGTGAAAAAATAGATTCAAGACGTTTTTGATTAGCAAATTGAGCAGCCTCTAAATTTGCCCACTCTGCAGAGAGAGACAGTGCTCTGGTGTTAGAGATGCTGACTTGGGGCTGGAGAGAGTGAGCCAAGACAAGCAGTTTGTAACTCAGTCTTAGCCCTGGTCTCAACACACTTGTACCACAGTATTGCCTTTTCCTTCATCCTCATCTCACCTGTCAGAAAGAGAAGGAAAGTATTGGGACAAGGGTTATCTTTCATTAGATATTTAAAACTCTGAGCAGAACATCGATGCAACCAGAGCTGAAGCCTGAAGATTTTTACACTGAATTTTTTTATTTTGGATAGAATTCTCATGGCATACAAAAAACTACCATTGAAGTAGACTATGGATTTTCTTCTTTGCTCTCTAGATGCTGGTGGGAATTCTGAAGAAGCTGTTTTATCATTTGGTTTTATATTATTCCTAGGATTTGTTTTGTACTTCAAGACACTGATCCTGCTTTCTAACAGGCCTAACTGTCTCCATTTTTATCAATAACAGTGATTTTTACTCCTTCATTTTGAGACTTAAAGGCATAAAACACAGTATGTTACCCACATTCAAAAAAAAAAAAAAAAAGGTGGGGGGAGATGGCATCTCTGATTTTGCATGCAGAACAGTCAACACTGTAGATGGAGTTTGGGGTTGATTGTCATAGGAAGCATGAGTTAGAACCAATGATCAATTTTCCAAGAATCCCCAGCCTTTCCATTAATTTTGATTTATTGATTTTTATGGGCAGGAGCAGTGAGAAACTCAGGCTTTGAGGAGGATCAGAAAGGCCAGTGCATGTCAAGGGTTATTGCCCTGTTTCGTGCTGTGGTTTATACAGTGAAGGTACTGGCTGCATTCTTCTGCTTGGTGTTATTTTATTTCTTCTCATCATTATAGTTTTCCATGACTTAAAGACAAGTGCCCTCTGAGAATCTGTTCTGTTGTGTCTCTGACATTCTTAAAGGCTGAAGGTCTGATTATTGGAAGTGCTGAGCCCTTGGAGCTCCAGTGGAATGAATGGAAGCTGAAGGTGCTCTGAAAAGCACGCTTGAGGTATTTCCTTCTTTTAAAGGGATTGAGCTGTTCCTCATAAATATACGTCTCTGCTTTGACTAATTCCCCCTTGACTGCAAATCCTTTGAAGTAAATGAAACCTGTGCTCCAAATTTAACTCCTATCCTTGCCACACAGCTGAAGAATTGATTAGATCTTAGTAAATCTGTTATTAAAATAAAGCTTCAAATTTACAATCAAGCTTTCAGAGTTTTGCTTTATAATTGGAATACTGTGATTCCAAGCACAGTTCCTGTTCCTATGGCTGAACTGCTGGTGCAGCAGAGGTAACTAAACACACTGAAAGGGCAGGTTTGTGTCTAGAAGAGGTAACAGGATCTGCAGCTGGTGCAGGGAGTCAGCCTGCCTGAGCCATTCCCATCCTCCTGAAAAGCATCTCCAATTCTCCAGTTCTACTGAGAGAAAGCAGATGTCAGACAGTGATTCAGCCTCAGGAAAGGTTGATTTATCCCAGTGCTTGATAATTCTGCTGTTCTTGCAGAGGAGGAAGCTTACCCAAGCAGTGGCTGTTTGCTCCTGAAGTAAGGGAAAATGATGCAGTTTGGCACATGAGTGATTGCTGGCAAAATTCAAAGGAGCTCTTGTGCAGAGGTGCAAGCTGAAGCTGAGAGATTTGGTGTATGAAGAAAGGCTTAATGAGCTTGACTTTTTTGGTTAGTTTTTAAGAACATACAAGGTAACCTACTGAGGTGGCTCTGAAAGTCATCGCAGGATTTAGAGATTCTTTTCAGTCCTTAGCTAAAGCCACTTCTGTTCCCAGGTTGCCCCTATGCGCCCGGAGGTCAGCATTGCTTCAGTCCTTAGTTTTCAAAAATTCATTCTTTGCTCCAACAGACTCACAGCACACTCTTGCTTTTCCAGTTTGGGATCCTCACTACAGTGTTTAATTTTTTTTTCTTCCTTAAAGCCAGTATTTGATCAAGGGAACTTGGGGGGAGATTTTTTTGGTTTTGTTTGTTTCCTTTTTGTTATTTCTGTCTCAGATAGGGAACAGATTATAAACAATCCATTGCTTTTGTTTCCAGTTATTTTCAAAGAACCAATTTAATCCGAGTCTTGTCTTCATGTCTGTCTGGATTTCTCTGGTTACCTCTGTGATATATCCGTGTACAATATGGTACATCATCTGCTGTGTCAGCAGAGCTTCACATTTCAGTGTGTACGTTGATCTGATACTGTTTTGTGAGTGATGGGGTCTGGAGTTTGGTTCTCAGCAGGCAAGACTGTGCTCTTAGCAGTGGGGAAGGCTGTTGTTTTGATGAGGAAACTTGTGCTTTTCCCCTTTGTCTCTCTGTCCCAGACTGAGCAACAAAACTTGGCAAAAACCGAAACATTGAGAGATTATTCAGGCAAACAGATAGTTGCTTCTTCTTGTTCCTGCAGTTGGTCTCTTACAGACAGGGTCTATACAGTGTTTTGGTGTCTTTAATGTAGACCAAGGCTGGCTTTTACCGATAATGTTTAGACATCACTTGCTCAGAGCAGCGATTTCATTCAGCTATACTGTTCTATAAATTTTGTGGCTGATTGTATTTTATGTTTATTTTTTGAAGCTCCTGCCTGTGCATGTCTTATTCCACGCCCCCTTGTTTTTCTTTTTTTAGCCAGTGAGACCTGCAACGATTTCCATCCCATGTTCTTCACCCATGACAGATCGTTTGAGGAGTTCTTCTGTATCTGCATTCAGCTCTTGAACAAGACATGGAAGGAAATGAGGGCAACTTCAGAGGACTTTAACAAGGCAAGAAAAAGGGTGGGGTGGGCATAACTGGGTAGAACGGTGCAACAAGGCCATGTATTCTTTCCTAGAGGCACAGGGATTTACTAATTCTCATTCTGCTGAATGCTGTGGAGCTTTATCTGTTCAGACTCTGTATATCAGACTGCCGGCATTTAGAAGTGGTGGGCAGGGAATGGGAGGCATAAGGGAGGTTCATAGAACTTCCTCAGTCATGTTGCACTGCAGACTATGAGACTGAAATCCTGGCTTGAGGGGAAATTCTCCCCTTTTATGTTAGCAATATTATGCTGAAGTGCTGCAGCCTCCAAGGTTGTAAATAATGCAGAGAGAGTACTGCAGTGATAATTCTGTGCATCCCTTTCACTTCATGTGAGCACTAACGGGATGAAATATTCAAGAGTGGACACAATCATGACAGATTGCTGTGCAGTTTAGCCTGCTAAAACAAAAAAAAAAAAACCCAAACCAATCAAATAAAAATCCAACCAAAATGCTCCTCAGTATTGCACCCTTTTTGTGGTGGGAATTCTGGAAGCTTCAGCCAATCTCCTCACCCTCAAAAAACCTATAAAGAACAGGTCTGTCTCGAGGGTCCTTAGACATCCTGTTTTAACTGCCTGATTTACCATGAGGCTGAACAGGATCTCTGGCATTTCGTAAGAATGGCAAACTCGTGCGTTTGTGGCCAGTTGGCATCCTTATCTTTGTTGGGATCCTCCGACTGGACCTTGAGCCCCTCCCTGGGAGATGCTGGTTGTAGAACTGTTGGTTGAGAACGAAAAAGCGCGGCTGCTGCTTTGTGTCACCACGTGCTGTACGGGTGCTCTGAAGTCACCAGACTCAAACGTTGTGCGAGAGCTCAGTAGGAACGATGATGCCTAACTTCTAATTGGAACTGTCTATTCCTGAAGTGGTCTCAATGTCCGTTTTTGCCTGCAGAGTGAGGGTGAATTCTTAGGTCGTGGTGAGGAATAACCTTTGCTGAGTTCCTTCAGGGAAGTTAGCAGGCAGTGGCACCAGAGCCCTGGCTAACGAGAGAAAGGAAGTCCAAAGTGCCTGCTGTTGTAGCGAGATGACACAGAGGCTTGTTCTTGCATGGAATGTCCCACACGCTTCTCTCACCTAAAGGTCCAGGAGAACAGAAGGAGCAATAGCAAGATAACTCCCTGAACAGTGCAGGGTTGCTAAAATCAAGAGCAACTTTTTAAAGACTACTTTATAATATGTGGGTTTTTTTAGAAAAAAAAAAAAAGTATTTACAACTGCCTGTTACAGGCCTTCTGTCTCAGCAGAAGTAGGACTTGTCTACAAAATTTCCCACAACTTGAGTTGAAATACTACTAGTAATCCTAGGGGATTCAGAAAAAGAATGGTTCTATTTCTGGCGACAGCCCGGATCACCCTAAAAAGAAAACAAAGAAATGTACTTTGCAGTGTTGGGTGTTGTTGTGGAGGGTCATGGATGATCTGCTAGTTTTTTTCTCCGATCTGACTAGTCTGTTATTTATGTTTTCTGTTACTGAAAATCCTGCGACTTCACCCATCAGTTCTTTCAGGTTCAGCACGACTGGCAGTGGGTTTTGCTGCGTGTGTTATTGAGGACACAGGCAACGCTGTGAGGCAAATCTGAAGCAGTTGCCATTGGATTTGTGTCTGGTGGTGGCACTGTGGTGCGTGATCATTAACCCGGGACCTCCACCTGCAGAAATCACTCTGGATTTTTGAACTCTTTCCATAAAGGGGAGGGAATGCCCTTGAGTCTCTCATTTCTAGCAGTTCTATAATTAAGTTCTGTTTATCTAAACCCTTCCTTAGAGTCATAAGGAGTTTTCTGTGCTCTTACCCGCTTCAAATGACATGTGGTGGTGATGTGCATTACTCAGCTGATAAACGTCTAAAGGGATCTGCGAGTGAAGCAAACTGTGTTGCTGTGTGGGTTTGTGGGGGCTGAGATGTTATGGAGTGGTACCCGAGGTTTACCCATCTGCAGGGTGGGTGACACCTGCCGGTGCCGGCGGCTCTACCAAACTAACCACCACCCCTTTTTAATCCTTACCTGGCAAGAGGCTTTGGTGATCACAGCGTGTTAGTATTCTGGGTGCATCTTCCCCGTGTGCTTAGGGTGCCTCTTTCTATGCGGCCACTTTTGAAGACTTTTCAGGCAAGGGCCACGAGGACCCAGGGAGCATTCAGAAGTGAACGGGGAAAAAAGCAGACATCACAAGATGCCGTAGCTTTGTTGCTTTGAAAAAAAAAATATAAAAAAAATCTGTCTTCTCATTGTGTTCCTATTTTTCACTTTCAATAACTTGATTGTCATGGTAATGGATGAAACACCACTTTTTTATGGTTTACTACCCACCCGGCTGATGGGATCGTTCGTTTTATTCCTTCCTCCCTCCTTTCTTCCCCCAAAACCTCCAAAACAAAATTGGACACTCACTATATTGGATGCTAAGTTTTGAGGCCTGGAGATTCTGCCAAAAATCCAGACCGCTTGCTTTGATCTTTGATCATAATTGAAGAAAAGGAGCTTTTAGCTTAGTTTTAAGCTTTTGATTAATCACAGTTGCTGGTACATTGACGGTCTGTAGGAGGTCTGTGTGCACATTCAGAAATTTATTTCCTCATCTCTTGCATTGGGGGATGACAGGCACTAGAAGAGGTGAGGTGATTGAATATTTCCCCTCAGGTTTTAGTGCCTGTTCTCAAGGGTTTTCTAAGGCACATCTTAAGGCTTGCTTTTGATGACAAAATGGCATACTGTGCCATCATGGTTCTTCAATTCATGTTGTGGAGATTTCATATAGATTTGTTCCTTTTTAAAGTTTTGAAAATAATTAAACCAGCACTTTGCTCATAGTTGGAAGAATTTTATGCTGTTTTATGATCTCATGCTCTGTCCCATTCTTACTCATTATAAGAGACACATTTTGTCAGTTCTTGCATTAGAAAAACTCCTTTGATCTCATGTGGTGATAGTATGATACTGTCAGACCTAAAATCTTTTTTTGCAGTCTCTGTATATACTAGTAGATGTCTGAATAGAATAATTCAGACAGGCAGCTAAGCTTATATTATGCCTTTGTAACATTTTAAGACATACATAATTCATGTCTTGTGAGTTTCTTAGAGAAATTAAGATGCAGTTGTAGATAGACATGCAAGTGGCAGCGATTCCATTTGAAACCTTTTTGTTTTTATATGAGCCTACAGATGATCAAAGGACTCTTTTTAAGTTCTGTCCTCCGCAGTCATTTGTGAGCAGAGAGCATGGTTTATGTCTTTGAAAATATAATCTAGTCTCCAAGCTTTACATAATTCTACATGCTTTATTGCAGCAGAAGAAAGCGTTGTGTATTGATTTTTGGAGTCAGTGCTGACTGCAAGGAAGCTGGACTGAGTTATCTCGCACTCCAGCATCACCATGCGCATTTAAATAGGTGCCCATCAGCCACTTTGCCCTCATGTAGGGACCACCTACACTCTGCTCAGGGTAATCACGCTCTGCTGCCACGCAGACTAAGATTTAGGTCCATTGGTTCAGGGTTTATTGTTTATTTTTCACATGATGGTAGGTGGAATGGAAAGTACCTGCGCCACAGTGAAATTCCTCCCATGGGGCCAAATGAAAGCATACCCCCCAAAGGAATATTTTTGGTAGATCCCCACTAGTTGTTCTTAAGTAAATGCAGCTGCGTTGCCCTAATGAGAATTTAAATTGAGATCACTATCTTTTTAGTGATCTTCTTGTAAAATACACGTATTGCTTCTTGGGCTACAAGGAGGCAGCAGGTATGACATTCTGTAGGGGACAAGATTATCCTCTTACCTCTGGTTTCCAGAGATCTCAGTCAGCTGCTTTTTTTACATTTGAAGTTCACATGCTAATAGGAGGAAGGGTGAGCAAATGTATTATTTTAATTGCGGGGCCAGTCATAGCTTGTCTTATTAGACCTGCAGAGGAGTATGAACAATTTGCTAATTCCGTACTTAGTGTAGTGGCATCTTTAAAAAGCACATTAAGAATAAAAATAACTGTTTCCAGTCCCAGTGTGGAAGGAAAAAGACAAAATTTTGTGACTCACCTAGCAAAGCAGAGAAGCTGCATTGTAGAAAATGGGCACAATGTGGCTGCTTTTATTAGTATATTTGCATAGTTTCATGTTTTTATATGGTCAGAAATGACCACTCATAACAAGATGCAGATTATCATTTCAACATGGCTAAGGTTAAGTAGGAGGTGCCAGAACTGAAAAACCCTGAAAGTCGTGTGGCAAATGGCACTTGAAATCAAAGCCTGGTGCGTTCACTGAAACTACAGGTTTAAGGAAGAGGAAAGTGGGACAAGATTGGCTGATGATGCTACCAATGCATTTTTCTCGTTATTGAGATGTCTTGTTAATTTGCCCTCTGGACATGTGTTGGAGATCATCAGAGTATAACACACGAGCTTTTAAATGGTTTATGAAATTTTATTTTGTAATAAGAAGATATTTTAATGAGAAGAATATATAATAGGAATATAATAATAATAATAATAATAATGAAAAGAAAATAGTCTCTAATAAGAAAAATATTCTCAGACAACTCGAAAACCTCTGGTTTCAGCATTCAGCTAGCATTCATTTCCCAGCAGCAGACCTGGGTGTCCTGAGGAACTGCCCTTGTGGTATCCGACTGTTTCAGTGGCACACCAAGCTGCAGCCCTGGATCCCCCCGCAGCAGTGGGGTGTGCTCAGCAAGATGGTACTGTGTGTCACCGACAGGTATTCACATAACAAACTGCCTCTGTGGTAATCAGAAGAGTAGACATTGTTCACAGCAGCAACAGATGCAAACAATAAATGCCCTACGTGAGTCCTGTAATTAAATAGCAAGGCAAACACTGAGGCAGGCGTTTGATAACAACGAAAGATGTTTATGGCTCATGCTCAGACCCTGCAAACATTTTTCCTCGCTCGCTGACAAGATAGCGGAAACGGTAACTAAGCATAACATAAAAATGAAAAATACTATTTCCTTACTCGATGACTGTTTGGAGATGCCATGCCTCAGGTTTCTTTCAGCGTCTCTAGTGTTGTCAGGCTTTCAGCAGCTGTAGGATGAATAATTGTGTAAGGCTAGGTTCAGAATGTGACCACGTGTTCAAGGGCAGGCTCTTAAGGCCCATACTTGTGTGAGTGGCTGTTTCTGTGAAAACATGTGTTGTGGCCCAAGACCATCACTAGATAATGTGTTGTCGCGTGAGGAAGGAAAAGTCTAGGGGGTCGTTCTGAAAGGGTCAGAGCAGCAACGTGGCACAGGAGCTGTCAGTGGCTTGGCTGGGTCCTCTGCAAATTGGGGGGACTCCAGGAGCAGACTGTGAGCAGATCCCGACTGAAATGCCCCCCTGGCTGCAACCTCCTTGTCCTAATGTTAGTCCTTGCTGCAGCAGCTGGAAGTGGCAGGGCTTTGCCACGCTCCCGGAGGAGCAGCAGGTCCCCAGCATGCTCAAGTGATCCCCTCTAGTGGCACCAACAATATTCTGCACTTTTCTCCTCTTGCAAGCTTGTCCAAGTTTTGACAAACCACATTTTACAGGAAGGAGGGAAAGGCACCCAGAGCTGAAGTGCCTTGGCAATGAAGCAGCTGCTGCAGGGGCAGAATCAGAACCGGGATATCTGGCCATTTGCTCCAGTCTCCAGCCCCAAAGTGGTGCCTTCCTCACTCTCTGTGCATGTCTTTCCCCACCCCACCCTGCACAGGGACGCTTGGAGAAGGATGGCAAAGGATAGATTCAGGAATGTGAAGGAACCATTGCCTTAAACAGGAGAAAAAATAATGCAGGCACACTTGAAAGTAAAATCCTTTGGTCAGTCTGTCACCTCCTTTTCAATTCAGTGAAAGAAGAAGGAAAAGGGATGGTAAAGAGCTCTCCACAGATGCCCTCCAAAGCGTTATTGTTTTCTTACGGGACTGAAGGAGATGAATTTAACTTCTTTGGGGAGAAGCTTTGGAAGGCTGTTCTGTTTGCATTTTACCAGTGGGAAATGCCAGGCTGGTGGAATGATTGCACCTCTCTGTTAGCTTTATTGCACCTTCCCTCGGGAGAGCTTTGTTTATATCAGTCAGGGATACTGCAAATAAATTATTCGCACATAGAATGAATTCAGTATTCCCCAGGCTAGGACAGATTAGCACAAATTAAAT
Organism: Grallaria varia; assembly: GCA_013396735.1. Lineage (NCBI taxonomy): Eukaryota > Metazoa > Chordata > Aves > Passeriformes > Formicariidae > Grallaria > Grallaria varia. Next base: position 478,723 of record VWZG01002990.1, on the reverse strand, counting down.
CCCAAGTTTTCACACCTGAGGCAAATAGCACTTTATCAACTTTTATTGGAAACAGATAATTGCTATAAATATATTGTGTCATTAATTGTGTAATGCATGAATTTACAAAAAAATTATAGCAATTAACATTTTGGAAGACTGCTGCATAGCTTACACAGAAAATGAGACTTTTTAATTGAAGAAAAAAACTCCCTTCAAAGACAGTAGAAGTCTTTTATAGAAGTGTGTAATTGGGGTGCAGAAAGATTGTTAGGTCTACTCCATTAGCAACCCCGTCCTTAAAAGTGGTCTGTTTTAAGCAGTGCAATTCAGTGTGATGCAGGAAGAGCCTGCTGAAGACCTTTCCCTAGCATTTGGTCAGTGTTCCCCCTGTGCGTTTTGCAGCCCAGATATTCCAAATGTATGCCCTCATTGGCTGCTCCTTTAGCAAAGGCTCTGTGCATTTATCTACATCTGTCAGATCTCCAAATGTGCCCCACTGCGTTTGTCAAAGACAGTTTATTACTCGACTGCTGCTCCTGGCTGCAGGAACCTGAGACGGGCTGTTTAAGACGCTGAAGATGCGGCTTTCCACTTACTGAGGCATCAGCCTGTAAAAATCAGATTTAAGTATTCATACGCCAAAGGCTGGGGCTGGCAAGCTCAAAGGGACTGAACGAGAGTATTGCATTTTAAAATCTAGTTTAATTTTGTTTCCCTTTGAAATTTTTTTCAGTCTGAACTAGCATTGTCAAGAATGCAAATACATTTTAAAAAATTAATTAGTGAAATGTAAGTTGCTAGACTGCATAATGGAACAGTAAGGAGCCACACTTGACCTTTTTCTGCACTTTTTAGCTTATGAACTATTTTTTGAAGTTCAAAGACTTTTTTCATTTAAAATAGTATCTTTACTATTTTCTGTCTTTGCCAGAAGGCTTTGAAAGTCTTTAGTAATAGGGTCATATCTAGTTATAGCTGAGCGATTCTTCTCCAGCGATCACATATGCAATGATTTCATGGAGGGCATAGTCTTAAAAGGAAAAGCATTTTAAAGCTTGATTTCTGCCCATTTATATGCCAGGATGGGTACGCTACAAAGAGATGGTTTCCTTAAGCCAGAAGCAAGGGAGGGATGTCTCCACAAAACATCTGCTATTTAAAACAAGAAAAAAGGAAAAGAGTATTTTAGTGTAATCCATTCCTTGGCCAGCAGCTTGTCTTATCCTTTCCCCAGTGATGAAAGTCACTGTTTGTTTCAGCAGTGAAATCTCTTATTTGTGGAAAACTCAGCCTCCATTGGCAAAGTGGATTTTATCCCCCAGATCTCTAGTGAAGTTTGTGTGTTACTGTAGAGCACATACGGGTCTGTGTAACCCCCTGGAGGTGGCAATTTCTAAAACTGCTGGTACTTCATATTTTCAAAGCGCTCTTCATTTTCATCTCTGTGGGTGCTGATCAAACCAATAAACTTCTCAGCCTTCAAAGAGATGATTGAGTGGAAAGCCTGATATCCAGAGGAGGAACACTGAGTGTAGGTTATCTGTGCTAACCACTTTTTTCCTACTCCATAGAAACCTCTTGCACTGGGGAAAAAAAAAATTGCCTCACTTCCATGTAGAGTGCGATAGTCGCTAAGGGAAATGATATAACCTAACTGGAACTGTCACCAAAACAGCATATTCTGTGACACTGCCCCTGTCATTCCTGTCTAAAAGTGGTATAATAATCAGATCCCGGGAACCACTCTTGTCTCTGTATTTTTATTTCTTCTTTCTAGGGTATGTTTTTGTAGTACAGTTAAATCAGAGGTGCATGGCATATGGCTTTTTGCTGCATGAATTGCTGCTGATGTGAATGTCAGTGGGCATATAATACCAGATTTTCATTTTGTGAGTTACAATGCATGGAATTCAGCCTGAGAGCTCCCCAGACTACAGACCTTATTACAGGCAAATAAAAAAGGGAAGGAAGGGGGGGAGAGGTGATGTCTCAGAGATTTTGTTTCAGTTGAAATGAGGTTATGGTGATGAATGATGCAGCTGACAATGAGATTTTTACAGCCTCTCTTGGAGCAGCAGAAGAGCTTGTATTATTGTTGGTTCGCTTTAAGGAATTGTAATCTAAATAGCACCGTGGTTGAAAAGAGCAGCAGAAATCTTTCATACGTGTCTCATAAGCAAAGCCAGGGCACTTTGTTGCTCTTGTCTCAGCTGTCCTTATACAAACGTCCTTCATTGTTTGCAGTTCACATCCCATGTATTGTCTCGATCGAATACGTCAGTCACCATTAAAAAGGCGTTTTTGCCATCACTCACTGCTGCTGCCCGCCTCTATTTTTAGCTCCTGAGGTAACTGCCCAGCATCTGACAAGCTGATCCTGCTGCCCGATGCACCGGCGCTTATTAAGGTTGGCTGTGATGGAGGCACATGGGAGGGGAGGGCTGCTGGGACCTGCTCTGCTTTACCCACACCAGCTATTTCTACACCATGTCTACACCATGGCCCAACAGACCCACCTGCCTCTGCTGGCTCCCTGTCATCATCATGGCTGGGCTTCGCGAACGAAGGTTTGGGAAGGGCTCTACCCACGCTTGCTGCAAGCGCGTTGATGGCTAAAGAGGCCGATGCGAGATGGGCAAGTCCGGTTGCAAAAGGCACAGCAGAAAGTCTCCATAGGCGGTGTTGGTGAGGCACGGTTCTTTCTGCGTTGTCTTTTCTCCTCAGGACTGATTCTATGTGCGTTCTCAAAGGACTCAGCAGCGTTATGGATGGTGTGTCTCCATGCCTCCCAGTTGGAGGCCAGAGTGGACCATTGATGGTAGTCAATATGGCCAAGGCTGAGGTATTGTTTCAGGGAGTCCTTGTATCTCCTCTTTGGGGCTCCTCTCTTGTGGCAGCCACTGGCAAATTCACCATAGAGCACGCTCTTATAAAGCCATTGTGCTGGCTCTCTGTAGGGCATTAGGGAAGCTAGAGAAGAGCTAGCCTGAGAGCTTTCTTAGGTGATCACAGATTAAACTGGGCCTTGGTTTGCTAATGTGAACTTGCCCTCAAGTTCCCAGAGACCGAATGAGTGGGAAAATGAAGGAGGATGGGATGTGAGAGGTTTAGCACATACATTCTGTGGGAGGTGTTAGGTTTTGCACCGCAGAATGCTTGGCCTTGAGACCACAGCAGGGTCAGTTGTTACTTGGGATGGTAGTGAAGCTGAGACACGTGACCTTGAGTCCTGCCACTTTTCTGCTGAAAGCTAAATAGCTTACTGAAGGATGGAAGGTGTTGTGTGTGACTCTGAACGCCGTAAGGCTCTTTTTCCTTTGCCCTTTCCCCTCTACGCTGTGGATTTGAATAGCATGCAAAAAATCTTGTAGATTTATTGATGGCTGAAAGATAATTTATTGAGAGGCTCCCTCCCAGTTCCTGAAGTTGCCTTTATATGCTGGTCAAGGCAAGCAGAGAAGCAAGGCCCCTCCTAATACATGTGAAAGCTGAGAAATATCACCTGAACAGCAGGAACGCAAAGAGATTTGAGATCATGTAAGTATATTAACCCAAACACCAGAGAGAGGGGAAGGAACAAGTACAAAATTCTGTGTCAGAATCCCTGAAAAAGACATTTGTGTAGATGATTAAAGACCTTGCCGTGCCAATTGAAGATACCATGCCACGACCATGAAACTGAAATGCTCAAGAACCATCCTTGCCTCAAGGTCAAGTCTTCCTCTAGAAGAGTGGAAGCATCTGGGGAAACAGCTTTCACCCATGCTTTGAAGTTTATGGTAATTTTTCTCTCTGGAGACATATCCTCAGGTTTCAAGTTTCAGTTTTCCGTCTTAGGGAAACTGACAGATCTTTGTTATGTTGCTGATATGAGAATCTCAGCAGCAAGAACTTAAAAATTGCCGTTGTATCCATTTTGCTTGAATAGTAAATGCTGCCTAGACCTTTTTGCTCCACTTAACCAGGAGTCCAAAGGAAACAACAGATCTCATCATATTATTGTTACATTGCCAGCCTCTTCAGAAGCAGTTGGTCAGCCCTTCATAGTGAAAAATGACAAAGTAGAAAAATGAAATATTATTGTTTTTGAAAAATCAGATGTGTGAGATAAAGGATCTACTCTCATAGCTGTCAAGATTTTCAGATCGCTTCCAAGAACTCATTTCTGTGTAAGTTAGGGATCTGAAAGTTGTTGAAGGGCTGGTTTACTTGCCTCGATTTTCTTTTTTTTATTTTAATATGAATTACACATAATCTGATTGTCATATAACTGATTTTTTTCAAAAGCATATATATAAAGTAGTGACTGCATGTGGAAATCTTACTGGATTTCTCTCTCTAATTGAACCTTTCTTTGGTTTCTCTCCCTGTTCAACACTCCAACCAGATCTGTGACCCTAGACTTCCTTCTGCCTGTCCTCTTTCCTTGGAGCAATGGCATGGCTCATGGTGCTTCCACTTGTCTTAAGGAGGGTGTTAATGACTTTTCTCACTCTCTAGCTGGGCGTGTTTGCTGACTACTTTGTAAACCCACATCTCCCACCAAGATATCAGAAAAGACCCTTTAGGGTCATAGAATATTGCAAGCAGTTTGCAAAGACAGGATGGGGGTTATTGGCAGCTCTGTATTTTCAGCTGTGGTAGAAATCTGAAGGCCACTGTTAAAATTGTGAAGTCAAAATTGCATGCATGGACATGTTTTCTTATTCTTAAAAATTGAGCTATATGGACAAAAAAAGTCTTCCCTCGCAAGTAATGGTGTAAATACAACATTTAATAATGATGGCAGAAAGCTGGATATTTTTTTACCTAGCCTAATTCTGCATACAGTGGGCTGCAAAGTTTAATTTACTTACAGAAAACAAGTATCTCCGCCAATCTGGGAGTTAAACCTCAAGTAGAAGGTATTGGGTTTGTGCAGCTTGAAAATGGTTTTAGTTATATACAAGGCCTAAATGGACCTTCCCTGTGTAAAACCTTTAAAGTACCAGCTAAGGCAAAATCTTTCAACCGGTGGTTCTACTTGAGGAGAAAAGAAAGAAAATATCTCCATAAAACTTATTTAGCTTTGCATGGGTTAGGGGTTTTTTATTGCCTTGTTGCTTTTAAGCTCCAGAGAACAGGATGTTTCAGAGCTGCTCAATTTGCTTTAGTTATTATCATTTGAAAGAGTTTGATGATTCTAATTTCCTTCTCTACGCCTCTTGATTTTAGGAGACGTTTCTCAATTTTAGTAGTAGAGTAACACTTCAGTATCCTGTATTGATTTTTATCATGGCCAGGGCTTTGATATTAATTTCTCCTGATATTTTCTTTGATATTAAAAGCTGAGGATGGGTGGTTGCCCGTGCAAACTGAGGACTTGGAAAGACTAATTTCGTGTTTCACAAATATAATTGTAGGTGCTTGCTTGTAGGCTGGTCGGTGAGTTGACGCGTACCATGAATCAGCAGTGCACCCTTGTGCAATGTGGACTAACTGCATGCTGGGTTGCATTAGCTGAAGAACAGCTTAGCAGCTCAGAGGAAGGGATTATTTCCCCCAGCTTGGCCTTCATGAGGCAGCAGCTCAAAGTCTGTGTCCGGTTCCGTGCCCCAGTAATGGGGAGAAATCCATGAAATGATGCCCATCCAGCAAAGGGCCACCAATATGATTAAGGACGATGGAGCACGTGGTATGTGAAGGAACCAGATTTGTTCATCTTAGAAGGGGCTGGGGACACAGGAGTGGATCCACTTGTATCTTCTTCCCTTGTTTGAACAAGAAGCTGAGAAGATGCATACTCTTCTCAGAAGTGCACAGTGAGAGAAGAAGAGGGAAGTTGCAATGAAGGAAACTGTTAGGATGCAGGGATAAAGTACTTATCCTGGTGCAGCACTGGAATCAATTGCGCAGAGATATTACGGAATCTTCATCCTTGGAGAAACTCGGAACTTGGCCAGCCTTGCCCTGAGGAACCTGACTTCAGTGTGAAGGTAGCTCTGCTGCGTCTGCAGGACTTGATAATGCCTAGAACTTTCTAGCAGCCTGAATTTTTTGTAGCTTTATGTGTAAAAATTCCCTTCTCATACACTATGGAGAAATATGGAGAAATAGTAATTGATACCATTAATCATCACTGAAACAAACTCAGATGCAGTGTCAGCCAGTCTCATAAATTTTTTCTAATGTTAACTGAGGTGCAAAAGATCCTTGTGATGGATTCAGTGGCCACTTGCAGAAATCAGGCTTCCCCTACTGACTGCGGTGATCCCTTTGAAGCAGTTTTAGCTTGTCTTAGCTCTGACAGCTGAACTGTTCTTACTGGAGGGCATTTAAGCTCCTTCAGAAATTTCCTTCAGAAATTGAAAGCATTTCCTCAAACTGTTCTTGCTAACATTTGAAAAAATGTGTTTTACTGAATATTTACCGCTGGCTACTCCTGCAGCTCAGCTGACATGGTGGCTTGTCCAACCACAGTAACTCATTAGAGTATTTGAACCCTAATACTTAAAGAAGGCCATGTGTATAGAAATTGCAGAGCAATGTTGGGCTACTGGTGAATTTGGTTTGGGGGTCTTGTTGTTTCGTGGTTGGTTATTGGGGGTTTTTTTTGGTTTTTCCAAATGCTTGTCTTGTACATAAACCTTTGTTTTAGCTGAAGCTCTGTTGGTTACAGGTTGTAGCTTCATGTGCAAGCTGTCATTTTACCACCATGGGAAGTTATTTCTTTTAAGCAAAGGTTTGTGACCAAAGGAGAATGCCATTTAAACTGACAGACCATACAAAGGGTGAAAAAGGAAAAAGGAAAGGTGACATTACGTGATTTTTTATCGGATAACAAGAATACATAAATTATGTCTTCCTGCATGTTGGCTGGAAAATTAGTGTTAGGGATGGGAACTGAGCCCACACCTCACTTGTCAGTACTTTAGTACAGGGCACTGTCATTTTTTTTCTCGTGTCCTGATACACAATTCTCTTAGTAAGGAACCTTTTTTTTTTCTCTCTCTCACCTTCCACATAAAAGCAAAATATTTTCCCTTTTTTTACATCCTCTAAGCATTAAAGTAATTAAGTGGTTAGATGCAGCGTTTGCTGCACTTTTGGTGTAAATGGCTGAAATGAAAATATGTGGCAATTTGAGACAGTAATGAGAAGGACGAGGATAAAATGAAAAGAAGGCATTCACACTGGCTTCTTGTGCACAATCTCTCATGCACAGAGTTAAAAGCAGTAAACATTTGAGAGCAATTACAAGCGAACCAGAGCTGTCAGAATTTTATTTTTTTTTCCCTCTCTCTTCAAATGACCAGGAAGACTGTAGTCATAGCTGACAAATATAATAGTCAACCAGTATTTGTCAGTATGTGTGTATGTGAGCACAGCCTTTGCAATGCTCACTGTGACTCCCAAGCCAAACTAGGGCAATGCTGAGCCCACGATGCGCCCAGCACTGCAGCTGCCTTTGCGTGGGTGGGCTTCTGAGACTGCCACAGGGGTTATGGATGCTCTGTGTTGGGCAGAAGGTGCACATGTAAGACAGGACCTTGGATATGGACACCTGTACATTCACAGTGTCTGGCTTCAGGACAAGCAGCAGTGCTGTTACTGCCAAGGAGAGACTGTCTATGCCTCGAGTCTTTCTGGGGAGAAAAGCCCAGATGTGAAATTTAGTTTCAGGCTAATACAGAAACATGGAGCACCACTAGACAGGACAATAGCTCAGGTATGGAAGGCAGCCAGACCTCCAGACCTCACTGTGGGCTGCAGCTCGGATAGAAAGGTTGTCTAAAGTGACAGTATTAAAAAAAGAGTTATAAAAAAGCTTCCAAAAGCTTTGCATAGCACAAAGCAAAGCTATTCTGATTAAAATAAAGGGGCTGCAAAGAAACCAAGAAAACCAGCAAATCCCTTCTTTCTATATTTCCAGCTAGTACAAAGTGTTAGTTAAAAAAAAAAAAAAAAAAAGGAAGAAAAAAAAGAAGAATGTTAAAAATATATTCAGAAGAAAAGCAGGCAGAAAAATTGTACAAGCACCATTAAACTGCAGAAATTTCCCTTGGACACATTGCAGTACCTTTTCAAAGCAGCATATGGGGTCTATTCTGGTGACTCTAATTTTAACATGAATGGGAGTCACGTGGAATACTCTTGGCATACTGCTTTGAAAATATATCCCTGCATGATTAAGGAAGACTCAAATCTTTTCAAACATCTATTTTTATATTTTTAAAACCAATTCCGAAACGTTTTTAAAGGAAAGCATTAATGGAATTAAAATGGTCCAACCCTGAATAAAGCAGTAATGTAACAGGTGGAAATACTGCTGGCTTGGCATTATATGTATGTTTGTGCTTCAGAGGCTGGGAAACGAAGAGTGAGGAGGACTTGGAGTTTGTATCCACTGTGACAACTGCCTCTGCATTGCTTGACCTTTATAAATTTGTCTCTTCACTTGGAAGACAAAGTAATCATTCCACCTACCATGTGCAAAGAGCAGTGTCCAGCAAGGACAGTAAAGGCGGGATCTGTCTCTGCAATGGCAAACATTGCCGTGCTGCAGTACTGACAGCATCTTCAGCTCATGGATGATCGAGGCTGAAGAAATATGCACTCTGAAGATCGATTAGGGAGACACTCATTAGCAGGAAGGAAGTTCTGAGCAGATTCAAAGTGAGCCAGAACACTGATAGAGCTGGGCCTGGTGTGTGGGCTGAATGTGAAGTAGGGTTGCTGGAGGGAAGTTCAGAGAGTCCTTTCTGACAGCCGGTCCTTCCTACCCATCTTCAGAGAAAACAGCCTTAACAGTTTCTTGAAATGTTTTGAAAAGGATAAGACAAAAAATGTCCATAAAACCAGATTGATGAATACAGATATGAGCATAGTGAGGAGCAGGGACAATGGTCTGGTGTCCTTCCAAAAATTCAGAGAAAGAAGGAAAAGTTACATTTCCTTTTCTAATCCTTTTTTTCTTTTTTTCTCTCTCTTTTTTTAAACTGAGAATGTAATGTTTATTTTTATAACTTTAGTTTTGTGTGGCATGCTGCTTCAATGCTTGAGCAATCTCCTCTGATTGTTTGCAATTCCTTGTTGCCTGTCTTCCTAATATTTATCTACCTTGACATCAGAGACGTAAACACACAAAAAAATTGCCTGCCTTTTATCCTTTTCACTAAATCTTCACCAGTGATGTGTTACATCATGATGCTGAGCTGCCCTGTCCTTCGTGTCTGTTGACTTTGAGTGGGGTTTCTACGGTCATTCCAACAGAGTTGCCACTTCCCAGACTTTAACATGGGATGCAACAGGCAGCATAAAAGGAAGAGTATTTATGTCAGCCTTATTTAAGCACGGCGCTCCATTTAAGCGAGCGTATTTCTGCAGCGAGGTTATTTATGTTCCGTTTGGCTGTGAATGGGTGTGTGTGGGCAGGCTTCTGTGGTTCATGCGACATGTGTTTGGGGTGTGCATGTTCGGCTGCACGTTCCCGTGTACGTGGATTGAAAAAGTGGCTGGCAATGTCTTGGAGCAGGGGATGTTCACAAAGCCCAGCTCAGGGAGGCTTTGAAGTCCGCGGGAACAGATGCATGCTGCCAGAGGCTGACACAGAATAGGAGTGTCAGGAGCTCATTTGGTGTGCTCTGGATTACCTTATGAGGGTATGGAGGACATTGCCCTTTCGAGCTAAAGCTGTGCTCACTCGGTAAATTGCTCCTATTAGAGTATATTTGCAATAACTACCTGGTAAACAGCTCGAGCTGTTCATTCAGCTCATGTGAGCATTGATTTGACTTGCATTCCTGCGTGAGGTGGAAGCAGACAAAACACATTTTTCTCAAGGAAATTGGTTGTGCGCTTGCTTGGTCTGGAAACTAGACCCGTGTTTTCTGTTCTCCTCATTAACTGTAGTCTTGGCAATCCCCTTCTGCCCCACCGGAGCCTTCCGACACTTCCCCACCCCTGCAAGCCTGTGATGTGAAAGGAGTGTGAAGGGGATGTGATAAATGGTGGAGAGGCTCTCATCAACAGCTATTAAAATAATAGTCTGCAGGTCCTTCAGCAGCAGCTGGGAAGGTGAACCAAGGCAAGGGTAACTCTGTAATGGAGTTGTTTTCAGTATACTCATTCTAAACATCATCAACTAGCATTGTCATCCTGGCCTTAAAGGTGCATAATCACACCAACAGAGTGCATGTCTGATTGTTACTCTTAAATAAGACCCAGCAGAAGCTTTTGAAATTGAAACACACACATAGAAAACTCTCCTCGATAAAAATCCTATTTCTTTTTCCATAAAGCCTAGGCAAGAATACACAGGGTTTTCCGAAATCCAGAGATGTTTGCTAACATCATTCATTGTGCCAGTCTTGAGAGTCTGTTGGATAAAACCCAAGGCTCCTTCTTCAGGTCTCACACTACTAATCTCTTCCCCCTTAGCAAGAGAGAGCATGAGTTTTGTGTGAACAGATTTAATCTTCCTGTGCAGCAGATGTGCTGACACACGGGTTTGTACAGTCAATGGGATAAATAATCTCCTGTTTAAGTAGTTTCTAAGTACCTATTTATGTAATTAACATATTTTAAAAAAATCATGCATCATTATTTAAACGATGAACTGTGACAGCACAAAGATAAGTTCAGGTAACTGAGACACAAGAATTTTTTCGTTATGTTGTCCCACGTATAGTTCTTTGGTTTTGTTAGAAGCAGAAAAGTTACAGAAATCATTCTGTTGCCATTTCATATGACCAAGCAGAGATTTAATCTGCATCTTCCAGAAGAGGAAAAACTGCAATGCACTAATGAACAAGATGGAGAGGAGCATGCATGCACATAAGAGAGGCAAGACCAAGTGCACACAGGGTGTAATTTGTTTCAACACTGTTAGTATGATGTACATCTGCAGTGCCTGTCTGACGGAGATCCAAGCATTAAATGGAAGTCTTAGACTGTTTGGATTGCAGATAAATCCAGCTTCTGTTGCTTGTTTGGCAGTCTGTGCAAAGCATTAGCTGGAGAAGGAGCTAAAGATGGAAGAATATTGCAGGTAAAATGCTGCAGTGATGTGAAATTGTTCTTTCCCAGCCATGTGTACTCCAGACCAAGTGACTGAATGAGAAAACTGAGTTTATAATGACATGGCTGAAATTTTTTTTAGCATGTCGCAAAGGGTTTTGATATAAAATTAGTGTATGCATTTGAACGATGAGAGCAAAGGAGGCAGCAGGGAAAATCCTAGCTGCAACTGTGGATGAAGAATATGGGATAGATTTGGCAGATAATGCTCATATAGACTGAATGTACTAAGATTTGTAAAACAATCACATGGTGATTTCTGAGCCTCTTGCAGTTGTGTATTTGAGTGCCTTTAAAGAGTCTTGAATTAGATGATGTCTACTGTGAAACCTTTTGCTGCCTACTGTCTGGATTTATTATAACTGGTTTGAAATTCTTCAGTGCCCTTTGATGCTATATGACTGCAATGTATGTTTAAAATGGCAAGACTTAAAGGTTGCAGACAGCTGCAGGGGCTTGTGTATTTAAAGGGCTTTTTTAATATGATAGCTATCCAAAGACAAACTAACCATGATTGGAAATGACACTGCCGTCAAACCTAAACATCACTTGGGGTTGTTTGTCAGATAGGGCTCAGCTGTACCCAGTATCAAGATTAGAAATATTTTTTCTTGTTGTTTGTGCATGTATCAAGATTTATCCCACTTCAAATTTGTTAACTGTGACAAAAGTCTTCCTCTAAGCAGCTCCATTTCTCTTTCTTCCTTTTTTGGACTAGATTTCTTACCTGGATTTGGTGACTTTCTTCTTTTTGTTTGTTTGGTTTTTTAAGGTGGGGATATTTTGGTTCTGTACCAAAGATGAGGCATTTTAGATCTTCTTGGAGTAAACATTAGAGGTAGAAAAGGAGTCTACAGTTACCTTGTCTAGACTAGGAAGTCTCCTTTCACTACCCAGACTATGTGTAATCCTCTAGCAATGGGAAAACTGAGAAATATTCATGTCAGTTCCTGTAGCCTATTTCAGGATTGTTTGTAGGCTGCCTTTGGCTTAGCTGAAGAGCTTCAGTTGTCAGAGAAGATGAAGAAGAATGGCAAATTCAACACCCCTAGACAGTCATCCAGACTGCTGCTGTGTACGTCCAGGACTGTTGTATGAAATTCTATAAAGCTCTGATTTCATTTGTATAAGACAAATGGAGGTTTTCTTTAATGCACACCCCTGTATCTTGAAGGCTTTTAACATATGTTTGCATCCTCAGAAGGGGGCAACTTGCCCAGTGGTGCAGGAAGACACTTGAATGCTCCTTGTGCTCACAGTGCATGGTAAGGTAGTGAACATTAAATGCGCACACTGGTGCTTGGATGGTGGAAATTAAACCTGTCCGTGCTTTGCAGAATGAAAGGTTCTTTGGTTTTGTAATTCATAGAGGCCTTCTGGGTGCTGTGGTGGCAGATCACCTCTGAAGGTCATGTCTAATCTGATTTGCAAAGCTGTGTTCCTGACTGTTTTCAGCAGCTTATATATCACTTGGGTGTTCCTGTTCAGCTAAGCGTTGTGGTTTGTAGTAAGGCTGTCTTAAATGGCAGAAAGGATAGATTGCTGTTTATGCTGTGGCACAGCATTTTCATTTTAATTCGTGTTTATGTGTTGCTATCCAAAAACTTCTTTCAGATGCAGTAATATAAGGGGTAAAAAATAAAGTCCCTCAGACCTTCTCATTTGAAATACAGTGTAGGGGCCTCCTGTTAAAGAGGCATAAAGTTTTCTGATATTGGGATTTGGGAAAGAACAAACTGAATGTGGCCTTGAAACTCTCTGAAATACTTGTTCATGTGATCTAAAGACTAGGTCCTAAGTGACACTTCAAGAATACAGACGTACAAGGGAAATGTGTAGGTGTTCCTGGAATAAATGAACAGGAATAGCTGTTCCTAATGCAAATCAGCTCTTCTGCAAGTGGACTTTTGAAAGGGCTAGAAAGTTTACTGAGCACTGGCAGGTAATTTACGGCGCAAGAAGAGGAGTCAGCAAGTCCGTGACTTGGGAAGTGTTAGTAGGTTAACCATCCTCCTCTTTAGGTATGTAGGCTAAAAAAGACAAACCCACGATGTAGAAGGATGAGTAAGTATTATATCACTGCTGATTGTTCCTCAGCTCCCACACGCAAACAGGTCTTCGCCCATGACAGCATACTGCTGAGAGCTGCTGTCAGATTGTTGAGTAGCAGCTTTGGTGTGAAACCTTCCTAGAAATCTTTTATCCTTTTGGTTGAACACCATCATTTTATCCTGCTGTCTCAGAAGATTTTTTTTTTTTTTCACAAATATAGTTTATTACGTTGCTTTGAAATTGTCTGGATTTTTCCAGCCTTGAATTTTTGATCTCCCTTAAAAGCTTTCTTAGGTATCCTGCATCTTGTCTTGCTTTAGAGTGCAATGAAATTCTTAGTGTGTGTATTTTCACAACACAACCTTGCGAGGAAAAGAAATGCGATTTACAGGGGAGACTACTAAGAAAAGAAGGTGACAAAGGTGAGATTTCTTAACATTAAATCTTAACAGCCTGCTGCCATCAAAAGCAGAGATCTCTGTCACTTCTGCTCCTTACCTATGACAGAAAAAGACCTTAAAAATGGGTCTTCTGAGTTCTTGACTGGTTGCCCTTATCTGGGACACAGTCTTCTCTCTGTCAGCATGTGAAATGCAGATGGGGAGATTTGGAAACTGGGACAAGGGAAGGTTTCTCCAGATACATCAAAGTTGCACTGATAATCATTATGTTTTCTTGCAGTGGGGCTTGTTTAACAGAGCACAGCCTAGCAGAGCGTTTTGTACTCTGTATCACACAACAGAAAGGAACAATTTAATTAGGAACCTCTTCAACTTAATATTGGCTTTTAAAAAAATTCAGTGTAGAGACTCCACTAGGAATGTGGAATTTGGTTTTCATCATCCAGTACCATTTAAATATTTATTTATGGTTTACATGACTGTTCTAAGCTCTACATATATTGACAACACTTCAGGCCCATAAGACATAACAGCTAGAAAATATAACATTCTCACACAAATGACAGCTCTTAGACCACTCTCCTGTGTGATTTAGGTGGAAGGAGGGATGGGAAAGGGAAGGAACTAGACAGACTGCCTTTTTCCTAGCAAGTTCTGTCAGCAAATCTAGGCTTTTTAATTAGCCCCCCCTTCCCTCAAAATGCACACTGAATATCTTTCCACGGTTTAATATTTCAGAACTGAAGGAATGACCACAAAAGCTGGCAAGCTCAGGGTGATCATTACAGCTATGGTGCTGCTCTAAAGGCAAATGAAAAGCCAGAAGAAGTACAGCATTGCAAGAAGTGAATCCTTACGGCATCCTGAGCCATTACAAACACAGTTCTCTCAGAAGCTCATTTCTCTGTCAAGAATTGTAATTGATGTAGCTCTTGGTTCTTGGCCTTGCTTCTGAGCACTACACCAACGGGCTTCAAAGATTTTCCTGGACTCTGTATTAGACTCAGGTAGAAGACATTTAACAAGGAGTTGTAGAAGGAGATACCATGTAACTACTTGCAAGGGTCTGTCACAGGGCATTTTAAAATGCTGCTATTTGCTGTGGCAAATTTTCTGTTATTACTGCAATATAGAAATAATGGGTTTATTTCAGAAGGGCTTTTATTGTTTATTCTTCTTTTAGTTAAATGAGTTAAAGTAAGGGTTCATGGAAAAGGAATGTGTCCTCATTTTGTCCATCTGAAATTCTTTCCTAACACCATACTAATGGAATGTCAGTGTCTCATTGTCTGACCTTATCTTTTTTAATATAAATGCATGCACTTGACTTTTCTCCTAATTTTGCAGTTTCAGTAACAGAAACATGGAAAGAATGAAAGATTTTTTTTCAGTTGTCCCAGAGAAGACTGAGGAGCACCCAGAAATTGCACCTGACTGTCAAATCCCTTTGCACTGGTGGCTTAGGAATCTTTCCTCTCTCTCCAACGTCGCTTCCTTTCTTCTAATCATCTCGCCTTCCCTGTATTGTCAGAGGGTAGGACAGAGTTTTTGTCAGTGGCTAACAACCCTTTTGTGCATGAAGTTTTCCTGGTGATTTGTGTCGTCAGACCTTGGACACAACAGGGAACATCTAGTGCAGAATTAGTTGCATGAAGATTCAGGTCACTGTGTGTGGGTGCCAGATGCAGTTCTGGAAGTTTTGTGATAGCTGTCTCAGATTTTCACCTTGTTTTGGAGAGATACAATTTATGGAACTGGAAAGCAAAAGACAGTATTTTGACAGTAGTCTTCTGCTCAAACTCAAAATATGAATAAGGTGTATTATTTGTTGGAGCCAGTCCAAAGGAGGACCAAGAAGATGCTCAGAGGGCTGGAGCCCCTCTCCTCTGAAAACAGGCTTGAGGAAGTTGTGGTTGGAGAAGGGAAGGCTCCAGGGAGAGGTTAGAGCACCTGCCAGTACCTAAAGCGGGGCTACAAGAGAGGCAGAGAGGGTCTTTTTAGGAGGGCACATAAACAGGACAAGGGGTAATGGCCTTAAAGTGAAACAGGGGTGGTTTAGATTAGTTATAAGGAAGGAATTCTGTGCTGTGAGGGTACCGAGGCACTGGAACCGGTTGCCCACAGGAGCTGTGGATGCCCCATCCCGAGCAATGTTCGAGGCCAGGCTGGACAGGGCTTTGAGCAGCCTGGTCTAGTAAAAGATGACCCTGCCCATGGTGGGGGTGTTGTAACGAGATGGATGATCTCTAATGTCCCTTCCAACCCAACCCGTTCCGTGATTTGGGTACACAGGGAATGTACCTCCTTAGCATATGAATTCATACAAGCGAGTACTCCCGGGGTATGTCCGTGCATACACGGATGGGTGCTGTGGTGGGTTTGCTCAGGGAGAAAGTCAGCGTGTACACAGCTCCCTCTGCGTGTACACTCCCAGCGTGTACCCAAAGGGAAAGCAAACTTACAATCAAATAAGCAGCGAGATCGGAGGAGGAGGGGGGTAAAAAAAAAAAGACGAGATTGCAGTTGATTATGAGCCTGGCAGCAGATGTGCTACCCAAGCGCAGCCCGCTGCATCCCGGCTGTTTCCATGGCGATGGCGCGGGTAACTGTGGCGCTCGGGCGCACTCCCCCGCCGTCCCCACCGCCGAGGCGGACGGGGGTGCCGGGTCCCCACCAGCGCTTCCCCCGCGGGAGCGCCGGGCTGGGGGACGAGGCGAGCGGGCGGAGGCGGAGAGGCGGAGGATCGCCGGCGATGGGGAGCTCTGGTTTGTCCCCGGCCCTCCGCGCCATGGCGGGATGCGAGGGAAGCGTCGCTCCTCCTCGGGAACGCGCTCTCCTAAGACGCTGAATAAATGGGCAGGAGTTTCCCCGGCGCGGCGTTGGGATGCCATTGGCTGCCGCCGCCCGCCTGTGCCAATGGGAGCCCGTGGGGCAGGAGGGGAGCGGGCGAAGGTGTGCGGAGGAGGAGGAGGAGGAGGAGGAGGAGGAGGAGGAAGAAGAAGAGAGGGGGGGCTGCTCCCCTCCCGTGGCTCGACGGGGACGGGGCTGCTCCGAGAGCATCGCCCCGGAGCATCTGCTGCCCGTGCGCGCCGTGCCTGCCGCGCCGAGCGGCATTAAGTCATCCGCTCGCTGCCGTGTGGGAGGTGAATTCGTCGTCGGGAGCGATGGAGCTACGAGATCTCTGTAAGTAAATGCGCGGACTTTATCCTGCCCGTTTAGCCTGGGCATAGGTCAGTAAGTGGTGTCGAGGAATAGCAAAAAACCAATTAGCCTCATGAAGGATTCCTCAGATTTTTGCGTGTGGCGAGATGCCTTCTTCCTAATGGTTTCGGGCACTGGACAAACTAGTCAGCTGTTTGAATTGCCTTGGGTGGGTTTTTTTTTTAGCCTAATTAAGATTAGTCCGTGGAAGGATGCTGTGTTCTCCAGGGCATCACCTCTTCTACATGGAGCAGAATATTGCAGGACAGAAAGTCTAAGGTGCCCATGTATAGTCACTGTCATTTGTGGTGTCAGTATAGTAATAAGAGGTATGTTACTACCGTGGTCAAATGCTAGTTCAGTCCCTGAGCCAAGAAAACACGAGTTACTCGTCATTCATCACCATGTTCAGCAAAAAAAGTCATTGCTTTTCCTACCTTTTGTGTTCTTTTTTTCCTTTTTTTTTTTTTCTTCTTCCAAATTAATATCTTCTTTGGAGAAGGCTTTTAAAAACACATTCAATTCAAAAGCTTTCCTGTTTGTTTGTGAAACCCGTGAGTACATGACAAGTGTGGAGAGTTTCCTTTTTCACCATTGAGGGGCATGTGTTAGAAGTTGATTCCTTTGCCTGTTGGGACTCTGCTTTTCATTCTGTAAAGCAGAAATGGTATATTTAGATGGGGGAGGGGGTTGTGTGTGTGCAAATCTGTCCCTTTGTAGCCCTCTGGGGTTACTTCTGTTACACCAGCCATGAATTCAGCTCAGCATTGTTCATGTTTTATCCAGTGTTTGCTGTCAGACAGGGAGCTTTGCTGCATGGAGCTCGTGGATGACTCTGCTTAACCCCCTCAGAGGCTGGAGTCATCTTATCTGCTTTGGGAAGATACGTGGGGGAAAGGACAGAAATAGGAGCAAAAAGATATTTTAAAAACTTTTTTATATTTTCACCCTGTGCCTGAGGTTGTTGTGTGTCTCAGGAATTTTATAGTAACCAAACTAAGTGCAAACACCATGGGAAGCTGGCTGCTTTTTAGGGATCCATTTTTGGTGGCTTGTGTTCATTTAAGAACTTACCACACAGCTTCATCTCCCAGCATTAGGAGCTGCTGTGAAGTCACGTTGCTGCCTGGGAATCTCAGGCTGAGGGTGTGGATTTTTTTTAGATATTGTTCAGCTGGTCAGCTTTGCTTTTGAGATACTGCCTTGCAAGTTGTGGCAGGAAGGTGTGTATGTGGAGCTTATCCTTTCAGTTAAAGGAATCAGTGTTGTCTCGGAGTTGATGCCTGAAAGAATTGTCCCTATTTTCAAGCACTGTTAGATCAATATAAATAAAAAAAAAAAAAAAAAGGGAACATAGAATTCGGTGCATCGACACAGGGAGAGTGTCTGTTGGTGAAAGGTGTGTAAAGCTCCTCTGTGTAGTTTTGAGTGTTTAACTCGATGTATCACAAATGCAGGAGGACCCCTTATTAAGCTTGAATTATTGCTTTTTCTGACGACATAGATATAAGTCGCTCTTCCCTGTGTTTCCCAGGGCTGTTTGGGTTGCCTTTTATTGAAACGATGGCCCCAGGCATCCTATGGCACTGGACTTAAAAGCAACATAATGTTTCTAAGGTATGCAAGAAAGAGATAACTCTTACTGCAATACTTATTTTGTTTAGCAGTGATGAAATTGCCAAGAATGTTTTTTTTTTTATTAGTATTAAGCAGATATTTAGCTGCTATATCACATTCCCCGGGGTCTCGTATCATTCATTTATATTTGCTTAGCGCTGGTGTAGCTGAAAATCCCATCACGTACGGCAGTCCAGGCGAAGAGATGTGCCCACTCCCCATCTCGGAGGTGGATGCTTTGATCTAGGCTGAGATATTCCATAAAAAGCAGTGAGAAGGCTTGGACTTCTGCACATCTGAGCATGGTTTGTTCCTGGTTCCAGGCTGGTCATTTTGAACACCTTTGGGATGCATCAAAACGAAGCTCCATTTGCACCTTTGAGGTGTTTTAATTCGATCCCTGCTATATTCTGCTTTATTTTCTGATTGCTAATGGGAAAGCCTAGGAGAACATTGTCTTTTAAGGTCACTGCAACTCTTAAGATGCTATTTTAGTTCTTGTTAGCACTCTAAGGATATAGTTCCAATAACATAAACCTCTCAAGTTTAGTTGCTACTGTTTGATAAATCCTGTATGTGATAGAGTTCCTCCATCTCCCATGGCCTTGTTTGAATAGGTGTTTTTGCTTTCTATCCCTGTGCATTTGTGGATAAAGGGAAGGGGCCAGGGAGGGAGAGAGCGAGCCTAAAACTGCTAAGCATTGGATCAGGTCTGTCCGAGGGCTCCAAACCACAGTAGTGCCTGAGGTAGAAAAACTCACATTGCAGTCAAAGCCACGCTTGCATTAGATTTTTTGACCTGACGATGCAGAGAACAGTTGCTTGTCGTTAGTGCTTGGGGATGATCTACGTGGGAGAGGCATTTCAGATTCCCAGGCTCTAAGAGTTCCAGCAACAGAGGAGTGAGTAGGCTTCAGTGAGAGCTGTGGCATGCTGGCAGCAGTTGGGAGGATGCAGAAGCTGAAAATTGCTATCTTGGGGTAGCTTTAATTGGTTGCATTGGAAAACACTTGGTTTGATGGGCTCATATGTCTTCTAAAACGCTTGGTGCCAGACCAAATTGGCATACCTCCATTGACTTACACGAGATGCCACCAGGCATTGATTTGATCTTCAGTCTTATGCTTACATTTTTCTCGGAAGAGTAAGATTTTCACAAAGGCAGCAGGTTATTTTTTCTCTCTATTTGCCTCAGTGACAGTAATGTTGAAAACCTACGTGGAACGGGCATTCCACAGCTTTTGATTTGTTTCAATGGGCTTTAAGCTTAGTGGGTTATCCTTTGTCAGCTTGCAGACCCTCATTCTACAGTTAGTCTACACTGGAAGCATAGAGCAGAAATTCTGATCTGAGCTTCACATGTGGCAAGAGATACTAAATTTGAATATTGCATTATTTCCCTGGATCTCAACCTTCGTTCAATTTCAAAAAACCTTGTGGTCATTCCTGTTCTAGGCAAGCAGATGCTAGAGCCACCAGTGTTTGGTTTTGCCTCAGTTGTATTTTGTTTTCACCCCGTTATTCAAGTGACTAGGCACAAATATTTACACATAGGTGTAAAAAGTTGGCTTGATATGTTTACATACAAACAAATTGCAATCATTCGTAACTCCAAATGAGACTAACCCCTCGAAACCAGTTCCTTATTTTTGTGTATGGAAAAAAAAAAATCAACCCTCCCAAAAAACCAACCAACCAAAACAGAACACCCCCCCAAAAACCAAGCAAACAAACCAAAAAAAACCAACCCACAAAACAAAAACCAAAACATTTCTAGGAAAAGTTTCTCCATCCTGGGATTTTATTTACATGGAACATCACACCAAGTCACAGAAAGGTTTTGCTCCCTGTTCAGCACTTGCACGCTCACATCTCAAACGGCAAGCACACACAACAGAGCAACCCCAGGCACAGAGTGAAAATGGAACAGCAGTAAACCAAAGACGAGTGAATCGTGAAAAGCCCATTGATTTGCCTGACACCCATTTTGTTCAACATTGTGCGGTGCTAATCTGAAAATTCCTGTGCGTCAGGAAAACTTTTCAGAACAATAAGAACTGTCAATTCCAGCAGATTTTTACAGACCTGTCATTATTCTTCTTGTCTTGAAGCACTAAGTGGCATATAGAGGGATTTTTGGCAGGAGTTCAGGAGTGGTCTCATGAGGAGGAATAGTGTGTCACTACCTCACATATGTTATCATTTGCAATTAGAGGTGAGCCCAGCACAGGCTCCTGCACGCGTGTCTTCCCCCATCTCAGTGTGCTGCTTTTATGGACCTTTTATTTTGTCTCTTAAAAACCCACAACTACAAACCACTGCTTTTTACTGATCTTAGCTGCAAAAGTGTAAAAGCAAGAAATTGTACATTCTTTCTACATTTTGACTTGGTGTCCTCCAGAAAACTAGAATACTTTAGTAAAATCATATCCTACCCCACCTGCTGCTCCTTTGGAAAGACGGGGATAGCAGCAGTGATGGACACAATCAGAAGTTTTTATTAACTCTCTTTCTCTTGAGATTGTATAGCTGGTACTTCCTTCTCTTGGAGCATCTGTTAAGAAAAAGAGGCTCACACACCCTACACTCCCCCTCTTAAGAGACATGCCCCTGTGAGAAGCATAATGATGGGAAGCAATAATGATTTTGTGTCAGAGAGAATCAATTTCAAGTTCTTTATTCAGAATCAGAAACTATGTAACTTTACAGTGTTTTGTCTCCCATACTGACACGTCCCAGTGTAGCATCGTCTGCATACATACCTCACCCAAATTAAATAAAGTTTCAGTACAGTGAGGCTCGTGACATTCGCTCTGAATATGAAAATACTCATTTATCTATGTGTCCTTGATACTGGCAACTTGCAGAATCCATACATGTTGCAATACACCTCCAGCATTTCCAAAAGTCTGTGGAGCATAGATGCCTTTTTTGTGGACTTTACAAAATTCTGGGAGGTTTTGCTACTTAAGAATTCAATGGCTTCAAGAAAAGCACGTGAAAATCAGACCTCAGAGGACACGCATGACCTTCATATAAACTAGAACTTTAATTAGCTGTACTTCGAGTGCTTAAAACTCTCTGCGATGAACAAAAGCAATCTTGTAATGGGGTGAAAAAGGAGATTTTCATATTAATGCTAGTCCACTGTCAAATTAATACATCAAATAATATACTCTTATCCTGAATCAACAGACTGCTTTTATCAGGGCTTTTGATGTAGCAAAGAAAGTGCTTGTTCTGTAGCTACAAAACCAACTCTCGTAGTCTTCCCTTCTCTTTGAACTTCAATTTTCTTAAGACTTGGAACATCGTGATATAGAGAGCAGCATTCACAGCTAGGTATTGCAAGACTCACATCCAGAGGCACATTAAAAGCCACACAAAGGCATTTTCTTTAAGCAAGGTTTTCAAATATATGTAACCTTCTGGCTTGACCTCTGGATCCATTCCCAGTCTACATTTCAAGAAAAAGAATCTACCCACATACGGTTATCTCCAGTAAGATCAAAGCTGTCATTGTATTCTGACACCTGTGAGAAATAAATGGGTATAAAAAGGAAAAAAAAGGTGGGGGAAATGGTGAAAAGATTTGTAGGAGTTCCCATTTATAAAAGACATGCACCCACGGATCTTAGAAGCGAAGGAAAGACTTTCAGGATAGCTGCAGAACGTTGCTTAATTCATTAGCTCACCAAGGTAATTAAACAGATTTGAAAACATAAACAAAAATAGATTTTCTAGATCCCTACAAATACATCTCTGCAAGCGCTTTGCCTTGAAAGTTAATAAGGTTTTAACTTCAGGCTGGGTTTTCTGCCTGGTGCCTAACAGAAGCCACTGCAAAAGGTCGTCTTATTTCACGTTGCCTTTGGTGCCCCTCATCGAGCTGTGGTGTCTTTCCCAGTTTCCACCCTTTTCTAGCAAAGGCGTGAGTTGCCATAGATTTATCCCAGCTCCAGCAGACACTTCCTGGAGGACTGCAAAGTGCATTCAGGTTGAGAGATGCAGCTTTGTTCACCTGCTCGTGTTCCCTTCTGTGCTGTGGGAGAGCACCGGCATGGCTTTGCAGAGCCCGTCTCTCCTCGTGTGGATGGGTCGTCGGCACAAGGCGTGGCGGAGTCAAGGTGTGAGTTTTGGTGTGTTGTTCCCTTGCCTCAGCACAACCAGCCACAGCAGAGCCCTTGGCTTTCAGCTGGCTGGGATGTGCCGGAACGTGCTGGAGCGAAAGCCTTGAATGCCCTACAAGGGAAGCATGTCCCAGTTTTTGGCAGCAGCGCAAGGTTATCACCTCTGCATCAGATAATTCAGCATGATGCTGCGGGGCGTTGTGGCTGGAAGATGCTTCCTCTGCAAGAAAACTAATTTACTGTCCCTGTATTCCACACAAGGGGTTAAAATGCACTAGCTACAGGGAGGGGAAGGACTGACCAACCAGGCCTCTCTCCTGACTCTCTCTGTGCCCTCACAAGGGACCTTCTCCTCTCCCCCCCACCCCATACTCACCTTTTGTTGGGTGGAATTAAGCCATTTGGCCAACAGAAGCTCCTCTCAGCTTTCAGAAAGGGGGACCTCCCTGGTATGAGGCTCTTAGTTGTCTGTTCAAGCTCTCAGCTGCAAAGAGATGCAGAATGTCCATGAAACCTCTCACTTCTACACCACAAGTTGCTTTGGTGTGTAGTGCAAATAGGCAAAGGCTTGAGTTAGGAAGACCTTGTAACTGCAATTAGGAGTTGGATGATATTTATATGTTAATAGTTGGTCTTGAGGTTTTCTCTTTAAATGCTGTTATAACCCAGTTAAATATTTAATGGAAGAGTAGAAAGTCTATTCACCGTTGTTTCACAAGTAAATTCCTTTGTTCTTATTTCCCAGTTTACCTTTTAAAATCCCTTCTTCAAATTATCATTCTATCTCAAACAGCAACACAATGTTTGGGGTTATGCTTAGAATATTGTAAGTCCCATTTTCAACAGCAAAGTGAAATTACTCTCATGTCTAATGGTAATGAAAAGGTACAAGTGAATCTTCAAATAAGTTCTGGTTTTTGGTGCATGAAGTTATGTGTCAACCCACCTCTGCATGCAGGATTTCCGTCATTCAGAAGTCACAGGCATCTGCCCCAGACTGAACTTTGCACCAATCCCAATAACAGTTCTCATTGCTAAAGGTTCTAGCCCAGTGAATTTCAAGGCTTTGAGTTTGTATTTTGTATTTAAGGTATAAGCAAGGAACTTCAAACTATGAATGTCTTTGGTGGAGTAAATATCAAGTGTTTCAGGTGTACAGTTCTGACCATTGATGTTTATCATTGGCTTGGTAAGATAAACAATTGCTGGATGTGTGTCAGATTTCTTTGGTTTATAAAGCACTTTCTTGTCAGGTTTCAACAAAAAAATGAAATAGAGACCTTTCCAATTTCGTTAACTGTTCCTGGGTACTGGGAATTGAATGAAATTTGGGTGTTTTTTCAGTCAGAGGGATAATTGACAGATTTGTAATGTGAAAAGTATAGGAAAGCCCCACAGCTAATTATAAGATTTTAAACACCAGAGCTCAGTTGCTGCTTGTTCCAGGAGTTTGCCCAAGCTGTGATTTAAAGGCTTTATTGCACCGAAAGCCCAGAGGTTGTTGCAGTTGGCAGCATTGGGCTGCCTAAAGATAATCGCAGTGTGGAGTTCTTGGGATTGTAAGGAAATGTGCGCATTCCGTCATCGTCTCCTGCATGAGCACACCCCTGGGTCTGAGTCCAGATCCTTTCAGATCATGCCCTTGGTCTGGTGTCCTCATCAGTGCCTCCACATCGTTACTGCTGGCAAACAGAGTATTGAACATCGTGGTTGGGGTCCAAACTCACGAGCTGCTTAAAAGGAACACCAGTGCAGAGGGCAAAACCTTGGCCGTGCCGAAACAAGTGCTCAAACTCTCATCAGTTTTAGGCTGGTCCTCAGGATCAAGGGGCTGTGTTCCTCCTGGAGTGAAGTGGTCAGATTGTACGGTGAAGTCAGTCAAAAGGCGTCTCCTCCTAAAGAAAACGACAGATGTCAGAGAGCTCTATGTGAGTCAGTCACAAAGCAAGTAACAATTTTGGTTACTGATAGATAAAAAGGAATGTTACACCAGGGACAACAGCTTGGTACTTGCTTTGCTTTCAGGATGCAGGGAGAAAGGAAGAGAAATAAACTACTCATAGCCAAGTTGGCTGCTACAGTCCAGCAGCGCAGTCAATCACATTTTTTCATCATTCCAAGTCATCCTGTAATAGCATTGATTTATCTTGCTGCCATGCAATTGTCCCCTGTTGATAATTCCAGTTTTGTCAGGAGATGACAGAGATTTTACAGAAAACCTGCAAGCTACTCTTGCCAGCAGCAAACAGTAGGAGAGCAAAGTAAGATTTCCTCCTTTTCACTGATGCCTATAAATAGTCCATGCTAACCCCAACAGCCTTGAAGACGTAGGGAATCTTTTTTTTTTAAAAAAGAATCCATGATTTTTAAAACTACATTGACTCAGCAGAAGCAGACGTGTGCTTTAGATCATGATAGGTTGATAATCAAGCACTGCTGTGAAGGCTTGCCTCTTTCATTCTGGGTGTAACATTTTACATATATTTTTACTCTGTGGTGGACTGGCACAAGTCTTGATGTAATGGTCAGAAAAGAGACTATTCATTATCGTACATATTTTTTAAAAAGGTTTTATTTATATTTTTTAATAATTTAGTTCTCTGTTTCTTTGATTTTTCTTTGCGTATATCAGAAAGAGAGATCGTTAACCAAAATGCATTCAATTTATATCTAAGAACAGACTGTGTAATAAGTTTTGGGATTTTCAGTTGTGCTAAGCAGAACTAGTGACGGGAGTCATTGTATGGATTTCAGTGGTATCACTCCAATGCGCAAGGGCTATCCAAACAGGATTTGAGCTACTTTGAAAAATGTAAGAGGTTTCTTAGGAAAGCTGAATCCCTTGGTCTTGCAGACAGGAGGGATTTTTTTTTTTTTATATTACACTTAAATGCAGGCATCCAATTAAAAATTATCAGAAAATCTAGATTTATGTAGGAGGAGGAGATAACTAGGATGCTTGCCGTTGCTGATGTAAGAAGAAAAATTATTGTCTCTATGTGTATAGATGCTATAAATAATCTAAGAATACGTCACCTTTCGGTCTGGCCTGTAGTCCTAGGAGACTTCTTACTAATACAGCTCACAGGATCATCACTGGAAATGTAAATTTCTGCAGAAGATGCAAATCTCTGTATTGCCAGATGAGTTTTATTTTTTTCGTGTGATTCTAGGCAGACTTAAAAGATATTTAAAAAAAAATAAAAGTATCTAAATTAATACCTATACCATACTGACAAATGTTTAAATGAAACAAGGCTGTAAAACAGCCCAAAGATATTACTTACCAATCAAGTCATTTTCCTGCTGTTTTCAGTCTTGAGAAGGAGTTGAGTTCTGAAAAAGTATGAATTTGAAAAGGAGGAAAAATAACAGATTTCTACTATTTTATGTATATTTTTGGGTTTGATAGAAAGGAAGATTAAACTGTGTGATTTTGAGAGCTGCATTTGATCACTTGACATTCTGTTTGCTCTGCTCCTAATCCTGTGGTATTTCAGGATCCTTAGCCACCAGTTTCTAAACATGGTAATTCAACCGCCTGCAGTCAGTTTTGTTGGTCTCATCAGGAGCCACACAGGACTAGTGGCCTTTGAATAGAAAGTGGCTTAACCTAGCAGGCAGGTAGGTGTTGTTGAATTTTCTTTGAAAATTCAGAGTTTGGCTGGTCTAGTAGTTGCTTTCAGTATAATGCTTAGATGTCATCCTTTTATTTGGGTATTCTGAGAGTGGCTTTACTTCAGTAAGGATGAAAATCATCCCTGCTTAGAAATCTCACTCCTGGCAAAACTTCAGTTCACATTGTGAAAAAGAGCTTTCCTGTACAGGCCATTCACTTTTGCTCACTGATCTGGCAGTCCACTGTCTCCCTGAGTGCTTTGCTTCAGTGAGGCTTGCCTTGCCACAGGGTAAATAAGACAGAATACCTCATGGTAACCATCAAAGATTTCATTGAAACATCAACATGAGCTGCCTACAACACCTCCAGTGCACATATCCTACCCTACATGTTCTAGATTGCTATTGGGAAGAATGAAATGGGTGGCCTGTTCTTAGGCATCTTGCTGTACAACACCTCCCTCCTCCAAAAGCTGCAAATGAGCCTTGAGAATTAGGTGGATCTCTTTTAAGGTACCAAGTCATAGCACCTTACATTCCTTTCTGTTTTATTTTAGGAATTCAGTCCTAAAATAAAGGAATTTAGAAGAAAAAGTGACAGGATAATTCTATAAAGGCAGTGGTCCTGTTTTCAGCAGTGCAGGTATCAGGAGTTAGGCTGTGGATGTTCACAGATGCCAGCCAGTAGCTTTTCACTGACATCAGTGAGCACTGAAGTTTGCTCCAGCTTACTGTTAGAGAGGCATAATAAATTCTGTGTTGACCAAATTGATCACCCTCCAAGCATATCATAGGAACAAGCTGCAGACACACATGATGCTTGCTACCTATTACATCATCATCATCATCATCATCGTTACGTACATGCGAATTTAATACATCTCTGCTGGAAAACTTTAGTATACTCACTTAAAATCAGGAAACCTAATAAAAGAACTTATCTCTAAAGCTCTGGAAAAGTGAATTGAAGTTGCTCTCAGTGTTACCAGAGCAGAAGGATGGCCAGAAGGTACTCAGCAAAGTGCAAGGGAGGAAAGCAGGGTGCAAGTCCTTGCAGCCTTTGGGGGGCAAGGAAGAGGGCACAGTGGGGAAAAGCAGAACAGTCAGTGAAGATTTGTTGGAGCTGGCAACGTGCGTTGTGAAGGGAGGAGAGAGCAGTCGTTCTTTATCCAAAACGGAAACATTAAGACCAACCTTAGACAAGATGGTATTATTTGTGTCTGTCAGGCATCCTGTCTCTGAGAAGCAGCAAAGGAGAAAAGCTCTGTCTCATGGTGTGGTTGGTGACTAAATTGCACTGACACGATCTGCTTTGGTTCCTCCATCCACCACAGATTTGTTGTGCCACCTTGAACCAAACAGAACTTCCCTCTTGCTCCCTGGCTTTCCTTCTCTGCCACCTGTGAGCAGTAACACTGCCCTGGCTTAGCAGGATGTTGCAGGTATAAGGTGTACAGAGCAAGCAAAGATAGACTTGAGCCCACAGGGTTTATATTTCCTTGCAAAAGAGCTGCAATAAAGTTTGCAGATGTAAACCCATTTTATTAGCACAGGATGCTTTTGTAGTTAAACTACAACAATTCTGATTTCATAAAGGAGATGCGAAATTTCCTTTAACAAGAGTGGTTTTGTAGAGAAGCAACAGTAACCAGTGCTATGTGCTAGCCCTGAAATTGTTTCTTGTGTTGAATAAACTTATTTCTGTGTTGCTGGATCCAAATGAGGGCTATCTTTCTTCAAAACTCAATTTTATCAGTGTTAGAGCCAAATTTGGGTATGAAAGAGCTAAAATTTAAGTACAGTATATAATGAGTGTGAAAATATATGATAGGCCATAGCTGGGCACCATCAAGGTTTAAACTAGACCAGTGATGCCAGTTTGGTTGTTTGTTGGACAGTTTTGGGTCAAATAAAGGTTCAAGGTCATGGGCTGCTTCACATGATTGGGGTGTCCCCCAGCGTGACCAGAGCCAGTGTGTCCCCCTGCTGTGCACCTGTCCTTTCTCAGAACAAGGTGCAAGGCTGCTGTGTCATGGGAGACATGCAGGTTGGCTTCTTGGGGAGGAAGGAATGAGGGAACCCTCAAGGAAAGGAGAGGGAGGGAGGGAAGAAGAGACAACAGGCCTTATTAATTGTTTTGGAGACAGTGGGTAGGTCACCTTCAATGAGGTGTCTGTTACGGAGGTATTTTCCAGCTTGTTTCTACAAGTCCTGGGATTGGAAAAAGTATTTGAGTAATATCTGTGCATTTGCATTTCCCAGTGCTTCCATTTACATTGGGATGCTTTAGTTCATCAAAAGAAATAAAAGACAAGTAAAAGAATGTAGCATCTTCACCATGCTGACCAGAAACCAATTGCCTTCAAGGAAGAAAAGATTGGAAATATGAATAGCTATCAAAAATGTGTCCCTGCATTTAAAAAATGCTGAGTTCTAGGATGTTTCTGCTGTTAATGCCTTGTCTCTCCACCCCCTTTTTTCTTTTTCTAGCTCAATAGTGGCAGCTGATACAATAACGGGCTACTGCACAATTTTACACCTAAGGCACGCAGTCACATTTAGAACCTGACAGTGTTCTCTTTCTGGAGCAGGAACACTGCTTGCAGCCCACAACTGAAACAATTAGCTCTAAAACAGAAAGCAGCTTCATAAAAAAAACAAAACTAAAATTGTTCTCTGGCTTGCAGATACAGTTTATGAATTTCTTAAAAGAAAGGAAAAGAAAATATTCAAATAGGAGAACAAGCCTCAGAGTACTTCACCAGCTCTTACGGGCTTTGAGACTATAAATGGTTTAAATTAAAAGTCATTTGAGAATATATAATAGAAGAAAGGGCTCTGACAACAGCAGATGGAGCAGAATAGAAATGGTGATGTTACTGTATGTACCTGCTTGCACTAAAAACAGCAATTGAAAGGCATTTGTACTAAACTCTATAAACATGTATCCTTATAGCTCTTATTAATTGGTTATTCTGTTCCTCTCCCAGTTTCTCTTGACCCTTTTTTGAGGGTTAAATTAATCCCTTTGTGCAGCTCGGCTGAGAATAATGAAGTTGCCCCAGGTTTACCACCTTGGCCTGCGGGTTTGACGTACAGAAGGTTGAGCCTCTATTCCTCACTGTGTTTTCAGGCAGTTTTGTTTGTGTTATATTAATTAAAAACACCCTCTCCATTCCCCAGGCTTATGTGCTCCCCTGTAGAGACTAAAGGAGGTTCCAGGGTCTGGCCTCTCTCAACCTGTCCATGCCAGTGCAGAGACAGTGGAAAACTCTGCTAATGAGGGAATCTTAATGACCTTGATCGTGTTTGTGAGCAAGAAGGCTCGTGTTTTGACATAGCTGATGTGGGCATGGTTTGTGATGTGAGGCACAGTCTGGATTTCTACAGGCTGTTTCTTGTGTTTCCGGAGCCACACGTGTGGCTCACATTTAGCCAGTAAGGCAGAGCCTTCTTTGCTGGAGGTGAATGCAGGGCATTAAATCATGTGGTCGGCTGGAATTTGATCTAGGGTAGACAGACTGAAATGCCTGTCCTAGTTTTTATGTATTATATTTTTAAAAGGTTTCAAAACAGATGCTTTTCTCTTAACATTTTTAATACATCACTGTCCACGAAGAGCACCGGTTTGGGGTCCAAAATCTGGCTTTTTACATCTTGTTAGAGACAGATTGGAATCTGGGTCAAAGTTGCCCCATTGTTCTGAGAATTTTGACTGCAATAACCTTCCTCTCTCCTTTCTTTTGACACACTTTTCTAGCTCACTGGTATTTTTTTCCCCACATCCCTCTTTCTACCATGCCAGTGTGCAGGTAACACACAGTGGCCAAGTGGACACTGGTGTTTTGCTCTGAGGCATCAAAAGCAAAACAGACTTGAGAGAGAGGGAAGTTGTTCTCGTGAGAGCGCAGCAAGAAAGCATCTGGCTCCTTTGCCACAGTGCCATAAAAGCTAGGTGGACCCAGCCAAAGCCACCCTTCCCCTCTCCCTTTTCTCCTTTAACCTTCTAAATTATCTGTCATTTGGGGTTTAAGCTGGATTTAAAGTAGCCCGTGTATATCAGGTTTATCCCTTCACAAATCAGGAGGCTTGCACCTCTGTTTTAGCATAAACGTTTCAGTTCAGTGTTCAGTAGAGCAGAGACAGACAAGGGATTATTGTCATGGATAAAAATGGATGGCTTCTGACAACTTGGAAATCTCGAGAGGTATAGAGAGCACCATTGTACTGAAATTTGAGAAAGGTTAAGTTTTCCTTGGTCAAAACCAACCTGTGAACACCAAAAGGGAATTTACAGGAGTTGTTTTAACACATGCCCGTGATGTTTCCATGGCCATGCTGTGTTGTGTGCTGGTCCTTTGCTGCTGTAAATGTTTGATTACTTAGCTACCATGTGTCAAGAGGGTATTTTCAGACAAAGGAAAGAGTGGTGGCTAAGAAAGACTTACTTTCAAGGTTTGTAGTTGTGCTGGATTTGTTTTGCACTGAGTCTAGAGAATGCTGATTAGTACAAATCATCTTGCATTGCAACACTTGACCAGGGCCTATAATCATGTCACTACTTCAGCTGTGTGTGTTTGAGAAGTCCCCAGATTAAGAAGAGTACTTAGGGTGAGAAGTCCCCTCTTTGCCAGCTGGGAGGTTGAAACCAGCTGCATTCTGAAATTTGACAGAGAGAAAGAATTCATGAACTGCTTTGTAAAATGGTCTCTTCCTCATTACCCTAATCACCAAGTATGCTGAAGGCTGCAATCAGCTTTTTTCCTTTTTTTTTCTTTCAAACACACAAAAGGAAAAGATAAATGAACATTGAACTGAAAAGAATCGTTTGGGTCATCCAGGTCCCATCCCTGGAACTCAGTAATAGACATTAGAGCAGAGGAGACCATTAAACTTCTATTCCAGCTGTCTTGTTGCATGCTTCAGGGCACAACATTTCCCAACGTTCTTTAAGCCATGTAGATCCTTATGGAGGACTAAGTGGCCTGTGTAATGTGGTATAAATCAAGGCGATTGCTTATCTCAGGATTTCATTTCTTACATGAAATGGTATCTGAAAAATACATTTCTTAGATGAAGTTCCTATGTAATCTAGGGGAAAGGAAAAGTACCCAACATTTTTAGTTGCCCTCCTGGATCTTGTTCTCATAGCCCAAAGTGGCATCGGCTTAAAACCCTGAGTGTGTGCAACGTGTACATGAGAGGTACTAATCCTACCTGTGCCATTAATTTCCCCTGTCCACTCTCTTAGATGTAGTAGTTGCCCATCTTCAGCTCTGGGGAATAAGATAAAAGGAGAATGAACTCATGAAAGGATTAAATTATGTGTCCAAGATCATACAAAGGCACCTGTGGCAGCCAGCAGTTACATCCATGCAATTTAAATATTAGCACAAGGCATAAATTAAAGGCATTGCCTTATTTCACTTATTTTTTTTTTGTATTTAAAGTGAGAAACAAACCTTCAGGTGGTGCCCAGATTATGGTCCTTGTCAAGTTTTTAACTCTACTTTTTTCAAGTAGTGCAAATTGGTAATACTGTGCTGTCTGTAGTTAAGCAGTATTTCTGGGTATCCATGAACATGTCAAGCTCCAGACCAGTGCTTAAACTCAGGCACTGTTTTCTCTTTACCATTTCCATCAGAGTTTTCTTCTTTTTAAGGAGTGTTCTTATTGCTGTGACCCCCAGCAAAGACTTGGCACAGAGCACTGTTTGCTTTCTGGTAGGATAGGACAAACATTTATCTAATCAACATGGAGCAATAGCACAGCCCTAGGTCTGGCAAAGCACAGTAGAAGCATTTATATTACAAATATAAAACGTGGTTAATAATGATGTGCAGTGAAAAGTACCATGTTCTGGCTATGCATAGATCTGAGTGCAGGAGAACTTTGAGCCCTGGAAATCCCGTACTGTGCTTCAGATGTATATGTTTAGAAAAAGAAAAATTATGCAGTTGTGTATATAGTACCCATATGATGAGCATTTTTCACTAGCAGATTGATCCTGTGAGATCCTGAGTATTATCAGCTCTCAAAAATTTTGATGTCAGTCATAAAGAAGAAAACTAGACTCCTAGGGCAGGAGACAAGACTAGAAAATTCTCATATCCCCTTCCCCTTGCCCCTCCCAAAAAACAAAAAAAATAATAATCTAGGAACCTTTTGTTTTGGAGGAATGTCTGTGTTAGAAATAGTATTTTTCATAATTGGGTATGTCTGCCTTGCGTGTAACATCCCTGCTTTGTGCACCAGATGAAAGTCACATCTGTGGCTCCATTTGTCTAACAAGCAGTTTTCCTGCAGGCTCTCTAATACTTACCCTGGGGGGAGTTCGTGGACCTTATCTAAGAGGAAGAATTACTTTGTTGTGGCTTTGACATGCTCTTTAAATAATATTCAAAAACCATCTGAAACCACATTATATAAAGAGGAACCTTTGTGTGAGTCTCAGTGGAGAAAACGAGAATGAGAAATTTCCCTGTTCCATTTTCTGGCTCTACTCTGTTTCCTAGCCAAGGGCTAGGAGGCTGTTTAAGTCATAGGGCTTGGTAATTAATATTAAAACAAACAAAAGCAAACCTGGAAGGTTTTCTCCTGCTCTTCAGTGTCCCTATTCACCTGCTCTCCACATTATTCAGATGGCTTCCAGACTGGCATGTATTTAAGTGCTGCCCTACTTCCACTGGTATTTGCTGCACAGATCACAGAATCTGCTCCTCATCTGACAGAATAATTTAATCCTTGTTCTCTAAACCACTTATTGCAAAATGCTCCTACTGGTCCTGCTCTAAGCTCTGCCCTGCTTTAAGTCCTGCTCTGCTGTCTCCAGCCGTGTCTGGCCAGCCTGGAGGATGAGCAGGTGGTACCCAGTGATGTGGCAGAGAGCTGACCCACTGGGGGATACCTTGCCTTAGAGTCGAACCCAAGGTGGTCTCAGGAGCTGGTTTTGCCCCCTGAACCTCTCGGTGATTTACAGCACCAGATACTCTCTTGCGTTAGTTGAAATGGGAAATGATACAGATTTATGGTGGTGGGTTTGATTGACGTTTTCAATAGGGCTTTACCTGTGATTGTGGCAGAACTCTTATTTTCAGAAAATTGACCGCTGAAAGCTCTGTGAGGATAGTCCTGGTTAGTGACAGCCCTTGAACAGCCACCCCGCGGTGCTGGCAGGAGCCATCCCAGCACCTCACCCTGCCCTGGAAGAGCAGTCCAGTCTCTGACGTGAAGAAACTGGGACAGAAACCAGGTGTCAGTTCCTCCTTCTCGTCTCCTTGAGACATGCCTGTAGTCCGGTGATGTAAATGTCGGCCTGCAAGGAGTCAGGATTGAGATCACCCATGCATTTCATTCTTGGGACTTAGCTGTAGAATTTGAGTTCACTTTTAAAGGCAAATACACTGAAATCTCATATTAAAGCTCCATTCCAGCTTGAAAATAATGGTTAAGGTCACAACAGTAACAGCAGCAACCAAACATTCCAAAAGAAAACCTTTTTGAGTTGGAATGATTGGGTTTTTTCATAACATTATATCCCAGCTTGGCCATGGCAGGGAACTGCCACGCTGCTGCTGCTGCTGGAACAGGACAAAGAAATGGGCTCTTTAGTTTTGACATCCCTTTAGTGCTCCAGCTTTCTGGAGGATCCCCAAGGCCCCATGGAAAGCTGATGCATTCCCACCGCGACAATTAACGTAACCAACCCTTGCAGGGAGGGAATGTCTGTCCAGGGGAGGGGAGGAAACACGACAGCATTTCCTTTTGGAAATTTCCACTATTGACACGAAAAGCAGCAGAGTAACAGCAAAGACGGATCGCAAATTTTGACAGCACCGACAGGTAAATACTGGCTTTGTGCAAACAAGTTTCTATAAATAACCCGTGTGCTCCAGAAACTCCACAGATGGCAGCAGGGCTGCCGGGGTATTGATTTACCCACCGCGCTCGGTGCAGGAAAGCACAGCTGTCAGTTTTGCTGTTCTTCTCCTTCCCAGCGTTGCTGCTGCTCCTGCTGAGAGCCGCGTGCCTTGCCTTGCCTTCTACACCATTTTTCCTTTGGCAAGTGGAGATGAAGATTAAGAGCCCAAAAGGAACAATTTGAACGAAAAGACCTGCCAAAACGATGAAGAATAAGTGAACAAGTGCAAAGAGTAACAATGGAGAACGCTGTGTGTGTGTATCTGACACATCAGCAAGAACCTGTCTCTTGCTCGGTTTGTGTCAGGTGATTTAAGACAACTCACAGGAGTGTTTCATACAGAGCGGTCCCAGAGACCACAGTGGGGGCTGGAAGGGCAAGGAAGGCTTATGAGGAAACAACACAGAGTTTGTACATGATGGGGAGTAACAGGCTGAGGTGAGAACTAAGGAGTGGAACCTGTCGTATCTTTTTGGAAGCCTTACATGCAAATGGAGGTTCTGCCAAAAATCCCTAGCAGCTGGAGGTGACTTATAAATAAATACCAGCCAAAGAGGCAAACGCTTAAAATTGTCGTGATTAGGTTTGGGGTTTATATGACCCATTTGAGTGCAGTCTAAATCTCAGGATTATGATTTTCAGACAGTAGAGTCAGCCAGTGCAACCACCGTCTCATTAACAAAAATGTTGATTTACAGGCATAATATCCAGAACTGCTTTTTAAAGGAACAGCTTTGATAGAGTTCATAATCTCATTTCCATAAAAATGCTTGCCTGTGGTGCAGGTTTGCTCCGAGGGCTCATCAGCAGCAGCACTGTGCATCTCCTGGGGCAGATACAGTGTGTGCCGTTTGAGGGCATTTTTCTGCTGCTTTTCTGGGTAATTTCTGTGCAGTTACACAACCAACCCAGACAATGGAAGTTGATTCTGTGCTACATCTGCATCAGGGATTTTGCCCAGAATTACTGGGTACAGCTTAAGGTTGTCATTTTGTCCCATGTGGTGGCTTAGGGCTTTTTTTGTACAGATTGTTTCTGTGGTTGTTAAGGTTAGGGGTTTTTTTTACACTTTCATAGAATCATAGATTCATAGAATGGTTGGGGTTGGAAGGGACCTTAAAGAGTGTCTTGTTACAACTGCATAACTAAAATGGCAAAAAGTTAAGAAGTAGATATCCAGACTAGTTGAAATAGATGGTCGTGCTGGGATTTTTAAAGTGTATTTTTTAGTTTTGTGGACTTTGGGTGGTGCAAGCTGAGTTTCCTTTCCCTTGAGCTTGGCTGTGAAGTCCAGAGCAGGAGATCTGTCCCACAATTTTCAGCAGAGTTCCTCCTGGCAGGTAGTGCTTGAGTGCTTGCCTGGATGGAGGCCTAGATCCATTCATTAGCTCTATGTCTGTTCTGTTTCTAAATGATTATAGGAAAAGACAATTCAATCAATGAAAATTATAAATCAAGAGTTATGTGCTTACATAAAATTCAGGCTTGACATGATTCTGTCATGATTTTGGAAAAAAAATTAGAGTTGCCAAATAAGAAAGGCTTTTTCCCAAGATAGACCAAGAATGTTTTATGGGAGAAGAACATGAGAAAACAGAGCTATGAAATGGACCATACAAATACCTTACAATTTTTTTTGGATAATGGGTATTACTTTGACTATTATGCAATGCACAAACATACAAACTCTATGCGGATTAGGTCATTTATATGTAGTAGGGCATAAGAAGTTGTCAAGAAGAGGCTGAGGGAGCTAGATGCCATTTCTGGAAATTCTGCATATCTGTTGCCTTCATTTTTGTAAAGCATTTGTAAGTATTGAGTATGGTATCCTATGTGTGTCTTGTAGAAGGGGTTGCATTGTTACATCGATGCCTGTCTTTTCCCCCCATACTAAATACTGCCCTGATAACGCTGAAACAACAGCCAGAAAGAATCTTGCCTGCTGACTGTGGGTCAGTAAATTCACAAATACGAGGACAGGTACGTGGCATGGTTCTTGGGCTGTTCCTGTGCAGGGCCAGGAGCTGGACTCGGTGATCCTTGTGGGTCCCTTTCAACTCCAGTTCTCCTGTGATGCTGGGATTCAAGGTGAACAAGCTTGCTTTGTGTGTGTGTGTGTGTGGCTGTTGCCCACTGTGGTTGTAGCTGAGCCCCACACACAATGTGTCATCCTGACACCGAGGTACCCGTGTCCTACCACCATCACTGTCAGCTTCTCCAGAGCTTTGTGAGTTTGGATGCTGAATTCTTCATCTTTGGCAGCTAGATGCATGTGATGAGGTATGCAAACTGCAAACTGATCTGAATATGATGTGCTAAAGGTTTTGAAGCTGAATACATTTCAAGCGTTTTGTTAGATTTTTCTCTCTCATGTTATATAAATATGTTGTTTTACTATAAATACCTTATTTCAAGCTGTCCCTGAAAAGGGAGTCCATTCTCTGTTGTGAAATCTCATTTCTCATGTCACAGATTCAACAGAGGAATAAAATACCAATTTGTGTCTGCTTAGAGAAGGAGGAAGGGAGAAAAAGGGCATCCTGTTAGAGCATAATACAAAGTGATGCCAGTTGTCACTGCCTTATACTAGTGACCTTGTGCATTAGTGACCTGTGAGCTTCCTTGCTCTCATTTGAAATACAGTTTGCAATGTTTTCATTGTACTGTTATTGCAGTCTTTTTTTTTTTCTTTTTTTTTTTTTAAAACCTGACCTGGGGGAAGAGAGGGAAGAGTTCTGTGTTCAAAGAAAGCGACATCAAAGTATTCCCAGCAGCCAGTCAAAGCTTCAGCTGATATTAATTCTAATAACTCTGTTGTTGGTGATGTGGACTGTTTATATGGGTAACCACCTGCTTGTCTCAGGATATTCTTGGGTACTTGCAGCCTTCTCTAGGGGTTTGTTCTGTTTGTTTTGTTTTTAGGAGATGTGTTTGTGTTTTCTAATAGATGTTAGTCAACAACACAGAGACAGCAGTGTTGGATGCAACGTTTTTGTAATAGCTATAACAGGGATTGTTTGCAATTACAACAGTAAGGTTGATAGGAGCCTCCAAAATGCTGGACAAGAGCATTGAATAAAATGAAAAGTAGAAAGTGAATCTCTATGCTCTGTGTAATTACCTAAAGAATCTTAAAAGCCTGTCCACAATATATGTTGTACTGTGCTAGTACAGAGCAGTTACTAGATTTTAAATTAATGTCATTGTTTTTTTCAGCATTATATTCCTTTGTTAAGTCATTGAAGTTGCTCCTAGATCAGAATAACCACAAGAGAAAAGAGGGGTTAATCCTCATTGTGAGTGATTTTAAGTCGAACTCTCAAAATTAAAAGGAATGTATAAATTGTCATTTACAAATATACAAACATCATCTATTGATAACTGAAGCAAACATATTTCAGGAGTTGATGTTTAAATTGCAGTGTGTGCTGAGTCTGCATGTGTGTGCTGTAGTGTACATGAAGATACATTAACAGCAGACCGGTACATCCTCTGTAGTACTTTCTTGAGCCAACGTCTCTGTCAAAACACATCATGTGTTGCAGTAAACTAATATTTCCCCTGGTTAATCACTAATCTGCCTCTGTATTGGTGAATGTTGCCATGGGCACAGCAATGGCAGAACGGAGAGAGGAGCTTTTGCCTGGTTGGAGCTCAAAAATGGCTGTTTTTACTTTCGATACCCACTTGCTCAATCACAAGAGGGTAAAGATGCATGTTCCAGTACCTCTTTAAAATTTAATTTACAAACACATTTTTCATATGTACTTCTCAATATGCAGATAGTATTTACTACATGTTTGTTATTTGGACAAAGCTCTTTTTTTATTGGGTTTCATATTTTTTTCACCAGATTGTTTTGTGAAGTACAGTATCCTACATGCAATCACCAAGGAGGAATCACATCCCTTTCTTCATTCCAACATGAAAAACACCCATTTTGGATATTATTGAGTCCCATTATTTAACATTTAATTCCTTCTCTAAAGTACTCCATGCTGCCACAATGCTGCATAAGTTACTTAGTTGTGCAGATTTAAATCCCAGCCTGACTCTTGTCCCTTATTTGTGGCTTTTTTTTCTGAAAGAAAGAAGATTAAACTATGTAAATGGAACATCATTATGGTTTATTTTGTTAGCATGTGCAGTGATGAGTCTTTGACCTACATTTCTTGTGTGTAGTGTGCTCCTGCCCTATATCTGGGTAATGAATGACAGAAACATTGATGTGGGTTGACCTGTTTCTTTACATAGTTTTTGGTCTTTTTGATACATAAGGAAAATACTGGGATAGAAATCTTCAGTCGAATCCTAATAAAATCCCAAAGAAGAAAAACACTTTTTTGAAAAGAAAAAAAGAAAATGTTTAGGCACAATGCCTGATGCATAAAGTTATCTGGAAAGAACGTAAAGGGCGAATCTGGTCTCTGTGAAGTCTTCTGGAGTTTTTTTATGTGAAGTAGATGCTCGTGGACACCATTATGCAACCAGAAGTTGCATCCTATAGACCCTGTGCTCGTTGGTGCTGGCCTTTCTTTCCCTGGCAGTGGTGGGGTATTGATATGCTGAGGGAAGTGTATGGACGTGGCCCCTGTGACCACTGATGGTCTTTACGGTTCAGTAGGAGAACACCAGCCCAGAGGACTCGGGGGCATAGTTTGCCTCACTGATCTTACTGTCAGATCTGCACATCCACCCTCCCCGCCTTTGGAATTACTGCCAAAGTAAACAGTTTTTTGAAGAAGCTTCTCTAAACTGGGACAAAGAATTTCTGATTATTTATAGTTTGTTACACAGTAGGTCTAGGCACTATAAGCAGAGCACAGAAGAAAAGAATTATTGAAGATCTTTAATACTGAAACCAGTAGGATAGTTTAATTCCATTATTCCTTTGGAAGTCTGATGTCAATAGCTAGATATAACTTCAAAAAAATTAAAAATTAAAGTGGAGCCTTTCTAGAGAAGGGACTAGCAATGCCTCTTTCCACTTCAGCAATCTGTTTTCAAATGGTGTCCAACCAAACTCTGAGGTTTTCGTATTTCTAGAAACACCTGCTGTGTATAACTCACTTTAAATTGCCACATATATCAACAGTATGAAAAAAAATGTTCACACCTCTGGGAAAGTGAGCTAAAAGGTCACTTATCCCACAAATTCACCAGCGGGGGAAAAGCAAGCCTAGCTTTCTTTTGAATTTTAATGGCTTTCCTTTCTTCTGCGTGGAGTCCAGAGGGCAGTGTTCTGTAGTGCAGAGCCACCATCTGAACAATCCCGGGAGGGTTTCACACCGATGGGCGTGCGTTTGTTTGGCTGCTTAAGTTTAGGTTTGTGTGAATTTGCATGTCATGGATTTGATAGGTATGTTCAGCTGCTCAGCTTATTTTTATCCCGGGTTTTATTTGAAGGATTTCAGGAGGCTTTTTTTTTTTTAGACCCCTACAAGAAGACGGTGACTTGAAGGCCTTCAGTTAAAGACTGAAAGCATTAGGAAAGGCAGTGGGAAATACGTATTTGGACTGCAATTATGGGGCCTCGGGGGAGAGGCAGCTAATAGGAATTTTAGCATGGCTGGTAACTAATGTGGGTTATCGCCCCGGTGCCGAAAACTTTTGTCCCTCTGTTCACAGGAAAATGTTCAGCTGAGGCTTTTTTCTTTCCGTTCGAATGTTTGGAAAGCTCCTCGAACAGTGAATTATATCGCCATACGTAAGGCACAAAGGCTTTTTCCTGTGCTGCCGCTCGGGGAGGTCAGCAGGTGATGAGATGTTTCCTTCGGCTTTGCTTTTCCCCTTTGTTTCTAATACAGCCTTTTCAAGGCGCTGAGGTGCCAGTACAGGGATTTTTAGGACATCCTGAAAAACCTGCTGTTTCCAATCACCCCTCTGGATGGCTGGCTGCCATCGCCGTTCTCTGGCCTCACTTCAGCTCTTGATCAGACTCTTTCCGAGGCGTGGGGAGTGATTTTTTTGGGCTTGTCAGAATCTAGGTCCTGACTTTTAGAGGGCTTTGACCCCCGGGACCGGGATTTTGGGTGGGTGAAGCTTTACATCACGAGCTGGGCCAATTCAGCTGATTCTTGCATAGCAGCTGCTTTGAGCAGGCAGGCGAATTGTGCCCAGCTTTAATGTTCATTTCTTCCTGCTGCCATCAGCAGACCTTACGCTGGTGGATAAAAGAGATCATCCTTCTTCCCCTTTACGTTTCATGCCGCTGCTTTTTGAAGAACTAAATTGGAAATGGAAAAATCATTATTCTCTGTTAAGTTTCATGGTGGAACCTGGCATGCTTGGAATTTCAAGACAAAATGGGCATAGAATAAGGACATACCTTATTTCTGTGTTGTCTGTAATTGCTTGAAGCCTGAGAGAAACCCAGGTGAAGGTAACTCTTCATCAGATTTTTGAAAGAAAAAATACGCATTTGTGGTTTTATTCAGAGTTTAAATAGGAGTCATGAATAAAGCCAGCAGGCAGGTTAAATTATTTTGTTTCAAATAATAATTCCAAGTACTATTTCCAGTTTTGCTTCACCCAGTTAAATTACTTTTGCCCAAGAAACTGATAGTACTATAATGGAAGCAGGTTTTAATGGAAACCGGTTCTAATAGAAACAGTTGAAAACATTTTATTTTAAATACAGCCCACAGTATGGTACTTCATGTTCCTCTCTGGAGTGACTAACGTCCTATTTACCAGGATATGTGATTTTTTGAGGTATGAATAAATAATATGTTCAGAGTTCTCATGGCCGGGGGCTTAAAGATTCTCTTGTTTCACACAAGTATGACCACACATACAGATGAATGCACACACACACTTTCTTTTCTCCTTCCTTACAAAGTAATTTTACAAGTATTTCATGATTACAGTTTTAAAAGCAGTTATTTTCAGGACGTTTCTAATAGTATCTGGATAATCCCTGATTTTTCAGACATGGCCTTTATTTAAAATTTAAAAAGATTTGAAAGAATTAAATGCTTATCAGAAATTATGTCCTAAACTGCATAAATCAAAGTATCATGAGCTGATTGAATTTTTATATGAATATACTGGGAAAGATTAATCACCTTGCTTTGGAGAATAATCATGAAAAAACAAGTGCTGATGTGATATAGAAACTCAGAAGACAGAAACCTGTCAGATGCCAAGTTGTAAAAAAAGGTAGATTTGAAGGGCAGTTTATAAAGGTAAAGTAAAATTTAGTGTTTCCTAAGTTTACATACTTAACTAAAGGTAGACTTTTAAACGTGACCTCAGGCATTTAAATTAAAATAATTTGATTGCGCTATAGTGCTCCTAACATGGCCAATTAGCTTCTCTATGTCTCTAGTAAACTGAGCCACATTTTTTTATGAATATTCCTAAAATGGGCTGGGGAACAGGGTCTTTGGCACTTGACATCTGTTGCCTCTGACATATTTCTGTGTGCTTTGAGTTATCATAATTATCATGCATGGAAGAAAACAGGTGAATACAGGGTAAAAATACTTTTAAAAAGCTTGTTACAGTCAGTGAAACTGGGATGGAGCCTGTACACCCTTTTTTGAATTGATTACTTAGGTGCTGTGATTTTCTAGTGATTCAGTTAAATGGTTCCAGTTCCCACTCTGAACTTTTAAATGCTATGCACTGATGCTACAAATTCTTGTTCCGTGTGGGAAGGCGTTAAGTTGCTGTTTGAGATCCTTTTATGTCTGTATACCTTCCCCCTCACTCATCTAACCCACTTATTATACCTCCTCTTCTTCAGGAATATGGCAGCCAACCATTCAGTCTATGGGTGACCAAGGTGGATGATGAAATTTGTTTTCAATCACATAGAGCGAGGAGGTGCTTTAAATACTGTTCTATCTGGGGAATATCAGGTGTTTTCCTGGAGGACAAATACAGGTTTATTCAATGGTGAACCCAAGGGAGATCGTGTAGTCATTCATGGAGTAGCCTGATGGCTTTCAAATTCTTGAGAAAGTGGTGTAAAAATTAGATTAACAGCCAACACGTTGACAACTGAAGGTTAGCTGGAGGGCGTCTGCCACTGATAGGCTGTCCACGTCTAAGATTAGAAGAAAATTTCCCTGTAATTACCTAGAGCATGATGAACTTTTCCATCAAGAATTGGCATAGGAGACAGGTAACAGACTAAACAAACTCCCTGGCTTGCTCTGTATCTTGACTTCATGAGGTGAGAAGTTCATTTTGAATTAATGCTTTTCTGTGCTATTTATAAGTATGTTGTGATGATTACTGCCTGACTCATTCTTGCAGTAACATGCTTCTGCGAGTTCTAGATCATCTATTCTTAATGAATTGCTCGTATCCTTTAGCAAAGCCTGAGCCTCTTCTTTTACCTACAAAAAATAATAGCATTTGTCTCGATCTCCGGGCTGGCAGATTAATTTTTGGTTGACTGGTTCATCATGCCGAGGAGGAGGAAAATCTGGGATATGTGATAAAGTCATTTTTTGTGATTTAGCAAGGATTACTAGAAGCAGTCAGAATCTAAATGCTTTTGGGAGATC
This sequence comes from Grallaria varia, assembly GCA_013396735.1. Taxonomy (NCBI): domain Eukaryota; kingdom Metazoa; phylum Chordata; class Aves; order Passeriformes; family Formicariidae; genus Grallaria; species Grallaria varia. The sequence continues at coordinate 436,221 of VWZG01002990.1, read as the reverse complement.
TGCTGAAGTATAGCACCCATCCACCACCTCTTTTCCAGAGCTAGATGATAACAAGGCATGGGTTTCTCTATGGTAGTGGAACAGGATGTACAGGTACTTGGAGAGTTGCTCGTTCTGCTAAGTACCCATACTAAGTGAAGAGGCCATTAAAAACAAGATTTAAAAAGACCTCAAATAGCAACAGAATGTGATAGCAATGAAAAAATGCACCCCTGTGCTTAAAGCCATTTTTTTAGTCGGGTATGTCATATATGCGCTTTTCCTATGGTCTCACTTAGTGGTTATAAAACTTCGGGATTGTAGAATTTTGCTGTGATATGGCACAATTACTTGGTCTTAGTTAAATGTGTCCCTATTAAGTTGAATTTATGCTAATTCTGTCCCATTTAAACTGCAGACGATGTTATTGGCTGCACTACTAAATTGCTTTCCTAGGAGACATCCCATTAGATAAGTGATGCACCCAAAGTACAATATAATGAATGACATTTTTACTTAAACTTAATATGTTTGACATCTGTCATCAGGATAGAATTATGTCCAGTGTGGATGACAAAAGACTTTTTGGGTTCTCAGTGAGCTTGGAACTGAGCATGTGATTTGTCCAGCTCATTTTTAAATAACCTAGGCTATTTTTTCCCTTTACGTTGGAAAGTGATTCTGCAGCCTGACACTATTATTCTGGCTGGATCCAGGAGGGTCGTGGTCCTCTACTCTCCTTTCAGGTATGGCAGTGCTCACAGGGAGAAGGAAAAACAGCAGGTCTCTTACTGATGGGAAGGCTTGTCCTCCAGCGTGATGTATTAAGTTAGTGTTCAGTGACATTTAAAGTATATCAGCATCTCAAGTAACGATGTGAAAAACACTCCATTTCCCAGCAAGCTGGTCTTGGTTATAATTCATGTAGTAACAGGGCGAATTGTAATGGTGATGCTTTTAGGGAGAGAGGTTTCGTTTCTCCAGGGTTCCGTTGATGTGGTTTTGTAAGCCAAGAGCTTAGAAATGCGTTCCTGTGTTTGAGTTCAGGCTATGCAGTCGTGGGAAACTACACAAAGCTGGTACGTGGGGCTTAGAGACCAGAGGGCTACGGGACAGAATTCCTCAAATGGGCAAATAAGGAGTGTTTGCTAATCGGCTTCATTTGCCAAAAGAGATGGGCAGCGTGGAGCACTAGAGTGGATATCGGGCTGTGTAAAGGACTCTGAATAAAAGATTCACTGTCTATGAAGAAAGGTAAAAGTTTTCAAGCCGCTTGTACCCTGGTCACTAAGAAAGAAACATCAGCTGCAGAACCAGGACGTGCATTCCATTCAGGCTGTCTGGAGAGGAGTCAAACAACTATTCCCAGAGATCCTAGAACTGGGAACACAACAGAAAGCCATGGTATGCCATCCATGTCAGTTGTGAGCTTGACCCACAAAATCTTTTCAAGAATAGCAAGAAACATAGGGATGATTAGTTACTTCTGGAATGTGACAGTAGAGATCTTCCCTAGTGAAACTCAAAGGTAATACATGTTTAGTAAGCAAGAATTCTTCAAGATAAAGAAATAAGAAAGATTTATTTGTATTTCCCCTCCAATGCTGAATTGTAACCCTTCATTGCCATCTGGGAAGTTGACCATTTGAAAAGCTAGTTGTTGGCTGTGAGAGGTGATTCAGTGGAGGCAAAGCTGTACTCTAGTGACTGGTGGGTGAGCAAGAACAGTGGCTCAAGAGCTCTCCTCATCCGCTCTCCCAAATGCACACATTTTTTATAGTTGGTATTCTCTAATTTCCGTATTTCCATAAACTGACACCTATTCTCTTTAACATTTGTAATGAGTTTATAGTAAGAACTAGCAGGACTCCACAGAATTCTGTCTTCTGAGAGGCTGATCATTTTCTGAGCTCCACTTTCTCTACAAAACGCAGCAACTTCTGTAACATCTCACGTGTAGAGGGAGAGTTACAATAGTTAAGAGGTGAGGACCTTGTGCCTTGGGGGCAGGTGGGGCTGCAGCACAGCCTTGTGGTTTCTCTTTTCTCATGAGTGTGTTGCGTAATATTGTTGCTTTATCTCAACTACAAGTCTTCGCAGCGCGGAAGTCTCTTGGTTGCTCACATGGCGATCAGCACATGTGGGAACTTGCCATTGCATAAACAACAAGCAATATAGTGCCTCAGGGTTCTCTCCTTCTCATGTGTTCTGTGTGGTTGGCAGAAACAGAACTGTGGACAGAGAGGTTGTGCCCCCATGTCCCTGGGAAGCTTATGGAATAGACTTTGAGCTGTTAGATACAATACATGGGTGAAAATTTCAAGGAGTCAGTCACTTGGCAGTGCAATGCAGCACAGCATTCTTTTTGGGATTCTATCAACTCCAGAACGAGTCTTGGAAAGCTCAGCTGAGAAAGAAGGGGTAAGATTATAGACACTAGGTTTGATATCTGAAGAGTGAAAATCATGCTGCAAAAATAATATTTCAAAAGAGAAGAAGACAACTGGAGTACATAGATGAGGGTAGATACAGAGACAGCATGTGGCAGATTTTAATGTGGCAGACTGGATGTCATACCATCAGGAAATACAAATATGTATGCATCTTTTTTGTTTCCGGGCATTTTAAACATATGACAAATGATGGCTTGGAATTTGCAAGAGCTTTTGTTGTTTTCTTGTCTTGTTCTTGTCAGAGCACCACAGTTCAAGCACATCATTGTGCCATCAAGCTCAGGACTTACATCCTTCCCTGTGCAATTTCAAACATCCTCTGCCACTCATGTTATTATCATTCTCTGACTTGGCTCACACCACCACTTAAGGCATTTGCAGATGGGTAGAGAAAAATTGCGGCTGGCTGAGTTTTGGATTTTGAACTTCATTTTACAGGCCTTCAAAACCCCAGCAAGTAGCTAACCCATGAAAACATACCTTGCCACTTCTGTGGCAATGACTAGGGAGAAGAGTGTTGCAGGGCAGGCTTGAAGCAGACACAAGAAGCATGTGTGAGCCTGCATTACTCCATCTCAGCACCTTCCATCCACGCAGACTGATCGAAGTGTTGGCAAAGGAGGGTTTGCGTGGGAAGAAGGGCTGCCTAAGGCAGCATCTGTATCTTCAAGATGTTCCCACAGTAATACCCGGCTTTCAGCATGAATGCACTCCCACTTATGGCTAAGGCTTAAAAAGCATCTAAATTGGGCCCTGTATGTTATATGGGCTGTGTTTAGGTGTGCATTAATTCCTTTCTGGTTATCATTTCTGTAATTTGTACTATAGGTGAATATCTGGACATATTTCCTACATTCACAATAAAAATTAATGACCTTCAGAACCAACAGTACAACCTGTCGTTAATCATCTTTAAAAAAAAACCCAACTCTGCCCAATAATCACTTTTAAGTTGATTTCAGGTTAGTTATACTATCACACATGGGGAAGGAAAGTTATAAATAAGGCCTATCGCAGAAATGTAGCTGCAAAATGGCTTTTTTCTAATAGAAGGTGAACTCTGTTCTTCTTGCAGACAGTTATGACTAGGGAGGAGGGAATTCTTCAGAAACTGCCTCATGTACAACTTGAGACATGGAGCCAGCTGTGAGATACAATAACTGTTCTCTTGGCCTTGTCTAGTGGAAGATGTGTGTGTCCATTTGTAGATATATATGGATGAGAGATGGATCTTAAACAGAGAAAAAGAGGGAAATTTGGCTAGGAGCATTAAACCTCTTCCCTAGTCCTTTAGTGAGAATGTGAAGCTTGTTCTATTTTGTTGTAATTTTCCCAATTTTCTTGCATTTTTGCCAATTTGCTTCTGTTGCATACAGCTGCTGAAGGCCCATTATAGGTTGTTAAGGATTATTTCTAAAATCGAATTACTGGAGATATAAAGACTGATAAAATAGTCTCCCTGACTCCCTCTCATTGTCTGCCTATCTAAGCCAGATGCTAGTCTGAGATGGTTCAGACTAGATAATCTAATGGTTCTGTCTGAACTGAAAAGCTCTCAACCTTGCATGTCAAATTACTAAGACTGAAGAAAGTGAAATTAGGTTATTGCAGCTGTTATAATACATGAAAATACAGGAAAATCAAGTAAAAAGGTTTATTAGGCACTCTACTCTGTTTTTCTCAAGCTAGAGAGCAAAATTTGAACACTGTCCTGTAATGGGGGTGGACATTTGGCCACAGCACTATGGTTGGACAGTAAGAGTAGCTGCAAAAGAAGATGCTCACCTCATTCATCTGTCGGGAACAATCTGAGTTCAGACAATGACAGGGGAAAAAAGGACCTCTTATGACAAGCTGTATTTGATGCAGCAGTCCTTTTAAAAGCATAAAGATAAAACACAGTTCTGAGGCCTATTCCCTAGAGTTTTCCCTCAGCATGGTTGCTCATAATGTAACAAAACCTCTATAAAGTGGATCACTTATAACTTCTGCCTCATCCAGATATAAGCAGGACAAAACTTTGCGGGAATAAATTAATGCCATCAATGGAGCTGAGCTTATTTACCCCAAAAGGGAGTTTTGCCAGATGCATTAGAGCAGTTGCAAATAGGGCAGCCCTTCCCTAAAATTTCCATTAAGATTGCACTGGTTTTCCCAGTGAATCTCTCTCTGTGGTGTGGGTCCTTTCCCTTTACCCTTTACTCCTGTGGCTAGGAAGACTGCACCATTCTGGTGGGTAAATAACATGTATAATTGCCAGTGAGCATCAGGTTGTGGAACTTCTGGCTCCAGAGCAAGTCCACACCACTCAGGAGAGATTTCAGGGGATAAAAACAAGGGAACCAACCAGAGCTAACTGCCCTTTCCACTGCCCACTGATGTATTTGTTAATATGACTTTTACAGTTATAAATATGCAGACTTCTGAGCTTTAAAAAGTCACAGTCCCAAGTTCCAGATTAGCTCCTATTTGAATGGAAGTGTTTTGCTATTGCAGGTATTTGTGGTGATGACCACGATAAAATAAGCATGGCTACCAAATACCTGAGATGTTAACTACTGTCATCACTGGGCAAAAATCCATGTGTGCTGCTGGTTATAGAGAGTGTAACAGAGCCTTTCACAGTGGTGGTTTGCATTTCCTGTTTTAACCAAACTCCTGGGAACTACCAAAAATAGCACAATCTGATATGCCTGAAATAGTATAATTTATTTCACTGCTCTGACACATTTGAGGTTGTACAGAAGGAACCGATCCATGCATTGCTTTAATTTCTGAGGAACTCTTTAACAGCTTTCTGACAGTAGAAATGGCTGTAAAAATCCTTTCCGAGTTAGAATGCTCTGGACATGTCTGAAAACTACCTCATTTTTGTTTGAATTATAATTGTGTGAAACATGATAGTAATTTAAGGACGTTGAAAAAAAGCTAAGACAGAGGCACAGCAAACCAGCAGATGAACATTGTAAAAGCCCACAGGATGGGTTCTGTATTGACTAAAACAAGCGTCTCTATTCCCATCATCAGCTGCCAACAGCGATGTAGCAAATTGCGAGTCCTGATCAGTCTCATCTTCCTCATTTCAAGGAGTAAAAAGGCAGCAGAAACCTTTCCTTTCCAAGCTATGTCTGTGCCGTGATCCCCTCTGCTCAGACCCAAGTTCCTTCTGTTATTGGAATGTTTGAGAAGGATGCTTCTTTTTTGCTAACACCTTCTTAATACCCAAGGAAGAGCAAAAGGCTGTTTATCTTTTAACAGCAAATAATTACTTAGGCTTCAACTAGAAGCCAAGCAGAATTCATAACGAATCTCACTGTGATAGTTTTGTGTACCAGTGCCTTGCAGGGAGTATTCTGCAACCAAATTAACCAGTTGTCGCTCCCCAAGTCTCTCACCAAATAGTTTGGGGAAAAACCTTTTAATTAGCTCTTCCCTGCATAGGTCTTCCTTGATTAATCTTATCTGAATATCATGTTTTAGAAGGAAAAAAATCTATTTAGAAAGGATTAAGGGTATATTATAAAATTCATTACTATCCTTTGCAGTGGGAGTTGAGTTCACAGGAGGCCACTGTGAACCCAGGTGATGTCGCAGCAGCCAGAGTGCAAAAGGCGTGGTGGGAGTCTTGGTACTGCTGAGGTTAATTTGTTACGTACCGTGGGACAGAAGGAGGAAAAAAAAAATCACACTGACCTAAGAGCTAAGACAGTACTCGTATGTATTTGTGTGGCAGGGGACAGCAGTGGGAGGAATGCTGAGGAGGAAGCAAGAATAAGTAAAACAAGATTGATTTATCGGCTCTGAATTGTTCATCTGTATTCCATTCTTCGCTGTGCTGCAGAGGAGGAGAGCAGCTTTAGCATCATGGTTGGGGAACAGAGCAAGAGAGGGGGAGGAAGGTGATATCTATCACAGGCATCAAAAGTGTTTCATTTTCCAAAGGCTCTGATTAAACAAATGTTGCTGCTTCCTGGCAGCCCTTGCAGACATTTGTCGGGACAGAATGAATCAGGAGGTAATTTGTCTGCTGCAGTGATTGGGGTGGCTTGGTGGCACTGTCCTGATGGGGACTTTTTTTCTGTGTTTCCCAGCAGCAGCCACATTTCTCAAACTTCCTTCTGCACCCAAGGTAATGCCACCAGCTTTCCCAAGGCTGCGGATTTAGTATTGGTGAACCTATGAAGGGTGAACGATGGCCTCAAGTAATGATTCAGGACCATGGTTAAGTGTGTTACGGAGCCCTAGTAATTACAAGAGAGAAGGTCAAAAGGAGTGAATGGCCTTTGGGGCTGATCTAAGGACTGCTTTTGTGCTGGGACCCATGCATGAATGGGGAAATGATTTCCCTGGTGATGCTACCTCACATAAACAAGGGCAGGAAGCACCCAGAGACAAATAATAGGCTTGAGAACAGTGCATGGTGTCTGGGCACGAGCAAGGGAGGCACTGGGTAACCAGCACAGGCAATACTTTTTGTCTGCAAGGATGTCTGTGTTTCACCCATTTGCAATAGTAAGGTTTAGCTGTACATCTAATCACTTTTATACTGGGATTATCCCCTTTAGTGGCATTTTCAGTTCACCCTTGGGCAGCTGCAGGGACCTCAGTCACAACACAGCAGAGTGCAGGTGGCCCCAGTGGCTGGGGGAAGCTCCAGCACGGATGAGGTGGAACCTGCTCTTCCATTTAGTACTTTTTTGCACTTCCTAAGGACATGGAAAAGGAGTCAGGGGAAATGATGACTGCGCCCTGCAAGATGTATAAAACTAAAAAATATATATTGCCGTTTGGTCTCATGATGCACAGTGCCTCAATGGGCCCCATAGCAGTGGTGCAGCCATAGGTGAGCGAGCAGATCAGCACCTACGTGAGCTGAAACTCACTGTGCCCTTTCATCTCTTCTTCTCTTGCATATTCTATGTAATTTTGCCTCCTACTCTTTGTGTATTGTGGGTGTAAAAGATAAATGACAGAACAGCAAATAAATGGTCTGTATGAGCTTGCGGTGGCCCCATTGTCCAGGAGGGATGAAGGCACAGTTTAATTATGCAGGTCACTCATGGGAGTGATTATAAAATCTAAATACCACTCTGTGAAGGGCATGAGTATTATAAAAATCTTATTTCTTCAGTGAATTAGAAGTATAAAATTACATTCCTCAACTAAAAGTCAGTCTGCCTGATTAACCTCTAGTCCAACCATCCAGGGCTCATAGGGAAAGAAAGATTAATTCCAACTGATGTAAAACAGCTGCAAGAATGACTTGACATTCCCACTGCTGAAACTGTTGTCATTTTAACACCTTTAGACTGTGTATGACTTGAGGTAAGCACTGGCAGCCTTTAAAAAGTAGGAATCTCACTCTTGCAGTGCCCTTGACCTCCTTGGTTCTGGGCCTGAGGAGCTGTGAGATAAGAGGGGACCTTGAAGCTCTGATACTCTGTTATGTGGGAAACCTGTTACACACCCAAGACTGAGTCTCTGCCTCTCTTGAGGTGGCTTGATGGCCGATCTTGTTTGTTTGTGGGTTTCTCCCCTTTCTAGTGGAAATGAAAGAAAATGCTATTGTTTATTGTTTCAGTAAAAGTACTGGGAATATTGCTTAAGCAGTTGTCTTTATTAAATAGAACAGGAGCTGCTTGCTGCAGTGCCTGTGGAATTGCAGTGGATAGGTAAAGTCATGGAGATTTATGAGTAGGGACAAGGGGTAACGTCAAAGCTGGTTCTTCTAGTGCCTCTCACATAGTTGCCATCTTGGCTTCAGTTGGGCACAGCAACAAATACAGAGACAAATGTGCATGTGCAGAACAGATTTCCCTCCCAGCTGTACTTAGACACATTTGCGTTGTAGTCTGAAGTTTAAAGAAGTGGTCTCAGCTGGCCAAATCTTCAAGCATCTCAGGAGTAGAAAAGCTTTCCCCCTTCCTCGCTTTTGATTAGATGGAAACTGGAAATTTAACATCTGCTCCTTCGAATGAGTGAATTTAGTAAGTCTGAAAGAGATGCCTTTATATATGCAGGATTATCAACTCTTTGAAATGGAAAGATGTCTGTCCTGTCTAGCATTCTATTTTCTGTCCAGTGGAGCCTAAAACTTGCTTTAATCCACCAGGAAAATGTGAAATTAAGGGGAAAAATCTGCAGTACACTCTGCCGAGTTCATTTAGTAGGATAAGACATTCTGTAGTCCTTGGGACTGGAATTTTCTCTGTATACCAAAGGAAAACACCTTTTTGGACAGGGATTCCCCAGCAGGGCATCAGAGGTCTTAGTGCTGCAGCCACATTTGTTCTGTACAACCAATGTCAGCGTTAAACACTGGGGTTTGCGTTTGAAAATGGACTTCTTGATGGTTTAGAAGGGAAAAAAATTACACATCTTTGTCACACCAATTTATGCTACAGTCATTCAGAATAGCAGCTTGCCTTTTCTAATATTAAAGAAGGAGAAAATAACACCAGAAAGAATAATTGCAGGAGCACCATTATGTGTATGTGCCATAATTCAAGTGTGGCTCTTGCTCAAAGATAAGCAAAGTATCTCTGTAAAAGATCAGTGCCAAAGGAGGACAAAGCAAGTGAAAGGGTTCACCAAACACAACTAGTTGTAGATAACAGGTCCTGTCAGTCTGACCTGAGTGAGGGGGGGCTGCTTGTGAGAGCCCATAACTAAAAGACTCTGCCTTGGCCCCGGGGCAGAGGTTGGCCCTTGGTGCCAAAATACTCTGTTGCTCTGCAAGCACATGGGTGCTTTCCTGTTCCTTTGAACCACAGTTTCCGCTGCAACGGGGAACGTGCAGTGATCTTTTTTGCTCCGGCTGACTTCCATCCCTTCCATCCTTCAGCATGCTCGTGAACAGTGCTAAGTCCTTCTCCCCTCCTTTCCCGGGTAGGGGAAGGTGTTGAGGCAATTTGTTAGACAGTTGCACTGACAACAGTAGTCTGGGAAGAGCGAGGTTGTCCAAGGTGCTGGAGGTGCTTGCTGTGATACCTCAAACCCTTGGAGTGGGAGGAGGGAGTTGGAACTGCAGGAGAAACAGTGAGTGGTGGCACTTTGATGGGTCAGGCTGAGAGCTGAAGCAGGAGGAGGTTGACCCTCAGTTTTATCTCAGATTAAGGGGGAGTGGTTGTCAGGTGTCTCTGTCCCCAGTCCCAGATGCCACATCCACTTTCCTGCTGGATTGTCCTTTGCTGGTCATTCCATACTCGAGTCTAAATTGATGCCTGAGTGCTTCTTGTTCCCCAAAACCTATTGGGAGCTAAGGGCATTTTAACTTCACAGGTTTGCAGATTGTGGGTATGTTTGGAGGGTATCACCCACCACTCTGGAGACATTTCCTACCTTAGAAAGTCTCTTATGCATACATAGATTTTTGTACTCAGTTTCACCTCTTTTCACTACTTGCTGTAATTAATAACAAAGAGGATATGCATGGAAGTGTTGTCATTAGCAGCTTTCTGCTGAATGGCATATAAAACTCATTAGAAATCGATTATTTGGATTATTAATTTTTTTCCAGGCCATCCTATGTCTGATGTTCTTTCGCTAATTTCTTCCTGATTCTCTAAGTAAGTAGCTCTAGTCTTCAAATGAGGAAATATTCCTGATGCCTTCTTTTACTGATGATTCCTTGTTTGTGGCTTCCTTTATTTTAAGAAGTGGATCTGGAGGCACAAGCAAGGAAAAGAGAAAGGATTAAAATGACAATTTGGCCAAAAAGATTAAAATGACAAATAATATGTGGGCTGCGGTCTTCCAAAAATCCCAGAGTAAATAAAGCTTCTTTTAAAGTGCTTTGAGGAGGAGGTTAATGGTAATTTTCTATCTGGGTTTCTTTCAGTGAGACATCCAACTTCTTTAGATGAAGTACCCTAAAAACTAACCCATGATAACAAAAGCACTTCAAAATAGATTTTACTGGACTGTGTGAACAAAAAAAATCCCCCAAATGAGCTGAAGAATTGCAATAGCAATCCAGATTGAAGCCTCTTATGTGCTAGACCTATACATACATGTAGAAAGGGCAATTTACTGCTGATGGATGGTTTTTCAGTCACTGCCTGCTCTCTCCTGGAATATGTTGACTTTTGGACAGAACGGTCGTCAGGTTCTTAATTCCGGTGGCGCTTCTCAAGTGATTCTATGTAGACAAAAATACTCCTTTTCAGTCCTTTGAGTTGTTTCTCTCTCCTCAAGTTTTACCTTTGTGGAGTGGGGCAGAAAAAGTTTAAGTCTTGAGGAACCTGAGTTGTTTCCTGGTCTCACTCGGTTGATCACAGTAACTCCAGGGGTTAGTTTGGCCCCTGATTTCTCTTCCTGTTGTCTCATTTTGATGTGGCAGTGGAAAGCACTGGAAATGGGTGCAAGCCAGGGATTTTTTTGTTGGTAGAGGAAGCGTGTGAACTTGTGCCCTGGTGAAGACTCTCCACATGCACAGGGAGCTCTATGTTCTTCTCTCTCTTGGTGAAGATAGGCTTGAATTGCTGCTGGAGCAAAACCTCTTTGAGGGGCAGTACTTCGCTCAAGCCCTCAAGCAACAAGGGATTTGCTATACTTAAAACTTTTGTACTTTCATCTCAGATCCCTTTTCTCTTATGGAGGATGCTGCTTAGCTCAGATTTCTTTTGGAATAGATTACTGCCTTTCCAAGAAGGTCTAAGAGGTAGCATTTTCCCCCCTGTTTCCTTCTGGCAGCTTTCAAAAATGGGAACAAAGCTCATAACAGGTCTTTGCACATACCTAAGTTGTTTTATCCAACAAACTCAGATGGGCATTATAAATACAAGTCTTACTATGGACTAAATACAATAAATACTTTTCTATATTCTGCAGCAGATTAAACCTGACATTAGGCAGGTGTGCTCTGCTTTTCCAAGAGCAAATGCTTATATGGTGCAAGGGAACCTTATGGGGTGTCAGAATTACTATCACTTTAATTCAGTAATGTTCCAGTGTGTAGTAAATATGTGCCCCATTTATATGTTGATTCGAATACAACGGTGCTGATCGCTGTTGGATCAAGGATAGTAGATTCTTATTTTTACCTGTATGAAAAATAATGGTAATTGGCAGAACCCCACTGTCAACAGGCTGTCCCTCCAGCAGCCGTCACTTTTGTCAGCTTGGTAGGAAATGGCTTTGAGTTGCAACACCAGCTCTGCTAAGACCATGTTTAGTTTGTCAAAGATTAATGATGTGCAAAAGTAGTTTACATGGCCTTTGTGCAGAACAGAGGGTGCCAAAAGCCACGGGTCTGTCAGCTTTGGGCTCATGTTGCTTTGCTGGTTTTTTATTTATTTTTTTAAAGCTCAGCCCTAGCAGTTTGTGTTCCTTTACATCACTGAAACCCACCAAACAAGGCACAGCGCGATGTCTTCTGAGTCACAGTCCTCCCCCAGAGGAGACGAGACCGAGGAAGCAGAAGCTGTAAAGTAGATCTGAACTGAGTCCCGCGCCCGAAGACGTGGGTGCTGATGGTAGGTGAAATAACAGGAGGTATTTCTCCTCGTCGTGCCAGGGGCCAGCAGCAGTGCCTTCCACGAGCCATCTCTCCTGCCTCCCTGGCTCACTCCTCCATGGAAACCCACCGGCCGGCGCTCGCTGCCCCTTGCCACCGGCTCCCTGGGCGCTTCGCCCACCTCACAGCTGCCGTGGGGAGCTGCTGGTTTTCTCTCTTCTACTATAATGGCATCCTTATGAGGCTTCCCCCAGCCTGGCTCGCCCCTGCAATAGAAGGTTGCATGTTTGCACATGTGGCTGATGCGGTGATATTGGGGTTCGTTTAGTACGCTCCCGGGAGCGCATCCGAACTCGAAAAAGGAGGGGAAGGAAAAAAAAAAAAGGAAGGAAAAAAAAAAGGAAGGTCGGAGAAATCCTAGTCTGGACCAGGAACTAGAAGAAGATGAAAACAAGGCAAAAACAGGAGGTGGTTTTGTATAGGAAAATTGTTCTCGCTGTGTGGCAGTGACAGTGCAGTCATTTGCGTTCTGCTGGGCAGACTTGGGAGGGCTCAGCGCTCTCAATTTTGCAGTGGAAAGCCAGTGATAAGGGTAGTCTGTTTGGAGAAAATGCCAGAGATGGCTGACTCTTCTCAACAGTCTTTGGACTTGATGCATGGTTGATGTGACGGAGAGTATGGGCATTCCCAAAGAGTCAGGTGTTTAAATATTGGGTGTATCATATTTTACAGAAAATATGTGCTTTGTGTACATGCCAGCTTCATCCCTGTATACATCCTTTATCCTAAAAACCAGGCAGAATTTTATTCGAGATGTGTTATTTCCAAGTTAGGCCATCATCACCTTTTCCTCCCTGAATCTTTATTACCTTTCTCTGACTTTAGAGCCCCCGTCATACCCGCCCACTCCCACCCGCTGTGCCTTACGTCTACACGGTGGTTTCCCTTTGAATCTACCCCATTGCTCTGCAAACACTTCATAACACAGAAACACAGGTTGTATCATTCTCACCAGTCTTTCCCTTACAGGAATTTCCTCTCCCTTTCTGCCTGACTTCCAGTAGGATAAAATGGTAAAAGAGTTTTACAGAAACTTCTGCCTTCCTTGCCTCGTGTGCTCTTTTGCGCTCTAATTACACAATACAGTAGAAGATTCAAATTGGAGGATTAACCTCCTTATGCCTTTAACCTCAGTTCTAGACTCCTTGTTACCACCATGTGAAATGAGTCTCTGGACACGCTGTGTCTGTGCCCCTGGACCATGTTCTCTCTGCCATGGCATCTCCCATTTGGATTCTTTCTGGTCCTAAGTAAATTTACCAAAGCAAATCCTTTGTGTAGTCACACATGAGACAGTTGGGGAATTTCAGAATGAGTGTGATAGTTTTTCCTTTGGTGACTGCTGCAGTCTGGAGTGCACAGAATCTGAATCTGACATTTCAAAGGGAAACAAATAGGTTGCATTTAATTCTAAATTTATCTCCTGCCCCAAAACACAAAGAAAATACAGAGTTGTAGGAAAGGAGGAGTCTGCTGGCTGATTAGAAATGTAGATTAATGACAATATGGAAAGAAGTGCAGTGATTTATGACAGTGTGGAAAAAAAGTGCAGTGATGGCATTCGAGTTACCAGAGAAAGGATCTTTCATCACTGGAAGATTGTAAGCCTTTATCCATCCATAACTCACTAGCTGGTTACTAGAAATAACACTATTTTAAGACCTTATTTACCCTCCTAGGCAGGATCAGTGTGTTTCTGGATATGTGTGTGTTTCTGTGTATGTCATTGGTAGTTTCAAATCGATAGTGGGAAGTAAACTTGAAGCCAAATACTGCAATCTTGTTTTAATCCTTTTGTGAGAGAAATTCCTTTGTCTCTGATTTAATATGAGTGAAAGGATCAGGGGGGAAAAACCCTAAGAATGTGGTATTGACCTAGTACTCATTGGAGAGGAAAGAAATGTGATTTTTTTCAGATGTTTCCTGTGCATGTAGTGAAGGGGGTGAAGCAATGGAACTTCTGCACAGTTCTGATGGTCACTGATATGTGTTTCCTTAAGATTTCATATAACTGGACAGCTGGCCCTGTGTCCTGGAAGGGTATCATGTTCCTGAAGCAAAGGATTGGGTAACCTAATTAATTTGTTCTATTCCTAATTTCCCTGGCTAACAGATCAGTTTTGTGATCACAGTGAGGTGACTGAATGCTTTTGAATTGTTGGCGTTAGATGTCATATAAATCACTGCTCTCTATCCTGGGAAGCAGTTTATTTTCTGGCACTGCTTGTAGATCCCAAAAAAGCTTCCCTTTGATCTGTGGGAGAAAAGATTGCTCCTTTGCAGCAATCAAAAATACAGGTTTCTGAAGCTCTAAACCATTTCACTGCAGTTTTTAGAAAGAGGTATGGCAAAACATGTTGTCTGTGCTTTTTCTTCTTCTAAAAATAGTCTAGTTGAATTTCTTACATACTTGGTTATGTGCCACAAATCAAGGGCAAAAATAATATGTGTCGTTCGTATTATATGACCAGCACAGTAATGATACAACTACCTTGGCAAAGATCTCATTGGACTAGACTGCAAAAATGCAGAATTTTCCAAAGGTATTATTCAGTAATTTCACAACATTTTAAAATGGCAATGAAAACATTTTTTTTTCCTTTTTCTTTCTCTTGGACATATGCATTTTGTGTGTGTTTGGCAGTTCCAGGCAGATCTTGGTTTGTAATAGTCCTGACAGCACTTATTATGATCTGTCAAGTCAGTAATTTGTGAGCAGCAGATTTACAGAATAATATTTATAGCTAGCATCTCACAAGTCTCAATGGGTTTAACCTTTTCATTTCTTTGTGTATTTTTGTGAATCATTCAGTTATTTCACGCAGCTATTTTTGTTCTTGTGGCATAGACTGGACTCTCTGATGTCAATACAACCATCACTTGAAACATGAGATGTGCTAAAAAATTGGTGTTCAGTAGACCTGGTTTTCAGCTGTTTTCTTCAGTCACATGAATGGGAAAAATAAGAATTTACCTAAAACTTATTACAGCTTAATTTTATTGTACATTATGGTATAAAATTACATAAAGGCTCATTCAGATGCTTGGCACATCTACACGACTGCCTTTTTAATAATGTCTAGATGCTCAACCTAATAATTTAACTGGAAGGGCATGCAAATAGTGGGCCTGAATGAAGTATTCCAACACCTGTGTACTGGGCTTGTGCATTCATCAGAAGAACCTAAGTGTATAATTTAGCTTTCTAGTTCAGAGAACTGAATCCAAAAACTCATTTTCAATCCTTCTGGTCATTTTTTTGGTTAGGTAGAAACTTTGGAAGGTCCACCTTTCTAATAAAATGGAATACCAAGAAAAAAAAAAAAAAAAGGAAAAAGGTAGCATTGAGGGGGTGACTGTCATTTAAGTCAAGTCCAGAAAAACAAAGCTTCCAATTTCTATTTATAATTTTCTTCTCTTTTGTTCCTATTAGTAACAGAAAAACGTGATGAGATACTTTGAGCAACCAAAGAAGGAATCTTACTGTTTGAGTGGTGGGCCACCTTTTGGACTTGCTGAAGGAACGCATAAGTATGAGCAAAGCTTGCAGAATTGCAGAGCTATTGCATATATGGAGTTTCATCGATGAACATTTTTCGTAGGCAAATCTCCTTCTCTGTGAAAAATGAACTTGGGAAGTTTTGCTGAGTTTGCTGCTGAAAACAGGTAGACTTTGTAGGCACGCTAGATAGATTTTCAAGGTCTGTCTGGGTTGGGAGAAGGTTAGCAAAGATGAGAGGCATGGAAGGTGGAGAAGCTGTCCCCATAGTGCCTGGTGCTTTTGTTTGCCAGTATATTACAGTTGATTTTCATTTAATGTATGCCATGTAATGTAAGTGTGTATTTTAAGGGAAGCAGCACGCAATTGTATGTTCCTAATCATGAGTAGCTCTCATACTGTTTTCTGTTGGAATTCACAAGTGTGTTATTTGACGTGTTAATTACTACATTGGTATATCACTAAGGATGCAAATATCTCCTCATTTTTCCCCCTCCCCTCACTTAACATTTAGTTTGAGAAGATCAGTACATTTTGTCTGTGAAAAACCCTGGTTTAAATGCCGCCTGCAAATGATTTTGTGCAAGTTCTATTTTGCCAAACGAGGTTGTCAGACATTGGGGGGAAATAATTTAATCTTGACTGACCTAAGACTTCCATTAACTAACAAAAGCTGTCGTATTAACTTTGCAGCTCACTTTGCTGGGGCAGACACACCGTCACACAGCACTTATTTCTTGCTTTGCATCCCTCAAGGCACAAAGCACAAACAGGAAAAGAAATTTATTCCTTATTTCTCATGCAAATAGTTTTCTACAAATATTTAATGTGAGAAAGAGTTTTCCTGTCTATCAGTCATTCCTGTTTCAGCCCCGTATTACCCAAGTAAGGGGCATTTGACTTGTGTGTTTAGATCGGTATTGTTTTGAATGGAACCCTTGTATTTGAGGGTTCATTTGGTTTTAGCCCTTCAAGAAAGAAGACAGTGAACTTCTTTCACATTGTCTTACCAAAATGGTTGAAGGCATGGACTGTGTTTGGATATATTTTGACAATGATTCTAAACCTACTTGCTCTTCAAGTTTGTAAAGGACTTTTTCTATTACTATCAACTTTAGCCTCAGGCCAGTCCTTAAGGATTGCTTCCTTTCATGCAATTGTTTCCCAAACCATAATTTTGGAAATATATAATTTTCCCCATATTTTACCCCCTCTTTTCTTATTTCCTTTTAACTGAGATTCTAGCAAAATCTCATTTATTCTTTTCCTTTAGCCTTCATTTTCTGTGGAAATGCAACATCTATCAGAGCTTCTTTTTTTTTTTTTCTTTTTTTTTTTCCCCCTCCCTGCAGACTCGTCCTCATTTTCATTTATTTTCTTGCAAGGCATCAGCCAGGTGCCTGCTTCCTCGTGCTGATGCTCCCCTCTGAAACCTTCATTCCAGCACAGGTCACTTTTCCATATTTATAACACCCTTCCTACTTGCTTGCTGTATTTTTATTTTGTGTACTCTAATCGGTTCACATTTCTTATTAAAATCATCTTCTTGCCTGTCCCTTTAGCCATACTACCCTTCAGTGAGTAATTTTGTGGTAGCTTTTTGTCTTTTTCTCAATCAAGTTCAAGATGCTTTTTTGCTCCCAGCCAAAGCCTCTGTCACCCTTACTGGGTTTAACTGAGAAAATAAATAGTATTGTTAAAAAAGAACTGGAGGCCTCGTTGGGTAGCCAGTGGTTCTCCGTGAGGGTCTGTGTATCCAGGGTAAAATAATCCGAATTCTGGGAGTTTTTGGGAAAGTGCCAAGTCAAGCTGTGGTCACAGGCTCTTTCTGTAGAGCTGGATGAGCCCAGGGATGTAATATAACAGAGCTCAGCAATAAGTGGTCTGTTTGCAGTGAACATGTTTTACAAGATGCTTTTATCCAATAGCAGAATGAACCAGGAATCTCTTAGAGGGAACCGAACTTTTTTACACCAGGTTCTTTAGTTGGAGTCACTCCTCAGACCCCTTGGTTTTTCTCAGCCTCCCTTTCTCACCCTGTTTCATGGTGCTCCATGTGCTCATGGGGTTGTTATTTCTTATTTCTTACAGGAATATAATGAGTCCTTTATTCCCTCTCTCATACCCTTGGATTAATAGTCTCAGCCCATCAGTTCCCAGAAACTCAGTTGTTTCACTCTGATTTCCCACACCCGTGTTTCGTTAGTCAAGTGAAAATAAAAAAGCAGAAAAATCATGAACGTCTCTGAAATGTAAAACAATTGTGATCCCTTCATCTTCAGCCTTTTCTTTCTTCACTACTCGACCTTCTGAATCTTGGGTTTCAGTGCAAGGTCAAACCTCCTTCAAGTTCTCTCCCCTCTTTTCCTCACAAGAGCGCAGGCAATTATTTGGGTCCTGGGGCTCTGAACAAGATTTCCCATTGATATATTACTACTCCATTAGGTTTTCTGACACCTGCTATAGACCTTTTAAACACCTTGTGTGGAATTGCTGTCACATCTCCTATCTCTGAGCTCCATCGTCACATCTGCTGGGTGTGCTCATTTGTTCTGCAGCATGACAGTCACTGCTGAACTGGGTTAAGATGCCGATGCTGCATGGAAATGGACTGCTCAGCTTGATCAAAACCATTGCATTGGTTCAAGTCTCTTCTATGCAGACTGAAAAATATCTTGATTCGTATGAGGAAATTATAATCACAAGCAAAAGAGGAAAGAAGGAAAGGAAAAAAAAAAAACCAACCATGCCAAAACCCCGGCAATACAAACATTTTATTTTTTTTTTTGCAATGGGTTTTAAATTTTGCAGAAAATGAAGAGATAAAATGTATCAGAGCTTATATCTGCTAAGTCCTCTGACAGCTGCTTTCTCATCCTGCTTCCTGAAAATGAATCAACTTAATTATTCCTGTGGCTATGTACATCCAGACAGCTTAGAGTTGCCTCTTTATTGCTGGCTACAGTAACTGTCCTTGTGTTCTGGAATAGCTAAGAAGATTGAAAAATGGGGGTTTTTTTGTAATTCCAGAGTAGACAGACTGTAACAGAAGTAATTGTCTGGAATTTTGGAATCTCTTGTCAGTGGTTAGATTGTGCCAGCACTGAGTTTAAATTTGCTTTTGTAGGAGGGCATGTTTGGATTAATATTCTAAACTAATGTGGAATGAATGCTTGGTACAGGCTGTGACTGAGAGACTAGTGTAGTAGATTCACAGACTGGAATATATGGAGATTGGGGGCAGGGAATCCCCATTAAATTATCTTCCAAGGACCTTGAATTCTCTCAGGATGACTCCTCTGTGTACTCTGAAAATATAGCCATTGATCTAGTTAAGACAGTTTATCCTTTGGAACAGTCTAAAAAATGTTACCTGGTGCACACATTAAACATGTAAAGTTTTCATTAAAGCAGTTGGCAGGTTGCTTGTAAACAAAAGTAATTTCCTTTCCCTTCAGAATTAAATTTTCTTTATGGCCTCCTTTGTCAGTAAGCACTGTTCATTAAGAATGATTTGGCCATTTCATTCTGCAACCTTACTTTTGCCTGCCTTGTGGATTTAATTGAAGGAAAGCCCTTTATGACTGAAATGATCAGGCTGGATCTCAATCACCAAATTTTGTTTTCCCCTGCATTCCTTGCCCTGTATGAACCAATGATTAGATAGGAAGTAAGGTATGACTTCTTTACAAGCAGCTTGCAGAGATGTCTTTCCTCCAATTTTCTCTTTGTTGGCTGCTTGATTTTTCAATGGTCACATGGAAAAGCTGGTGACTGGGGGCCTAAAAATTCACACAGCTCAAAGGAAAACAAATAGGTTGCATTTAATTCTAAATTTATCTCCTGCCCCAAAACACAAAGAAAATACAGAGTTGCAGGAAAGGAGGAGTCTGCTGGCTGATTAGAAATGTAGATTAATGACAATATGGAAAGAAGTGCAGTGATTTATGACAGTGTGGAAAAAAGGTGCAGTGATGGCATTCGAGTTACCAGAGAAAGGATCTTTCATCACTGGAAGATTGTAAGCCTTTATCCATCCATAACTCACTAGCTGGTTACTAGAAATAACACTATTTTAAGACCTTATTTACCCTCCTAGGCAGGATCAATGTGTTTCTAGATATGTGTGTGTTTCTGTGTATGTCATTGGTAGTTTCGAATCGATAGTGGGAAGTAAACTTGAAGCCAAATACTGCAATCTTGGTTTAATCCTTTTGTAAGAGAAAGGTGCTTCAGGTTTGGTTGTATCTCTGGAGATGGTATGGTCCAGTGAGGTAGGAGAATCACACCTTGCAGTACTTGCTGTTGTTGAGCCAAATCAGGAAAGCACTGACCTAAGCACAGCATTGTAACGTGGGTTACTTCTACCTAAATCTTGTCTGTGCAAAGAAAGGTGAACTGTCAAGATTAACAGCAGCCAGTCAGCATAACATTGTGACACACACAACCCCCTGAGTCAGTCATCCAAGCAGCAATCAGTGTAACACGTGCCCCAAAATACTAGAGGTCCAGCTTAGTGGCTTCTGTGATGGCATCCAGATGTGTTCTTGTTGCTGTCATTATATGACATGCTTATCCAAGTCAAATATTGATATTGTGGGGAAGTTATGAGAACAGTTCATCTCCCATCTGGTGCTCCACAGATCATAAAATTATAGCATGATTTGGGTTGAAAGAGACCTTAAAGATCATCTAGTCCTAGCTCCACCACCACAGACAGGGACACCATCCACTAGAGCAAGTTCCATCCAACCTGACCTTGAACACTGCCTGGGATGGGGCATCCACAACTTCTCTGGGCATCCTGGTCCACTGCCTCATTGCACTCACAGCAAGAATTTCTTCCTCATACCTCATCTAAACCTACCCTCTGTCAGTTTAAAGCCACTACCCCTTGAGTAACACCCCACATGGGTTGTTGTAAATCATCCAGGCCTTCAGGCTCTTCTGGGGGAAGTTTATGAGTAGATTGATACTCTTGAGTTTGCAGAAGGAGTGTGTCTTGAGGTCAGTGGGAAGGTTGTTGCAGAGTTTGACCCTGATAAACTCCTCTTTTTGACATTTAGAACTTCTCACTCTATTTATTTTGACCCCTTGTTGAGGAGCCCAAGTGTTCAGACCTGTGCTCTAGCCAGAAATAAGAGATTTTTTTTTGTGTAGGCAAAAGTTGTCTTGGCAAGAGAGAGAAGGAACAATAAAAGAGAGGGTGTAAATGTTGAAAAGGCAAAGTAGTCAGAATATGATATGACGAAGATGAGGTCAAATAAGCAAAACACACAAAAAGCCAGACTAAACCAGCTTAAGGAAAAATATGTGATGTCAGGATACTGGCTGTTGGATACAAAATCTGGGGAATAGCATCCTATGTGATTAAAGGAAAGAAAAAAAATAGTTGTGTTTTCTTTCCTGCTGTCTTTGCCTTCATGTCTTCAGTGAATTTGCCTGTCTTAGTTGCAAAGCAGAACTTGGGATTCTCTTAACCATACAAGAGGTCATCAGAAGGTCAAGAGGTCATAAAATGGTTGTGATTTAAAGCACATGCGCCCTCTGAAACACTCATTTCTCAGCAAGAGTAGCAAAACATAATGTCATTAAAACAACTGTCTGTAGTGTTTAGGTACAATCACTTTGGGTAGAGAATACCTTTAATTTCATTGTAAGGTCAGATACACAGGGAGGAAGGGTTGATGCTGTCTCTCAGTCAGCACTAATCAAAGGCTGGCGACTCAGCTTTGGAAGCTGAACAGATTAGAAGTTCTTGGCAGCAATTCCTAAATGCTCAGGAGACTTGACACAATGAGCAGCTTTGACATTTTGGCCAGCTAGATAAGTAGTGTTGGCTATAGACATTACAAGGCAAGTGATCATCCCCTTATGTGCTGGCCCTAGGACATGCACTTCTTGCCTTCTCTTTCTGGAGCAGGGGGAGCCTCTAGACCAAGTAGCTCTTTGATGACACCCTGTGAATAACCTTTCAGACCATAATGAAGAAGAGGAATTTTCATTGTTTGCATATTAAGGACAAAAACAAGTTACAGCGAAAAGAGACAAGAGTGCTGCAACTAAGCATAAGTGACAGTGCCCTAAGCCTACTGGACCTGAACCTCCCTTGCAGAGTTTAGCCAAGAGTGAGCACTGCTTCACTTAGATGGTTTAGAGATCAGACTGAAAAGAAGATCATCGGCTATGCCACTCCCTGAAATACAGTATTTATTTGTTTGCTTGTCCATTTATTTTGTGGGGAAAGGTGCTCATAAGAGACAGTTTGCCTGTTGTGAGTGCCTGAATTTAGGAAACAAAATCTATATGTAAACAACAAAAAAAATCTGTTCTGCACAGATATTTGAATGAATTCATGAAACTGCTCGCGTGCGTAAGTGATTGCAGGGCTATATTTACTTGCAAATCTGGTTTAGTGTTAAAAAATCAAGGTGATATGGTAGTGATAGTTATTATAGCAGTGTAGTATGGTTAGTTTAGCAGTTACACTGTGCTTCCCTGTTTGAAATTGCAGTAATTTGTTCTTTCTGAGAAGTTTGATCCCATTAATGGTGGGGGGGGGGGGGGGGGGGTTACATGTTTGAGTTAAACCACCTGCTTCTGCGTGCTGCTTCTGCATGGTACTGCAGGAAGGATTACTCCAGGCTGGTTGTAAAACTACACGTGAAAAAGCAGTCTGGTACAACTTCTCAGCAGGCCTGAGAATGCAGAAGTCAAGCCAGAGCTGAGTAAAGCATGAGAGAAGTTGAGCCCGGTTCTTTGGGAGCCCAGACAGTGGTGTTAGGAAGTACCAATAGCTGAATATATTCTCAGTGGGTATGGGTAGTTTGCAGTCTCTCCCCTCTTTTTCATTCCTGGTAGTTAATAATTAGTTCTAATGAATAATATATGAATATATAACATATGAATTAAAATTAATTCACAGAAATAGGTCGTCATTGTCAAGAAGGCAGAAAGAGGAAGATAGAACATATTTTTAAGCATCCAACTTGTCACTGGAATTTTCTGTTTCATTCTTTCCTACTATTCCTTTGAGGATGTTTCCTTTGAGGATATGTCCTTCTGTACATGTCTTAAGCCTTTTTAGATGTTAAACCAAGACCAAATAAAATCAGTAGGGGTACGCCACTCACTTGTTGGGCACAATCTATCAACATTCAGATGTTATGGTTGTTTGGGTTTTATGGTGGTTTGTCATTTCCAACATGGACATTTTGTACTTGGACTGATATGATGTAGTTTAGTGTGAGTAGATAATTTTCACTGGCAGACCATCTAAGTAATTCTCCAGAGGGATTTAGCTGCACATGGGCACTATCTGAGGTGTAGGGTACAGAATTCAATATAGCTTTTTACTGTCAAGCTGAGTTCTAGAAGAAGACTTTCTCAAATACCAATATACCTATTAGATTTCTAGAATTGGGTGGAGGAGAGCTGGGTTTTGCTGGGCCAAGTTTGCAAGATTTAACAAGAATATGATCTTAGCTGCAAAGGTGCATTCAAAGCAAGTGAGTGTAGGTAGGCTGCTTCATCCAGGGGATGGAAATGTGGCAAAGGCATTTGTTGCCCACCTGAGCCAACACCGTTGGGAAGAGCATCTTGCTGCTCCCGAAGTAGATCTCTGGGATGGATGTTGTCCTTGTAATAAGGGAGATTATCTTGCTTAGTTTCACCTGCTGGAAACAGCTAAAAGGAGTGCTTACATCACATCTGAGAAAGAAGTTTCATCTCAGGAAGCAAAAATAGAAAACAGCACAGACAATGAATTAGAAAAGTGAGGCAACACATGCAAGATTCGTATGAAAAGAGAAGCTTTTTAGAATTATTAGGAAAGTTCTGAGGGGCTGAGCTTCTGTTTTAAGATATACGGTGAAGACGAAAGAATAAAGGAAAAATAACAGTGCAGAAAAAGCTTTGCCCTGTGTTAGTGTAGCTGCTGGTTTTTGTCATACTCAATTTGGTACCAAGGGGGTGTTGCCATTTCCTACTGTTTGTTAGCTGTTGCATTTGGGTGAGATAGACCTTTCTAAGTAAGATAAATTGTTTTTTTCAGCCAACCTAAGCACAGCATCAAACAAATATTTCAAAGTGCGTGATTTGCACCAGCACCAAGGAGATGAGTCCAGGATTATGGAGAGACAGACAGTAATCTGTGATATGTATTTATCTGAACTAGATCCAAGCAATTCTCCTCGGTTAACTGTGTCTCAGCAGTTTTCTCCTGATAAAATAATTAATGTGCAGATAGATGGCTGTTGCCTAGCTATCCTTCATTCTCATTTTTTGGTTTGCATTGTTTATGGCATTTATTCAAAAGCAATCCTGTGATATCCTTGGCAAATTGGTGTCTCTCTTTCTCCTGACTAACGGTCTTTTTTAGCAAGTTCCCTTTCCTTCACTGTGTATGGCCAGAATGTCCCTGCAGTGTAAGGCTCTCACGGAACCTTGGAGTGGTTGAGATTGGAAAGGACCTCTGGAAATCACCTGGTCTGGTCCAACCTCCCTGCTCGAACAGGGCCACCCAGAGCCGGTTGTCTAAGACCAGACAGCTTTTGAGTATCTTCAAGAATAGAGACTCCATAACCTCCCTGGGCCACCTGTGCCAATGCTTGGTCACCCTCACCATGAAAAAGTGTTTCCTGATGTTAAGAGGGAACCTCCCATGTTTTCACTTTGTGCCCATCGCCTCCAGGCACGAGGAATGAGGTGGCCAATGGGCCGGTTAGCAGCTTTCTGCTACTGCCCTCTGGTCAGGAGAGCAGCTCTGAGACCCAGCAGGATGGCTCCGAGACCTGACACTCTGCCCAGGGTCTCTTGTGGGCAGTGAGACTGGCCCCTGTGGTTGGTGCACTTCACCTGGGCTGAGCTGGCAGAAGTCAGGGTGTGCATCTGCGCTCTCAGTTGGCTCGTCTGGACTTCACAGCTTTGTTCTGCTGGTGTTGAATGTGTGCCGGTCCCTGGCGTGAAGGGGGGAGGTGATGGTGTGCTCTGCTCTGCGCTGGTGCAGCCCCACCTTGAGTATTTTGTGTGGTTTTGGTCCCCACAATATAGGAAAGATATTAAGGGATTAAAGAGTGTCCAAAAGAGGGCTACAGAGATGGAAAGAGCCTTGAGGGGAAGCCGTATGAGGAGTGGCTTAGCTCACCTGGTCTCTTCATCCTGGAGAAGAGGAGACTGAGGGGAGACCCCACTGCAGTTACAGCTTCCTTATGGGAGGAAGAGGAGGGGTAGACACTGATCTCTGCTCTGTGGTGTCCAGTGATGGAACCCACGGTAACAGCCTGAAGTCGTGCCAGGGAAGGTTTAGGTTAGATATCAGAAAGAGGTTCTTCACCCAGAGGGTGGTTGGGCGCTGGAACAGGCTCCCCAGGGCAGTGGGCACAGCACCAAGCCTGGCAGAGTTCAGGAAGCATTTGGATGATCCTCAGGCACAGGCACATGGTGTGACCCTTGGGGATGGTGCTGTGGAGTCGGACTTGATCCTTGTAGATCCCTTCCAACTCAGCATATTCTGTGATCTTAGCTCAGGGTGCAGAAGAACAACGCTACTGCTGCTAAGCACACAAAGCGTGGACAGAGCGGGGCTTAAAATCCTGTCACAAGTAATTGTAATTTAGCTGTCGAGGGAGACAGCAAAGCAATAAGTGACATCCTCCCAACCACCGTCCAAAAAAAAATATTGTTACAGAGCAGATGAGCTTTTGATGTAGGCTGTGATGCCCTGTCAGAAGTTGGTTTATTTTCTGGTTATATTACTGAAAAATTACCCAGAGACCACACAGTACTAATCAGCTTCTATACCTAGAAACCTTAGTGTAACCCAGAACAAGATTTGAAAAAAAAACGCAGAAAGTGTTAACGCGAGTTTTCTTTTTTTCCTCCTTGTCAACTGCAGGTAATGCAGGTAGTGAAAGAACAGATAATGAGAGCACTCACTACCAAGCCTAGCTCTCTGGATCAATTCAAGAGCAAACTTCAGAATCTCAGTTACACGGAAATACTGAAAATACGCCAGTCTGAAAGAATGAACCAGGAAGATTTCCAGTCTCGTCCAATTCTGTAAGTACTGTCCTCTTTCCCCACTTGTTTTTTCACGGAAGGATTAACGAGTGTGAATTACATTTGTGAGCTCTTCTGGGGCAACCCAGGGAGAAAAGCTGTCCAGGGAGATGTGTTCAAAAGCAGTAGTGTGGCATCTGCTCAAAGTATGTTATGTTTTCTTCTGCAGGGAATCGTAACTTTTTCTTGGAGTTCAGTGTAACCAGATTTGTCAAATCCCAACAGGGTCTCACATGGCTTATTTATATGAAACAGTGCTTTGACATTTCCTAGCTCTGTGATTGTGAGCCTGGTTTTGGTGCTGGTAGTGACTTTTAAAAAAATCCAACTAATTGAACACCACAACATCGTCTTCTGTCCAAGGGCCTTCAAAAATTTCAAATGTCACTTCTCTGAGCAAGACAGGGAGAAGCCCAGAAGAAGAGGAGCCAATATACACTGTCTCCACAAAAGAGTGGCATTGTGTTACCACTGTCTTTGTTTCTTGCATTATCTTTGGTGTTAATGACAATCTGTCATTTACTTATTTGTAAATGATAACATTCTGGCAGGTAGCCAGTCATTTGCTTGTTGTTCACTGCAAAGTATCAAAGGCTAATACTGCCCTCCATAGCTCCCTCTCATTTCTCAGAATCCTCTTTGTTCTGTTACATGAAAAATGGAGGCTGTGCTTGGCTCTAGACCAAGCCTGTGCTTGTGGCTGAACTGGAGGCACAGGACAGATGCAGACTCTGTGGTGCGTGAATGATGTACTGAGAATAGCAGGAACCTTTGCAGATCAGCAGAGAATTGGTGAGGGCTCCAGAAGCATCAGCTGAAACGCCATGAGATCCTGACTGTCACAGTGGAATGGCTCGTGATTTTCTAAATCTCCTTTTCCAAGGCAGAAGCATAGAGACGGATTTGGACCAGAGAATTTCAGGCTTCAGAAACAGGGTATTAATTTTGATTTGTTTCTAAAGGGTACAGATATCTAAGTACAAGCTCTGGTGGGGGCTGTGAAGGAGGGGACACATTCCTCCAGGGGCAGCAGGGCAACAGTGGAAGCACAAGCTAAGTAGAATGACACGCTAAATTTTAATCATACCAATGTGGATCAAAGGGGGAATGCTTCTTTTATGTTTTCAGTGTGCTAGAAAATAGGACCTAATGCCCAATTAGAACTGATGTCACTCATAGCAGTGTATCAATTAGAAAGCCGCAAATGGGTCCAGTTAGTTTTGCATCATTACACTGCTCAGAAATCCCCTGCAAATCCCCTGCAACATCTAGTGGTTCAGAGCTAAGTGTGTCACCAAAGCTTCTCGTTTTCCTTGCATTCCCTATGAGTCAACAGTTTCAGTGTGATACAGGTCAACTATTTATATTCTCTTGCCCCATCACCTAGCCAATGAAACTTGCCAGTGCCCTCTGCAAGCTCTTTATTTCCAGTGTCACTCAGTGTCACTCTGGTTAGTTGCTGCCACAGTGTGGAGTCTCCTTCCCCGTCATGGAACAAGGGAAACAGCCAACACAAATAGTTAAAAGCAACTGAAGTGTTACCAGAGGCTTGTTTCAGATTCAGGACAAAGGCTAAGCCTAAAGGCTATAAAGTCTAAGTAAATCAATAAGGTGTTTAAGCAATCACAACTGCATTTGCAGAGATTTAACTCCATTCATTTGCATTTTGATTACATCCATGATCACTTGTTCTCGACTGTCAAAAGAAACAGTTCTTTCATTTTCCACTTTGCTTTCATTCCCTGCACTGAACTCCCTCAAATTGCATAGATGGCACAATTGATAGAAGTGCAGAATCATGGCCCCATTGTACGGAAAAGCCCGTGAGTGAAGAGAGCAATCCTGGCTGTGCTGTGTATTTTAGTGCCTTGCAGATATGCTAAAAGAGATTGTGCACAGTGGGGACTGTAACGCTGGCAAGCCTTGTTTAATTCTGCTTGAGAATATGGCAATCAGATGATGGTTTTTCCTGCCTTGAACATGATAGAAGTCTCCCTTTTGCTGCTCATTATGAAGCACTGAAGTTTTAAGCTTTCAAGCTGCTGGATAAGAAGCTTCAGTGAAGCTGGATTTGAATGTAAGCTGGAACGTGTTGCCTTAGATCTTCATAATTGAAACAAACTTGTTTTGTAAGGATTAGTTGTTTCTTTTATATGAGCACTGTTGTATCATATGAAGTGAAGATAGTTCGGGATCTATTTTTTACTACGGAAAATAAAAAGTGTCCTTCATAACTGGTTCGATGATTTGGGATCGTTGTTGATCGTCCAAACTGCCATTCCATAATGAAATGATAACGTATCACTGGTTCATTTTGAATGGCTTTAGAAGGAGTTGTCCAGGAATCCTGTGGGTCTCTAGAGGACCAGAGATCTCCTTGACAGATTAAAAATGTCAATAGAGATGGGTTAATGCCAGATAAAGATCCAACGTCCAACTGGAGACTTGATGGTTGAACGAGAGTTAATGTCAAACAGGGAGTCACTGTTAAGTAACATCTCTGTGAAAATCAGCAGCATACAGGAAAACAGAGGAAGGTATCTGGATGTTTTTCTGGTTTTTATCCTATATGTTTCTCTGCAATGTTAGAGAGAGTTCCTATTGCCTGCTCCCAATGTGCGAAGTGATTAGGGGAGGGAGCATACCCAGAAGCCAGAAAGATAAAAGGACAACACATGAAACCAGTTCTGGGATTACTCCCCCATTGTGTTGTAATGATTTAAATGTCTGGAACGTGCCCCGTCTTTGAAAGAAAACAGCTAACCAGTGCGTCTTAACTATAAGGTGCAAAGGTAAAAGCTGGGAACAGTTATAACTGGTACTGAAGAAGAATTAGTGTATTGTGAACAATTTAATAATAATTTCTAATTATTTTCAGACATTTTAAAATCAAGTAACTGGTGTCAGTATTGCCTACAGTGCCGAGACCAGTAAGATCACAAAATTAGCAACCATGTATGTTACTGTGTGGTTCCCTCAACCCTTCTATCTTCCCAGCACACTGACTTTTGACAGTCTTACATGACAGAAACACAGTCGGAAAACAACATCAGTTTTTAAAGTGACTGTCTTCTTAGACTTAGTCTGTTCTCTGCATTCACAAGGCACAAACTATTAAGCAAATGTCATCTGAAGGACAGTTAATAAATATTCACAAAACATATTTGCATTTATGATATTCCCTTAGGTAATTGTTCCCATTTGATTTTAAAATTAGGCAGGAGGGCATATTTCTTTTTTTTCTAAAAGCTTTTTTTTTCCAACCCTCCTGTCTTTAGACAGTGATCAGGGGGAGCAGAACTCCACTGCTTTCAGATGACTTTCAGAAGGAAATACAGAGTTTCACAGAAGCACACCTTCTGTTTGACTGTTTTCTCTGGTTTGATTGTTCTGACCCGTTTCTGTCACCTTGATGTGGTGGAACAGAAACTTTGACAGTGAGGAGCACAACAGTGGCAGGATCACTTTATGAAAATATATCTGCAGTCATGGTAGCAGAAAAATAGCTGAAAACCATGGAAGTCACATGTTGGCAGGAGCTGCTGAGGAGGGTAAGTGCAGCAAGTGACCATGGCAAGGGGTTGATGGTCTTACAGAGTTTCACTAAAGTCCAAAATTAGCAAAAACTATTTCATCCATGGAGTAATGAATTGTCTCCACAACTTTGGTGTGATCGAGTCCGAGGACCATAAAACAGAGAAGAGTGCTACACCTGAGCATCACAATTGTGAAAGCAGATACATGCACGTGGGTAGAGGGACTCTAGCACATACAGAAAGAGGCATGAGGTCCCTTCTTTCCTACCTCCCTTTCTCCTATGGAAAGTCTACCTTAAGCAGTGAAAGTACTTTAGAGAGGATTACCTGCTTCTTTTAGGATTGGTGAAAAAATCTTTCTCTTCTTCTGGTTTGTAAAGGCAAATGAGGCTTTAGAGACCAGAAGAGGGAATATAATGAGCAAATATTCAGATGTTAATGTGCTGGGTGACCCATTCATTTTTGTTTTTTCAGTAATGTCTTAAAACTATGATGTTATGATATCTTTAACACATATTTAATGATAACCATTCGATTTCTGAATGAAAATACATAAATATCAAACTGATGTTTATACCAGTGTTGAACGTTTGAAATTAGTCCAGCTGGAGTTATAGTCTGCAGCTTGGACTGCTGAGTAATCCACACTTGTGTTTTAACACTGTTGTCTTCGGCCCCTGCTCCCATGTTTTACCTGAAGAATGGGGAATCTCATCAGCTCAGTAAAGGCAAGACATTTATTCAAGCACCAAATTCTTTTAATCACAGTATTTAACCATTCAGCACATCCATATCTTAGGTCCCAATGAGAAAACCACAGTGCTTGAAAATTGTCCTAAAGGACTAATAACACATTTTCAAAAGGTGGCCTGTTTCTATAGTTACAATGCTTCCTTGATTTTTGACCAGGCAGGTTTTCACAGCTTGTAAATATGCAGAGAGTTGTGCATCAAGAACTGCAACCATTTCATTTGCACCAAGAGGAAAGAAGGCACTTTATTTTAAAGAAGAGGGAATTTTTTGTTGTCTCTATGGGATACCACAGCTTAGCTTCCTTTTGATGATAATTTCTGGAAGGTACTGCCAGACGGAATGATTTTTGCTATTACCTAATTTGCACAGCAATGCGAAATTATGGTTCTGACACACTTCATATTTTATAAATCCTCTACACATTCAGTTATATACTTTTTTAATCTTACTAGGCTTGCTGTCGAGTTGATGTTTAAACCTGTCTTTTATATATTCTTAATGAATCTAAGTGAGGATATAACTGATAAATTCAGACATCTGTGAATCCATGTGATGGTGTATGAAATTAAACTTTAAATATTATGTGCATATGTTTTCTGCCTACTTCTTGACATATTGAACTCTTATCAAAGTAAGATGTAGAAAATGGATTTTCTGGAGGCTGTATAATACTATTTCTAAATGTACTGCAGGTCTTTGTGCTCCTGGGCAAAGGTAAAATTTGATCCTTGAGCAATCCCTAATCACAGGCTAGTCTTCCACAGTCTGCTAATAATGAACTAATTGAATTATGTGGAATTAAGAAGCATATAGTGCTGGACATTATTTTAGCTCATTGGGATTGCTCATTGTTTTCTTTTGTTATTTCAAAATGTGTTTTAGCCTTCTTGTGTTGTCCAAAATAATAGTGCTGGTGAAGTATACCAGCAGAGGATTGTGCGACAACAGGTGACAGACCCTCAAATAAGCCTCACAGTGTTCCTGTGATGAAAGAGCATTATTTGCCACAGATAAATCTTGTGGATGCATTATAGCAAGTGTTATTTTTAGATGAGTACAGTAAGAAATAAATAAGTGACTTGCCTGAGTCATACGCTGCTGTTTTAGCAGGGAGATGTCTACAACAGAGATCCTGACTCATGCTCTTTGTTATAAGAAAAAAGGTTTTTTTATCTGGAGCAGACTAGATCCTGACCTGGGCTTGTCTGTGACTGTTGTCCTCTTGAAACTCCTTGCAGAAAGACCTTATGAGACTCTGTCTCAGAGGAAAGAGGATGGTCTTTGATTGAGTTTGACAAGTGCCTACTTTCTCTCTTCCCAAGGGAACTAAAAGAGAAGATTCAGCCTGAGATCTTAGAACTGATCAAGCAGCAGCGTCTCAATCGACTTGTGGAGGGCACCTGCTTTAGGAAACTCAACAGTCGGCGTCGACAAGGTACGGCTCAGGCTGCCTAGTCTGGCTTTTTATTTTCACTTTGGTCTACAAATTGAGATGAGGAATACTATTTTCACTGGCAGGATCCTTGTCTTTAGTGCTGTCCCGACTGCTTTTACCAGGAGGCATCTGAAAGCACCTCCCAAGTTACAGTTGTGGGATTTCCTATGTTTCCCTGAAAAATGATTTTGGCTTCCTCACACAGACAATCTAGAACTAGTTCAGCATTTGACAAAAATCTCAAGCAGCAGTCTCACACTCTGAACTGAGTATTTTGATTTCTGCCTGAGTGTCCAGGCTTCTAGTTCATCTCAAAACAAAATCGTTGCCTCTGCAGGGATAGCATATGAAACTTGATTTTGAATCTTCTCAGATTTGGACCACATTTGTACAGGCAATGAGCTTATTCTGCACCAGTCCCTCTAGTACTGTCTGTCCTTGGGTTTCGTCTTGCATTACTATATACAATAATTATGGTGTTTAAATATGCTTTTAAAAACTACTTAATCAGTAAGTTGTGTACCTTCATATGAATCCTTGATTGATATAAGAAGATTGTTGTCTCAATTCTATGAGTAATTGCTCAGGGCTCATTCTATACATTAAAGCTCCCTATGGTTCATTTCCCCTCAGAGGGTTATGCTTCTGTCTCCAGACAACATAATGGGGACATGGTGTAACTTCAGCAGATTAATTAGAAGACATACCCAAAAATTTCCCTTTAAACTCTCATTTTGTGAAGATTCAGATTGCTGTTTGTTTTTCTCTGTAAATACAGTGCAAGTAAGAACTGTCCAAGATCAATATTTGAGCCCTTCAGATTAATTGGGAAAAGCTGCATTCTTCACAGAGAAAAGTATCCCTTCCTTAGAAACAGGGAGGCAGTTTTCCTTAGTGTAGAGAGGGTGTTTATATCCTCTCTGCCCTACATACAGACACCCATGAAGCCCACTGGACAGAGTTTAGGGCAATACCATCAATATTCCACTGTGACTTTCTGTGCAGACTGGATAAAGAGGCGTGATACATGTTTTCCCTTTATCAGCATACTCATGGAGTCAAAGCAGATAAAGTAATGTGTAGTTTGATTTGGCTATCAGTAGTGAAGGTTGTTTATTTTATTTCTCCAGAGCCTAAATCCAAAAGGACTGAAATTCTAGGGAAGCAACAGGGTTTGTGGCAAATGTTCTTCTTTTGGCAGATCTCAAAGAGGAAGGTAGACTGCTTATTGTATTCTTAAACTGTTGTTAGTTCATGATCTATAGGATCAAAAGCCTTAGGGGGCATAAATTCATTCGACTTATACGAGTACAGTTGAAGTTTAAAAATAAATATATTTTAAAAAATCTCTGTAATCTTCTGGTCCTCAGTTGAGAAGGTTACTTTGTATCATGCCTTGGAGTGAATTCTGTAGGCCACCAGATGAAATGCTTTGGTGTCATATTTGTGCAGGCCAACATGATTCTTTGGCAACAAATAAAACATGCGACCATGCCTGAAAGAAATTTATCTTTTCTGAAATATATTGTTTTTTGCAGATACAAGCCCATTTAGGGTTCCCGTGTGCCCTTCAGAGTTGTGTGTGCTTTATGTTAGACTTCTGTATTGCCTGAAACACAAGGGTCCATTGCCCCCTGGGAGGGAGGGAGTGGACACAACCAATAGAGAAGATGATGGTTCATGAGGCCACCAGGACTGAACGTGGTGGGATCTAACACTGTGTGATCTAATGAAGCATGTTTGGTGTATAAGCTATTGAACTGGGATCATTTCTTAGGTACGTGCAGCACCTGGCACAGTCCAAGTAGCAAACACTGGCAGCTGACAGAGCAGAAGAATCTCTCTTGAAATTGACATTTATCCTTCAGGGTCTCCTGCGCCCCAAAGCAGAACAAACTGTAAGGCCAGCGCTGTCATGATGTCAAGAGCTAGGAGATGAAGTAAAGCGAATGGAGGACCAAGAGGTTTAGCCAGTGATCCTAAACATCATGGCAGTCAAACTTTCAGACAATTCCTCTGAATGTCCTGATTAAAACAGTACAAGTCCCAAATTCCCGAGTGTGTCCTCTGTCAGCTTTTTCCCACCTCCCCATCTCCTCCTTCCCCACGCACCTCCCTGTACATGTGCCCTGTGCTGTCTCAGGGGGTTCAGGACCCTTGTCACCTGCCCGCTGCTCCCACTGAATTCACCTGCTATGGAGCATTAGCAAGGCCCCAGAAAGGGCCATGGTCCATCCAGGTTGATGTGGAGCTGATACAAGGATGGGTACTGCTCTGAGGCATCACGATTTGCCTGCTAAGCAGCAACCTACTTGTAAGAGTAGCAAGATCAGGTAGGTGTTACACTTTAGTATGTGTATGCTTTTTATACCTTTCCTGTGATTCTTTTTTTCCCTTGAGACAATCCTGGAACAAGTGTCACAAATCTACAGATTGTACAAGAACAACCTGAACGTGCCCTACGCAGGAGAAGCTGAAAGCATTAAATTGCCCATTTTAAAATAATTAACAGGCATTAGCCCATAATAAAGACTCCAAAGCAAACTTCTGTTAAGGTTGTTGTTCGAACATGTGGTAGGACACGCATGGTTAGTCACAGTAAGTTGAAAAAATGGACTTATCAAAAAAGTGAGGAGTATACAGGCTCTTACGGCCTTTTGAGAAGAGCTGAAACACTTTCATATATACTTCGTATTGTAAAGCCTCCAATCCAGCAGGTTATTCACTGGGGAGATGCTGAAGATTAAGCTGTGAGGTATCTGTAGTCAGATCCCTGCCTTTTGTGTTTCAGCACAGGATTATCATAGCAGGCTCTCTGCCGCTGAAATTCAGAGATGTCATTGTTGTCCCAGCAGCATCCTTAGCACTTTCAAAAAATACATGGCCTTTCCTTTATGAGGTTTTCATAGGAGAACTGCAGCACTAACTCCTGTTTTTAACAAGTATCTTAATCAGCTGGAAATAAAACAACAAACTCTAGCCTGCCCTTCTGGTCATTTTCAACAGCAGATCATCAAGTTCTGCAAATCCCCACTTTGTTCCTTGACCATGAACATCCACTGAGCAGACAGAGTTCCTTCGGCTTTCTCCTGCCTTAGATAATTCCTAAAAGAAAGGGAAGAAGACTAAAGCGAAGACCTGCAAAGCACTGTACACGCCCTGTAGTTGTTATTTCCAGTGCAGCTAAGTAGCAGATAAAAGTATTTTATTCAGGATAATAGATACTTCTGATGCTGTCATCCAGTACATTTCTAGTACATGTTGCTGGGTGCATTCTTGGAAATAAATTCTCCTTTTAGCTTTATTAAGATTATAGAGAAATTGCATGTTATTGATCTGGTTTTGTAGTCAAAGATGAGGTTGCTTAAACAGTAATTTTTGGAAGGGAAGGAAGCCCTGGTGATGCACACCATTAAATTAAAACACAAGGTACCATGGGAGTAATCTGGAAAGAGAAAGCATAAATTTAAACAAAAAATGAAGCGAAGACTGGTTTTCCATCTCTTGCTGGGATAAGTAACAGTTCTGAACGACAACACACACTTTGTCTTTTTCTCTTCCAAGCTCTCTTCTACTGCTACTTCCTCCCACCCTCCATAATCTCACAAAAAACAATCTTCTGTGAGTGCGTGACTTCTGGAGTGGGACCATTTGACCAGATATGCCTCCAGCATTGCCACAGGTCAATTATTCAACAGTCATTTGGCTTTATTTAAGCAGTTTGAGAGAAAATGTCACTGCACTTGTATTAGAGAAAGACAACACAATGAAGGAGAAAGGGCGAGCCCATGTACATATATCTAAAATCTGCACGAATACATTTATTTTCATGGATACATTTAAAAGCAGGTTCCTGTTGTTAAATCTGTGAGGAAATTTTTCTTTGAAGCAAAAGCTTCTTTAGTAATCTTGAATATATCTTGGGAAAAAATGTAGTCTCAGAACTTCTCTCCATGCGTATCTGAGCTATTTTCTCCCCAGCTTCTAACAATAGAGCACTTCTGTACTAACCACAGCTCTTCTTTGCCTGGAACAGTGTTATTAAGGGCATATGAGTCATTGGCCATTAATGTACTTGAAAACACACTGTGTGAATGGCCAGGCACTCTGTTGCCCATCAGCAAAATGTTCTGTGCTCTACTATTTGTTCACAGTTTTAAATACTACTCTTGTAGCCAAATTGTAGCTGATTTTGTTATTTGGAGTTTGTTTTTTTTAAACCTCATCTATAATCTTCAGCAATGCCCTGTGACATACTTAACCCACTGGCTGCTCTAGCAATTGTCTGAAAAACAGAAAAATTTGTTTGAAAACCTTTCAAATAAAAAACAAGCATGATAAATTCTGTTTCCCAAAGAATTTCTAGCACCTTAATTTGACTGTGTCAGTGGTCATTAAGCTAAAAGACATAAGGACTCATCAGAAAGTTAGATAATGTAGTGTCCAAAAATCGTGATGAAATCACAAATGCACATCATCTCTAAAGACTGTGGTCAGCAACTGCCTTCCCCTACAGCTGCTTGCTCGGAGGAGGAGTTTTACAGAGGCAGGTGTAATAACATTGGATACAAAATTAAAGAGTTAAAAGAGTTCTGGAGGGTTTGGGCAGTAGTCTTTGTTTTATAAACACCACTTTCTAACACAATAGAAAGGAGCTTTTAATTCTACCTTGTTTGTTTGTTTGTTTGTGGTTTTTTTGCTTATCAATTTAAAGGTCAAAGTAAATGCTGTCTTATTTCCCATGTGGTGTTCTGTAATTAAGACTTCTTCACCCTTTTTCTCCATAGGAGCAATTTCATGTAACTTTTATTTTAACTGCAGCATTATTCTATATACTACTTTTACAATAAAATTGTGTTCAGCACCTGCACTGCAGTAAAATAGCATGCATCCTATTTAAAAGTGTTCCCCCCCAAGGCACTGAGATCTCATGTGAGTGGGATATTTGCTGATACACTGTTTGCAGCATCATGTACAGCTGAGAACATCCAAATGGGTGAGGCTGAGGTGGCTGTAGAAGCAAGGGTTCCATGCCACCCCTAACATTGTGATCACCCTCCTCAGCCTGGCTGGTGCAGTCGTTTAGTGGCTGTGGTGGAGGAAACCTTGTTAGTTCCATTTGCAGCTTTCCTTTAAGGGCTTTCCCCTTGCCAGCAAGGCTGTGGCACAGCAGCATTATTAGTGAGCCCACGGGAGAGTTGTGCCGGGCACGCTTCAAGCTACAGTCTATGGCTGTTAGTTTTTAATTAACCTTGGATTATGGGGAATTGCTGTAAAAAGGCTCCTCGTGCCATTGGAGCTTGAGTTTCTAACCATAAACCACCCCTTCCTAAAATGAAGTAAGACGTTTTCCTGGAGGGGTTTTCCCCTCTTTTATTATTGAAACAGGGCATTGAAAGAGAACCAAGGTTACCAAAAGACTAAAAACCCAGGAGATTAAAGAGCCAACCCCTTGGTGACAACACCAATGCCATTTGTGAGAAATTGAAAGGAATCAACGGTTTGGTTTTTTTTCCAGTTACACCATCTTTTGCCCAGGCCATTGAGCAGGTAGTGAGACCAAGTTGCTTTTTATTCTGAAAAAAAGTTACTGGTTTAATTTTAGAGTTGGAAAGTTATATTCCCTTGGACAGCCTAATAAACAATGAGGTTGCAGTTAAAGCTGGGTATGAAAGCCTCCTGCTACAGCTGCTGGAGGCTTTTCTTTAGGCATGTTGGTCTACCGTCAGATTCAATGGGGCATAATATTTAAGCATCAGCCTTTGCTATGATTGTGGTAGTGTTCCCTATAAAAGGTATGAATATAGAAAATTTCCACACCCATTCCACTGAGAAACACAAACTCTCTAACGACTGTGTGCGTGCTCTCTTTGCTTGTGTATTATATGCTCTTCAGATGAGAGCCTGCTGAATTGAGGGCTCCTGTTTGCTCTAGTTTCAAATCCCTACAGAAATTTTCCAAGTGGGATCTTCTTCTTGATCCCTTCCTGTGGCACACTGTATGTACAGCACAGAGTCCAGGGATACTTATACTTCAGCAGCTCTTCTGGTTTGCATCACAGAATGATGATTTCAGGCACTCTCTACCATAAATCTTTCACGCCTGTGAAGTAAATAACCAGAATCTCTCCCATTGCCCTTTTGAGCCTTTGCCAAAGTTTTATAAGGTTTTTGGAAACCTTTCTGTAGAAGGGACTGCACGCTCAGGAATTGGTTTGAAGTGTATGGGGGGGGTGGTTTCCCCCAAACATTGTTACCTGCCACAACAAAGAAATTTAATAGGGGCACATGTGAAAGCCCGTTTTTGCCATTCGGTTTCCTTTCTCGGGGTTTAACTGCATTGTATTTTAAACTACTGGCCAGGGAACTGGGCTGTCCTTCAGGAAGAAGCTGAGCCTATGAAGCCAATGTTTTACCAACAGAGCCAAGGAGCCCTTCCATTGCTGAGCCCTTCCATTGCTGACCCCCCAAAGGAGCTCTCACACGCCTGCCCTGGTGGTTCTGCAGCTGCCCCAATGTTTTATCCAGGCTGTGGCTCCACTGGCTCCCGGCAATTGCAGCGCCGACATGTCCCCAAAATTGTCCCTCAGGCTGCTGCTTGGCACAGCATCAGCGCTGCCAGCCCAAGAGAAGCACAGAGGCAGGGAAACCCTCTGCCCTCCCTCCACTGGCATTTTCACACGTGGCCTCGCTCCGAGCTTTGGGAGATTTATAGCTTGGATGTGACACGATTCTGTTCTCGACAGCTTAACGTTATGTGATCTACTTATTAAATGGGAAGGGCTCTGACAAGGAAGGGTTACCTCTCTCTGCCGTTTCGGAAGGGGAATTGGCAAGCACCATCCTTTCATGCCAGGCGGCGTGGTGGCCCAGCTCTGCAAAGGTGATGTTCTTCACAGGGGCGGATTTTAACAAATGTCGTTAAGGGAAATTATATCCTGTGAAGCATGAGTTGGCAGGAGATGTAAATATCCATCTCCTCGGAAGGACTAAAATGCAAACTGGGGTGTGGACTGCACGGTGACACATATTTTTGTGACCACGCAAAGCACTTGAGTTACCTGCAGGACAAGGGACTTAACGTCTGCTTTTTAAATGTGTTTATTGTGTCCAGTCCCTCCATAAATACGGGGGTGTTCTCCTATGTCTATAAAAAAGACATGAGTCATGATTTTCATAAAGTATGGGATATTTCAAATGTATCAGTTTTTGGGTGTCCCACACAAGACAGCTGGCAGGGCTTAATTTTCGCACTGGGTGCTAATATAGTGGGTGCTAAAAATGAAGCTTTTGTGGGTACATTTAAGTTATTCACTCAAAGCAGTGGTTACTTTGCCAGTCTTCTGTCCATGAGGGTATATGATGCCATTTAAAACTTAAGTCAGCTTTTTCTTGCTAGGGTTTGTTTTTGAGCCAGTGACTAAGTCAAAAAAAAAAAAAAAGCCAAAAAAAAGTGCCCAAAAAACCCAACAAACAAACAAACAAAAACAAACAAAAAGAACCCCACAACTCTAGATTGATACCAGCTTCATTTAATCAAGTAAAATTACTGAGCAAAGTCCTGCTTTCCAAAAACCCCACACCTTTCTTGTCCCGAAAGAAAAAAGAGCCCTTCCATGTGGCACCTTGTTTGAGAAAGCTTTCTCCTGTGCTACTGATAGTGGTGATGAAGACATGTTTGTGACCTTGTTTAATGTGTTTATTTTAACAGACAAATTTTGGTATTGTCGACTTTCACCTAATCACAAGGTCTTGCACTACGGAGACTTGGAAGAAAGTCCCCAGGGAGAAGTTCCTCATGATTCCTTGCAAGATAAATGTAAGTCACGTGCAAAGATTGTGGCACTTCTGCTTCTTTTATGATGATAGTTCTTCTTCGTCACTTGTTGTTGGTTTCTCTTAACGTGGGAATTATCAACAGCTCTCTTTATGAGGACAGAGGGCAGGGGACATTTCCTCCTGCATTCAGACACTGCCCTCCTGGTTTTGACAAGTGTGTGTGAGGATGGAGCTAAGGTTTTCTATGAGTTCATCATTTCATTCAGCTTGGAAATGTCATGGCTTTCATGGGGAGAAACACAGATTATTTTCATTGCTCATCTAACTGCGGATGTCGAATAAAAATACTTGGGCATATTCAGAAGCAGTTCCTGTTCACAGAAACAAACAGTCTGGTGACTGGAGGAGCAATACGTGTCATGAAGAGCTCTTTTTTGGTTTTGTGAGGAATGAGCTTAAAGATCACATGTGAACAGTATTGAGAGGACCTCACCATTTTTGTGTGCCCAGCTGGGAGAGGACATGTCTCTGTGGCAACTCCTACCAGGGGATTTATTGGGATTTTTCTTACAGTTAAAAGTAATTTTGGAGCCCTTCAGAAAAACAGACTCTAGTGATTTCTCCTTCATCCTTAAACATGAGTTTTAGAGGTTTAGCATGCAATCCTGGGAAACATTTTTATGATAATGGAAATAATGACCAGTGTAGTTCTATCACCAGGAGGTGACTTCAAGAAATCAAGCATTGAATAAGGAATAATTTCTTTTTGTTCTTTTCTGAATATTCTCGGCATTATCAATCAGACACACTTACACAAGTATTTCAGGTGCCAGCTCCACTTCTTTCACGGAACGATGGAAAGACTAATTTTTCCGAAGTCTGAAATTTTTCCAACCTGAAAACTGAGGAGAGATTTAAACTTTCCTCCCCTAACAGGTCTCTACCTTTTAAAATATCTAAATTCTCCCAGATGCAGTCGGGGAGGGAAGGAGGGAGAGCCTGTCTGATGCTGGAGCCCCGGCAGTTTGCAGTCACATTGCCTTGTTTTCACTGCCTTGCAGATTGCCTCGAGGATGTTCCACACTCTTAGTGCAGTCTTGGCAGAATGTAGGGCAGGGCCTCACATTGCTGCGTTGGCACGGAAAGAGGCTGTTTTCCTCAGCAAGGCTTAGAGAAATAGCCCTTGAATGTTACAGTAGTGTCAGCGTGACAGAAGAATGAGAGTCACACTTGAAACGTGGGCACAGTTACAAGACCAGATTTGTTTGCTTTGAGCGCCCTTCCACGCACAAACCCCTGACCCTGACTGTGAGCTTCATCTTGCATTTGCATTTTCTGTAGGCTCTTGAGCCTATTCAAGAATGTCAGGATGCCATGGGGGCAGAGGGCACCTACTTTAGAAACCACAGGGCCAGACCCACACGTTCCCTCTGTGTGCCTACTTGCAGAGCAGTTCGAGAAAGAGATGGTTATTTCATCAATATCTCAGGTTTTCAGGTTAGGAAGGATGCAAGATTTACCACATTGCTATCCATATTAGATAGAGTTTAATTAAACAAAGTTGAGAGTATTGCAAGTCATGAGATTGTAAAATGTCACTACTGTTCGAAATGGTATCAGACCAAACTGGCTTGGGAATTTTACTGGATACTTTTCAGAAATACTCTGATTTTGTTTGGATGGACTTACATTGATTTTTGAAGTCTTACAGTCTGAATATGATGACCAACTTGTCAGCATTTGGAAGCAGGTCAACAGTTGAAAGAGAATAGTGGGTAAGAAAACAAAGGACCAAGAGAAGCAGCACAGGGCATTTTGTGTACTCCTTGCCCAGCCTGAATAACTACTGTTTACCTCCAAAAATAAACATGGGAGGATTTTAACCTTTTCACTTCTGTGAATGTCACCCTTCTCTTCAGGCTGGCAGATTTAACAAGCCATGCAGACTCCATCTGGGACAGAAAACAGCTGCCCTCTTTCTCAGGGGTTTATCTGTTGTGAGCACATCACATCTGTGCTCACGCCCTCCAGCGTCTTGTAGTCAGTTTCTGATACCTTCTTAAGTCTTTGATTCTATTTTTCCAAAGCAAGAAATAAACCAAGTTCTAGATAAATAAAGATCAGGGTGTCACATCATCTTGTGATCTTCTATAGTAGTTGCATTCAGATCACAGAGAAAAGGCTTCCTGGTTGAGAGATCTAACTTCAGAAAACCCTATCTTATGCAATGAGAGAAGTTGGTTTTGACCTTTCTACCATAGTTGCAGTCAAGTATCTCCTTTACTTCCATGTTTATCCCAGCTCACTCTCTCCTCCCCAGACTAATATCTCTTCTTCACCAAAAAGCATGGAACTGTCAGAGACATAAAAAGTCAGCAGGCTCCAGCACAAAATGCTGAGACTAAAAGGCAGGAGAGGTTGAGTAGCGAAGAGCCAAATGATTTCCATTTCTTTCTGGTTTTCATGCAAAGCAAGTCCTTTAAACAGGTCTGTTATATCTCATGTTATCCATTTGCCCACAGTGCTGAGGTGATATGTCATAAAATATATAGTGCTGCTGTATCCAGTAGAAGAGTAAATGCATTTTGCCTCTCCAGTATTTCCATTAGAGTTTGTAAAGAACTGGGCAGTAACAGATTTTCATATTATTATGCTGTTCTATGTATATATATGATGCTTTTTCTCAGGCACAGGATAATGGATTATTTATAGATTGTAGAAACTGTCACTCAGTGACCATATTGCATTGTGGAGCACATAGATTCTCCATAATGTAATTACCATTGGAAAATTGACTTTCACTTGAAACTCAGAGAAATTTGTCTTTATGTTTTAGTGACCTCACTCTGTGTGTGACTCTTGAGTGGCAGCAGATTCCAATATTTTTTTCTTACCTTTTTTTTCCCCAGTTATTTCTGATCACTTCACATTGTAAAGCAATTGGAATGGCTCACTGTAAGCCTTAGTGTTCCTTATTCCTGTTAGTACCAGAAAGCAACTAAACTGCTGATGAGAGTGAAATGGAAAACTATTTTTAAAATTCGTACAGGCTTTAAAAGAAGAGCAAGAGCATTGAGTTGAGATAGGGTCCAACTTGCCCAGCATCCTTTCTCCAGCAGATGCCTGGATGCCCAGGAAAGAGCAGCAACAGAGCAGGCACATTACACTGGTAAGGCAGAAAACTATATGCTTTTGAGATACATGAGTACTCATAAATACTGTCCAGACACAAGTACACACTTATATGAAACACTCTTACCCAAAGTAGTCTCAATAGGCAAGAAAAAGCATTCTCGGATTTTTATCCAGGTGCCTGAAATTTTGTCAGGACTCACTGGTTCCTATTTTAGTTGCTTTCTTCACAGTTTTCTCTCTTACAAAAGGCTGGAAATGCCAAAGGACACGGCAATTTTAACACATTAGTCTTGCCTCTTTTTAGACTCTGTAGCTTTTACACACCTTGGTTATAACTAATTTTCTGGGTTTTGATTTTGTTTCTTTTGAATGCAGTGCCAGTGGCAGATATAAAAGCTGTTGTGACTGGGAAAGACTGCCCACACATGAAGGAGAAAGGAGCTCTTAAACAAAACAAGGTATAGTTCTCGACTTCTTATGAACATGTACTGTGCAGAATACAGAGCTTGTCAACTTGACCTTCCATGAATTAATACAGGTATTTTTCATTCCAACCTGCCACATTTCCACATATGCAGACCCTTGGTTTTCACCTCAGACCATTTGAGTTAAACTACTGGGGCAGCCTACCCTGCTTTACTCATATTTCATGGCAGAGGTGCATTGTGTGATACACCCAGAGCACAGTTAGGACAGTCTTTTATAGTGATGTTTTCTACCCTCTAAAGCAAAGCAGCCATGACCCTTGGTACCTACTCCTATATTGTCTCGATAAATAACTGTTTTTTTCCAGATGTGTTCTCTGATGAGCTCACATTCAGTGAACACCTGCTAAAATTGCAATTAATGTCCAGCTCATGATACCTTTAGGTCCAGTCAGGTAGAAGAACAACTGCCAGCAGAAGGATTTAAGGTAAATCCTGGGCAATTAATGAGGCATATAAGGATGTCCAAACAGTGCATTTGGGGAAAATGTTGTAGGGAACAGTATTCAGCTTAAATTAGATTTACGCTGCCTTTCAGAGTTTCAGATCAAGAACTGCAAGCCAACGGTAGCACTAAAATTGTACAGTGCCAGCATCTTGCAGAGTTTTTGTTTGTAAGAATTGTCACCACATCAAGAAGTAGAATTACTGGCAAAGTCTGACATCTTTAGAGGTGAAGGTTTCATATCATTTTGCATGAGGTATGTTCATAAGTTTTCTATCAGGTTGTGCTCTCTGACCTTACAAGAGGCACTGAGATTCTGCTGGTGTTCAGTCTGACCTAGAACAACACCCTGAGTGGTCTGGGAACCAGATCAGAGGATTTGAATCAGAATTTCTAGTTACCTGAAACTGAGAAATTTTGGGTCCAACAGGAAAGAGATTTTGATGGACAAAATGTAAAGTTA
The DNA here is from genome assembly GCA_013396735.1 of Grallaria varia. Taxonomy (NCBI): domain Eukaryota; kingdom Metazoa; phylum Chordata; class Aves; order Passeriformes; family Formicariidae; genus Grallaria; species Grallaria varia. The sequence continues at coordinate 392,683 of VWZG01002990.1, read as the reverse complement.
AGAGTTCCTGCTTCAACACTTTGAGAATAAAATTCAGCTTTAGAGCTGCAACTTTTCTTTCCTTAACTACGCACAGATAGGCATAATATCTTGAGTATTTTTTACGTTTGTTTCTCATACACAGAAGTTGCTTTAATTCTCTCATGATACCATCATCTCCTTTCGGCATTGGCTTTACATGGTGAAAAAGTCATGCCAAGTGAGGAAAAAAGTCCCAGGAGTATTTCTCCTTGTTGATTTTCTGAATTGGGGCACAAACACACACACACATGAGCACAATGGGTTGTGTACAACTCCCACCTCATGTTACAGCTGAGCCACCACCAGCGTTTGGCTGGGGCATTTGTATGATGCATATGGAGTATTTTTAGTGCTTCCTTGTTTCAGCACTCATCTGTCCACACAAAACGGAAAGATGGAAAGCAGTGGGTGGCAGTGATGGAGATGTGTCATCGTTATGAAGCAGTAATGTCTAGATAGTATTTAATGCTACACAGCAATGCTGCAGATCAGTTTGTCCTCAGCTCTCAGCATCGCCCCGTTCCCTGAGGTGAAACTGCTTTGGACTGGGATGACATTTCTGGCTGTGAATGTGAAGGTCAGGTAGCATGGCTGCATCCTTGGCTGGACCATTCTATCTGTGACCCAGGCAATGATAATTTTGAAGCTTTTATTATTTCTGATGTGGTGCAGAGGTTTTGATGGTTTGGTTGTTGAGGGGGGGGTGGCGGGATTTATTTCCTCAGTTCCTTGTTTCTTCCCCTGGGAAGCACAGAGTTTTTGAAATTAGCTGTCATCCCAATCAAAGTGTCGTGCACAGTATTGCAAGTGCCTAGCTGACATAATAGGAATAACACGTCATTGTTTGTAGCATACCAAGTTACTATGAATTATGAAATTAAAATTTTTAAAAAGCCAGACACAGAATGCAATTCAGTTGAATTTGGTGTATGAAACCTTTCACTTTCTGAAATTTCACAGTGTCATATTTTTTAAGAGGCCTTTTCATCCTGTGCTTTCTTTGTACATATACGACAACCACCTTAATGTTTACTCATTGGCGGAAAAGAAAATTGAATGGCAGAATGCCATGCTATGAGCATAGCTGGAATTGGCAAAATGTCCATAACAAAAGCTTCAGTGTCTCTTCATTTGCCAGCACACAGCCATTATACTTCCAACAAGATGATTTAGAAATAAATAAGAGTTAAACTCAATAGGAATTTGCATGCATATGAAGCTGGAACGACTTGATAGACCAGACCTGAACCCATTGTTGTTCATCTTGTTTGTGTTTTTAAATTACATTTACTTTTTAAGTCCTCATTTCTGACTCTGATGTAATATTAGTGAATTTTAATGAAATTAAATAGATTTTGCGGCCTTCAAAATAAAGCATGAGAGAAGAATTTGGAAAAAAAACATTGCCACACATTTCAAAGCGTTCTCTTATCACCCTTTCTTTGCAGATGTGGCAGGTTTCAGGCTTTGTGCCTTTTTAGTCAGCTGAAATGATTCTGCCCTGTTGTTTGAAGCTTCACTTCTCTTCCATTTGATGTTGGCTGAACAATTTCCCTGCCACTGCCTGTCTCGATGGTTCTTTGGGGTGGATCTTCTGACTGGCAAGCGAACTCAGCATGGCAAGGTCTCAGCCTTCAGTAATGACATGGGTGTTTTAAGGCTACTGAAGACAGAGTAGACAGAGCACAGTGAGGTCATTCCAGCTGCATGGGATCGCTCAGCCAAAAGCACCTAAAATGCCTGTTCATGAGAAATAATTCCCTGGTCCATGTTGGGGCCCAGCAGAGTCTGGGGGAGAGAGAAGCTCTGGGCATGAGAGAGCAACCTTCCCTTCATACCAGCTACAACAGCTTTTCCCAAAAAGCTTGGAAACCAAGGAGTGGGAAGTATCAACCTGAATTTGCAGAGTCTCTTGTTGCCTGTTTTCAGCTCAGCTGGAAAGAAAGGCCCATCGTGGGTCCCAGTACTGTCACCTTTGAGAAGCATCTAGGGAAGGGCAGAGGTCTGACATGTACAAGGGTGGAAGGAGTTAGGAGTGCCAAGGGAGTGAGTGCAGCAGATTGAGGTGCAGGAGGAGGTAAGCACAACAAAGGGGGAAGAAGGAACACGCTGGAGGGAATGTGAGAGAAAAAAGACCAGAGAGGAGGAGAAAGTGGTGGAAAAGACTGGAGTGGAAAATTACTTTGAGAAAGATTGAGAAGTAGAACAGAAACGGGAGGAGGAAACCACAGACGGCTGACCAGTTTTCCTTTAAGAATCGCCAGTTTCTCCTTGTCATTGATGGGAACGTAACAAAACCAGGTGGGGGGTCCCTGACAAGTCAGCCAGCTCCACCACTGAGACCACTATCAGTGTGGAGGGCCAGTTGGCAACTCCAGCTCCTTGAGCTTCCATTTTCCATGACAGTTTGCTATGTATAAGGTGACAGTGATGCTGCCACCTGGAAGCTGTAATTCCCAAGACTTGAGTGTTCAGAGCAGCCAGCAAAGAAGCTGAACTGTAGCCAAGACTGCCAAACTCACACTTTTCCCCAGAAAGGGAAGCCTGGTGCCCTAAGTGTAGTCTTTTCTCATTCTCTGCCTGACTGGAAATGACCAAACCTTTGGCTCCCTGTTATATTCTTCTTCCAAGCAGAGATTTTTGTTCTTTTCCTTTCTTCGAGGTGAAGAAGTTAAATTCCTTGGAATTTCATGAAGGAGAAATACACAGGGGTCAGGCCTGTGGGATTGTTACCTCCATGAAATTCAGGGACATCGTAGTATAGCAGTACAAGCCCTTTTTCCAGAGCTGCGTTTTATTTTCACAACCTCTGTTGCAATACTTGGCACGTTTCATCAGTAATTTATAACACGGTGTGAGAGGACAATGCCAGGTTCGTGTGGGCAGGGGGAGATTTGTTCCTGTACTGAGGGACATCACTCTTAATAAGGTGTGGCCAAGAGACACACCTACAATACAAGAAGGCTGTGTGAGCCCTGAGCCATGTTTGCTGAAGGCAACAGCAGTATTAGTACCTGCAGCTTCCACGGGGATTTAACACAGCCTTGTCTCCTGTAGCCTGGCAATACAGCAAGTTGAACCTCGTCATGAAACTCCAGGAAACCAAGACCATTTCCCATGAGAAGTCTGACCTCTTATCATCCAAGATTATCCTGAAGGATTGCAAGTTTTATGATTCAGACTGCTCTTAATCACACAAGTTCAAAACCGAAACAACCCTTACTGAAATCCAAATACTCGTGTCTGTTTCAGACCAGGAGATCAGGGGTAGAAATCTTGAGCAATGTTTGTGCTGCAGCGCCCGCAGTAAATTCTTCCATTTTAAAACTTGGTGTAGCAAATTTAAGAAGCCGTTCTCTTGTCACTCCTGGCGGTGCAGGGGCTGTTGTAAACTGAGAGACAGCAAAAGTCATCAGTGTGATGGGGCTCAGGAGGCCAAGAGGCAAGAAGACCAGGGCGTGTGATACAGATCATAGTTACAAGTCAGCACCCTCCTCTGTAGCAGGGTCTTTTCTCCACAGAGTTAATGTATCCATATCAGCTAGCTTACAGTTGTGACATCCTTGTAATGGCACTTGTAGTGACGTGGGCAATACCAAAATATGGCAACAGATAAGACAACATCTTTGCATGCTCACTGCTGGCTGGTGAAAGTTCATTGTTTGTTCAGATTAATTGGGTTTCCCCATTGGAACCCAGGTCCAGGTGACTGTTAGGAACGGTCAGTGCTCGATGGATTCACTTAGAGACCTTTTACAATTCCAGCTTCAATGCTTAGGGCAAAAAAAAAAAAAAATGATTGTTTTTTCCCTTCCTGAAATTCATTTGGGTCATTAAGTAACCCAAAGAGTTTGATTTGACTGAGCCTGCTGGTTCTGGTTCGGATAGAAACAAAATTAGAGAAATCTCTGTAATCTGAGAGTGAACAATTTAATAGATTTCCAGCAGTGAAAAGAACATAAGTACCCACCAGGATATTAATTGTCCTGGCAAGATTTTTGACACAGGGAATCAAACCTTGCAGAACTTCATGCGTTTAATCTATACAAATTAAAAAACCTGTGAGTCTTCATGAAGAGTTTGTTGCAGGTGTATCATTATACATTATACTGATTATAATCCTCACTACATTGCCTCGCTCAAATTTAAACTCAAATGCTAAAGTAATCCATGAGCCAGTGAGCTACAGTCAGCACTGAGGTGGGTGAGTTTGTTTTCAGTGAAGCATCTGTGGTGGAGTTCCTGCTGTGCCAGTCTCTTGCAGTGGGTTAGTGCTGCTGCAGCTTGGCCCAGACAAGAGTGTACCATCACCTGTTTTTCACCTTGTTTGGGGGGGAAAGCCAGACATGAATGTATGAATGCCTCTCCCATGCAGCATTAATATGTGTTTCTTTGTATTGTTCCAGGAGGTGCTAGAGCTTGCTTTCTCTATATTGTATGACTCAAGTGGCCAATTGAATTTCATTGCTCCAGACAAGCACGAGGTAAGTCAAGTTCAGAGTATGGAAATTTCTTTGAAGCCATCTTAGCTGGTTTAAGGTAACAGACAGTCTTTGTAAGAACATGAGAATGGGCATCTTGTCCCAGAGTACAGGTCCATCTAAATCAGTGTCACGTCTCAAAACAAAGTGAAAGCCAAGGGACTAGTATAGGAACAAGACCTTCTGCAATCTTCTTGTGTATCTGAGCCACAGAAGAAATGCGATTTGTATTCATACATCAAGGAGCACGTGAGCTCCAAATCAAAGATCAGGATTTCTAGACCCTCCTGAAGTATTCATGACAGATGATCATAGAAGGTCCTCTCTATTGCGTCTCCACAGGGAAGAGTTTTGGAGTGGCTTTGACTTGTAAAAAGATGATGTAAATACCAATAGCAAGGATGAGTGACAACCCCTTCCCTGCTCCCTTCTCTTACTAAAAGACCACAGGAAAACAGACAACATCATTGCCTTTTGAGAGGTGATAGGATTAATTTACCTATTTGTGTGGAAGCACTGGATATTATTCTCTCAAAGATCTTCAATTAAAGGTTTAGCAGAATGCAGTATATTAAAAAAAGAAATCCTTCTTATTTCTAAAGCAGGAAGTGATGATGTTCCACTTGCACACTTATTTTGTGTTATGACATTTGGTCTCAGTTCAGGACACAGTGTTAAGATGATGAACTATGGAAGATTGCATTAAACTGCATTATACTGTAGTGTTAAAAAAGTGCATGAAATTGCTATACAAGTGAAGTGTATTTAGTTATGCTGCTTTAACATCTGCTGTTCTGAACCAAAACCTTCAATTAAATGTTAATTTTAGGAGAGGAAATATGGTTATGCCCATTTGGATTTTCCTGTGGATTAATATTTGAGTATCATTTTCAAGTGTGTCCGTTCTAGAGAAGTATTTGCTGGTCAGTTTCCATGTGAGAGAAAGCAGCAACAGAATCCCAGACACAACGGGCCACTAGAGCTGTCGTTCTAAGCAAAGCGTAATTGTCTTCATCCTCTGAACTGAACATATGTTTGATGGTTTCTGATATAAGTTCTCCAGAAACTGAATTCTAGACTGTTCCAGCTCCTAAGAGCAAATGATCATGAAAACCAACAGTTTTTTCAGCCATTGTATCTCAAATATAGCCAATAGCTGAGTGGATTTTAATGGTCTGAATGTTGCAAACCTGCTACTGCACCCACTGACAGGCAGTAGCAGAGATGCACTAACCCAATTGCTCATGGTTGTGTTAACACACCTGTCACCTTTATTTCTCTTTTTGATCTTCTGCAGCTTCTTTGAAATGAAATTAATATGTTCAAAAAAATGACCAGAGGCAGCTGTCCCTGCTGCCACTTGACAGTTCCCAAATGAAAGTTTTTTAAAGGACATCTTGCTTCCTCTGTACTTTTCCATGGCCTGCAGAAGAGCGAGTTGTGATTAAAGTAGAAAATACAAGTGTTCAGAGAAAGCACCCAAAAGGAAAGGCAAAGTGGAGTGTTGTGAAGCACATGACTCTTCATCAAAGGAAGTGGGGTGCCTGTTGATAGGAGTGCTAGAGTAACAGCACTGTCAGTTTGGGAGATTTGGTGATGACATCTCAAGATTTGGAAAGCTTTATGGCCAGAACCAGGAATGATGATGCTAGTACATGATAATATCAGGTCACACTTGCAAGGTTTTCTAAGTACTTCTCCAGTCCGTGGGGCTGCAACATGGGAATTGAGTGTGTCCTAAAATTAAAAATTGAACTGGGATCATAGGATAATTCTGGTTGTAAAGGACTTTGGAGCTGTCCCCAGTCTGACCTCCTGCTCAAAGCAGGTCAGCAGTGATCTCAGACCAGGTTGCTTGAGGCTGCATCCAGATGGACAAAGCCTGCACAATCTTTCTAGTTCCTCTCTCTTGACTCCCAAGGCAGTTCTTTATTAAAATCTCATTACTGAAGCAGTATTGTTGAGATTTGGACCTCGTTCTTGCACACTTAAGTTTGGCAATTCCCTTAGCCATCTGTTGGAGCCTACTGGTAGCCAGAGGATTCAGTGCTATGAGATCACTCCATTGTATTTGTTTTTCATTTAAATACTAATAACTGGTTTCAACTGCATAGCTAAAAAGGTGGATTAATCTTATCCTTGATTTTCGACAGAGAAACTGATGAGGGAGGCCATAATTAGGTTTCATTGGAGTTTTATGAAAATGAATCTCTAATGAATTAATTTTTCAGTGGCTCTTAGTCTCCTTTGCATATTAAAAAGAAAAAGACTTCTGAATGAATACCTCTGTTTTTTCACCATTTCATTAGGATGTCTCTCTGCTCAAAATGTGCAGCAGTTTAATTAAATACACTTGCCAATATGGAGATTAAAAAGGAAGCCCCTTTTCCAGGCTATTGCACTAATCTGAACTGTGGCCAGAATTTGGTTTCTGTGGGCTCTGAATGCTTTCTAGCCCCCTGGGACTCCTCCCCAGAGAAAGCACTGGCTGTGCTCGCTGAGCAGGTGATGGACGGTTGACGTCGGGGGCTGCATCTGTTGAGTGGATGCTCTGTGCTTCTGTAACCTGAGCTGAGCCTTTCGCCTTTGTGTTCCTTTCCTCATAATGAATTTGGGGAAAACTTTCCCAACGAAAGATTTCAAGTCAATCACAAAAGATTATAGTCTGTTCAAAAATAACTACGTTTCTAGGATAACTTCTTTCTTTTTCCTGATGTTCTACATTCACTCCACAAAAATTGCGAGCTTTAAAAGTCTTCAGTGGCACACTTTTACAGCCTGGAATAGGCAAGCTAAGTTGTTTATTTGGTACTTGTTAGCAGGACAGCCTGAACTCTAGAGTCTCTCCTGTATAGCTGATCTCATGTTAAAGCTGCAGCTTTGCTTGCCAACGCCCTGGGTGAAACCCTCGCTCTGCTACTGTTTTGTCACTGATTTAAATGGGTCGGATTTCACTTTGGATGTTAAAGTGTGTTAACCCGTCCTATTTTTAAAATATGCCCTTTTTCTGGATGAAGACATACCCCAAGAGGGGGGGTTTCTCTCTCTGCCATAAAAATAATTCTTATTTCTGCTGGGGGATGGAGTCAACCATGGCTATCTTTAAACTTGGCGGTATCATGTAGCAAATGGTCAGCTAAATTTAAAATCCATTTTTTGGCATGAAATCCAGCAGAAGTATTTGTAAGATAAAAATGTGGTTACGGTTGATTTAATTTTTCTCCTGCAAACTAGGACACAAATTCATGATTGAAATCTTTATTTTTAGATGACAGCATTTGAGTACTTCTGTTCGTAGTTGAACAAATGGCTTGTAGTAATAAATGGAAGTGACTTACTCAATAGAAGTTGACTCTAGATCAACAGTCTCCCTTGGGTTTGTTGCTGCTTTAAAATGGTTATTCAGCCCATGTTTATCACAAGCTGTCAGCTGTTGAGAAAGATGGCATCTCCTATTAGGAGAAGGTTTTAGAAGGCCAGTTCAGCATTCGCAGCATTTAGTATTAATACCCGAGCAGCTTGGCATTTAATTTTAATGAAGGATATAGCAATATCTGACTGTAGTTTTCACAATATATTATTTCGTGTAAAACAGTGGTAAAGTAGGCATAGATATGTGAGACTGTCTTTGTGCAGGTCAACTGATAGCACTTAATCTGTGGGACAGCAAACCACAGTAAAACTAGAGGATAATACAGGATGTCATACACAAAGAGTCAAGAAGGATTTGAGGGTGGGATTCAGTTCACCTGACTTCACTGTCGTGGAATTAAAAGTTCAGTTAGTGTAAGATAACCAGGCTATTTTAATGAGTACTAGGGAAAGAGAATGAGAGGAGCAAAGGAGATTCATCCAGAGGTTCATTGTCCTAAATTAGATATTGTTCCTTCTTCCATAACTTTTGAAGAATAGTCAACAAGAAGTTTGGAGGAGATAGCGAATTGTCAAACAACTAAATATTGCCTTTTCTTCCCATTTTTATGGAATTTTTTTTCCATTTCTTGAGCAGCTCAGTAAAAACTTGCCTTCTTCATGATACGAGCTAATAAAATGCATCAACCTGATTTTAGATATCTTTGTAAGTCCCTGTGGGAGCAATAACTGTAGAGGACCAGACCAGACAAGCAGTTTGTGTATGAAAATTCTATTAATGATAGTTTTTATCCTTTTTCTGTGCAGTATTGCGTATGGACCGATGGATTGAATGCCCTCCTTGGGAAGGATATGTTGAGTGATCTAACGCGGAACGACTTAGACACGCTGCTCAGCATGGAGATAAAGCTACGCCTCCTTGACCTGGAAAATATACAGATCCCAGATGCTCCCCCACCTATCCCAAAGGAGCCCAGCAACTACGACTTTGTTTATGACTGTAACTGAGGCAGTCACTGAAACTTGCTTTGAAACTGGAAATATATTATAACTGGAGAGATATTAAAAAAAAAGAAGAGTGTGAGGAAAAAAAAGAAACCCACTTTTGCACCTTGGATTTTGGCTTTGGGGAGGGATGTAGAAACAGCTGCATTCCTTCCTGTTCCCTGCATCCCTTTCCTTCCCCATTCCCATCTTCCCCATTGCTCATCCAAATCCACATTGCTTTAATTAAATTGTTAATTGCGGGCCACTGGCCTTGCTTAAGGCAAGGACTGCCAGTAAGAAGCACCCTCCCAAGGACTTTTTTTACATTTTTAATACTGGAATAGACATTCTTAACTAAAGGACGTTGTTACCAAACTGCATGCCTGTGAAACCCACGTGGCAGGGCAGAGGCTTTAACTGGAAGGGGGAGGGGGTTAGGGAGCAGAAGCAGCTACTGTAAGCAGAAGATTTCCCCAGACACTCACCAGAGTCTGCTCACAACTGAATCCAGTGTGATGATGAAATTCCTTCACTGCTTCCCAGTGCTTGCACCATTCGTCACTGTCATTATTCTTCCCACCGTCATCTCAGCTCTTGCCACCAGAACTCCACCCAACAGATTGGCTCCCAGAACGGAAAGTCTGCAGGTTTTTGCTGTACCATACGCTGCAATGCTGCAAGAGCTTTTAACTTCTTTTCCTCCCAGCTCTCACGATAGCCCCACACTAGCAGATCACTCGCACAGACCGTGTATGAAGCCACTAGTGTGCCCCATCCCTGTAGCGTTCCCTAAGCCTCGGTTGCCTCTAAAATTGGCTTGTTGCTATTTGAAGTGGTTTTTATTTTCTTGGTCCAAAGTTCAACAGTAATTTTCACAAATGAATTACAACTGCCAAACATCCAGGTTTACATTGTTGTCATTGCTACAGTGTTAGAAACTTGCAAGGGATTTTTTTTGTACGGGTTCTAATTTTTTTATTTTATTTTGCCAAACAAATATATTTAATGAAAACTAATTTCATTGTGAGTACTTTTGGGGAACAATATTTTTACTTAATTTCCATTTGGAACATTTGCCCTGAAGGGAAAAAATAATATTTCCCTTCAACTTCACTGTTGAATAAAAATCTGAGTTGTGATGATTCTTGGAACTTTGTTTTTCTTCTGAAGTTGTCTTTTATTCTTTATGGTTCCTAGTAATTCTAAGTGTTTGGTACAAAGGGGAGAGGGAAAAGTGGAACCTTTCTTATCCGAGTCTGATTTAACTTGTTTGTTTGTGGCGACAAGGATGAGATGCATCCAGAGGTCTCCATTGCCATGGTTACAGGAGCCTTCCTCTGAGAAGGGCCCTTGTGAAATCCAAAATCCCAGCATACTGATGTGCTCATGATCAATTCAAGGCTGCTGCCTTTCCTGTGTTTGCTGGAGCAACTCCCTTCCTATATTTCCATTTCCTCCATCGAGGGTATTTAAGGCTGCAGTGTATTTGTATTAGGAACATCTGAGCTTTGCAGGATGGTTTCCCTTCATCCTCATGTTTTTCTAGGTATTTCACGAAGTTCAGTATCTCTCACTCAGAGGTGCTGGGTTTAGATCTAGAGGGACCTGCCAGCCCTTGCCCTCCCACCACACATGCTGAAGATAGATGTTTAACTGTGTGAGTTCCTCTCTTGCTCGGACCCAGCTGAAAAGGACTGTGAAGGGGGTATTATCAGAGCTTGTGCGAGTGAGAAACCCGCATGGTGTAGTTCCCATTCTGACAGTCAAGACTTCAACTGAGGTGACCTTTGCTCCATCCAGATGGCTCTGGGGCAAATATCCTGACTGATAATCAGAACATTGTAGGAATTCAAGCATGAAGGTCTCAAGGAAGATGCCTTCTTGAATCTCTGCTTGCAGTATTTTATTGAGACCGTAGTCTAACAGAAGATACAAACTGGTTTAGGTGGCAATGGATGGTAAAGTAAGTTAAAAGAGACTCGGAGTTAGATGCAGAGCCTTGTCAGACTATAGCAAAGGTAATCCTGGTCAGGACATAGCGGAAGCAAAACCACTGCCTGCCACGGGGGGATTTTGAAGGGGTGCCAGGGGTGAGAGGTGGAGGTAGGAACATGTTTCTTTACAAAACACAGATGCTGCCTCTTACCTTCACGCAGACAAAACTTGGAGCAGAACAGAGAGCCTGAGTTGTTTTATTAGTTTCCCTGATCCAGCTGGATGGCTTGGCTGTGCATAACCTTTGCTTTTTATTTACAGATTTCAGAGTTGGTGCTTCGTTCGGATGGGTATTGCTTTGCTAGCAAAAGAAGCACCTTTCACTCCTAAGCGATGAGAGCCAAACAAATGCTGCCGGCTCAGTGGCAATCCGGTGCTGAGGTCTTAGCAGGAAGGCATCTGTGTGACAATCAGGAAGGAGCAGACATTCAGAGCACTGGGCAGGGAGTGTTGACCTGCTGGAGGGCAGGAGGGCTCTGCAGAGGGATCTGGATAGATTGGAGAGATGGGCTGATTCCAATGGGATGAAGTTCAATAAAGGCCAAGTGCCAGGTCCTGCACTTTGGCCACAACAACCCCATGCAGTGCTACAGGCTGGGGACAGAGTGGCTGGAGAGCAGCCAGGCAGAAAGGGACCTGGGGGTACTGATTGACAGGAAGCTCAACATGAGCCAACAGTGTGCCCAGGTGGCCAAGAAGGCCAATGGTATCCTGGCCTGTATCAAAAGTAGTGTGGCCAGCACGGNAGGACAAGGGGGCACGGGCTTCAGCTCTGCCAGGGGAAATTTAAGTTGGATATTAGAAAAAAATTCTTTCCAGAGAGAGTAATCAGGCCTTGGAATGGCCTGCCCAGAGAGGTGGTGGATTCACCGTCCCTGGAGGTTTTTAAACTGAGATTGGACGTGGCACTGAGTGCCATGATCTAGTAAACTGACTGGAGTTGGACCAAGGGTTGGACTTGATGATCTCAGAGGTCTTTTCCAACCCAATCAATTCTATGATTCTATGGCAAAAACCCTCCTCAGGGGGACAACATGAGCACGAGAGAAAGATTGAACTTGCCTCCTCCACTAAGGTGAGTGCCCCAAGAGCCCGGGGGAGGTGGTGGGAGAAGAGCTGGCAACCCAGCCTTTGTTTCCACCAACACCTCGTGCCCATCCACACTGCGCTGAGGCACATCAACACCCCTGGGGCAGCACAGGGCTCCTGAGCGTGGGTGGCCAGCAGCTGGCCCTCTCCTTGCGCAGCAGTGACCCAGCCCATCAGCCTCTCTCCTGCCATGGGTGGATGCAGCCTGACTGAGGTGCTCCAGCTGTGGGGCTGGATGGATACCACAGCACTGCTGCGTGGCTCTGTCTCCCTGCCTCCTACAGCCCTACCCCAACTCCCTACATGGCCTGGCACTTTGTATGGGTTCTGCGTCGTGTGGGACAGTCACACGAGCAGGGATGCTAAATTTGTATCTGCCCACGTGTCCCACCCTGCCATAAGAAAGAAGAGGCTGGAGAGATGCGTTGGCGTAATAGCCCTTGTAGCTATTTTGGAAGCACTCCCACAGCAGCGTGAAAGGCCGTGGCACAAAGAAGAATTCTGTTTCTAGAGCTGTCATACAGCCTCGCTTCATCAGTATGAAATAAAGAAAAAGAAAAGTTAAATGATGAACAAATATCCCACTGCTTCCCATTCTTTAGAAGAAAAAAAAAAATTGAGAATGAAATGGCAAATTCATTTGCTCATGCTGTTGTGTTCCGGAAAGGCTTTTAAGTCTTCGCATTCAAGGAGATGCAGCAGGAAAAAGGATTGCTATTGAAGTTTCTTGTATAATTTCAAAACATTAAGTGGGTAATTGCTTGTAAAAGCCATAAAGGGGAGAGAGAGGAAAAAAAAATCAGTCTAATTTTAGCTACTGTTTTGGAAATGGCTTTGCTTTTGAAAGTTAATATATTCTTTAACCAGAAAACCTGAATCAAGAAAAATATGTATCTTCTTAAGTCAACTGCTTGCTCTGCTTGTAGGGACAAGGAGAAGAGCAGCAGTGCTAAGTAATCCTGCACAAAGCAAGCTATGCATCAGAGAAACGGGGTTTTCATTACTTTTTTTTCAGAAGCAATTCCTTTTTCATTGTGGAGAACTCTTTTATTACACCTTACAGCTTGCATGAAAAAATAACACCCTCATGCAAAGTGACAAGTAGGTACTGACTCTCTCTTGTGTTGCAAAATGATCGTGCAAACTCCTGATTACTTTATTTGCAAAATCCTCTGGTGTCTTCATGCCCTATCCAGAACTGCATTTTTCTTGCCCAGGGTGCTTGTCATTGATGTTTCTCTGCCATCAGTTGTCCCTGTTAATGCAGGCATGTCACGTGTCCTCTCAGCAACCCTGTAGCCCACCAGCTGTCATCACACAGGCTCTGGCCAGCTCTTAAAAGAGTGAGGCATGAAAGAAGAAAAGAACCCCCTTCCTGGCAGGGGAAGATGGAGAGAGGGGTATGGGCATGAAACAGCCCTGTAAGTATCTTCTCTTTGGTTGCTTGTCATTGCACTGGACTGCAGTGGTTAGAGGTGGCTCTGATGCCCCCAGCTCTGCCGTGGTTCAGGGTGTTAATCCTGAGCAATAGCCAGCAATGGAAGATGCTGGAAGGAGAAGGACGCTCTTGTATTGTCATATCTCCCCCTTCTCTCTTTTGTTGCTGCTGCACTGACAAGTAAATGGTGTTAGCTTCACTGTCATATGAAAGTCATTCATCTAAGGAGCATAATAAGATTAATGTAAGATTTTATCCCCTTCTTGTCCCATTCTTCTTGAGAATTTAAAATAAAGTAAATCTAGCCCTTGCTGACCTGGGGTTATCTTAGCTGTCTGGAATACTGGCATCTGACCTAAGAAAAGAACCCTTCCCCTTACAGTGCCATCCAAGAGGTAAAGATAAAATCCTTGCAAACTCTGGAAGACATTCATAGGGCAGAATTTGTGTTGCACCGCTGGCTGAGCTGTCAGTGCTTTCCCCAGAGCTTTCTAAATCAGGATGAGACTTGCTCAGTGCTCCCTCCCTCCCTAGATGATAATCATATTTGAATATTAAACATCCACATGGCTTACACGAGTTCCCTGATTAACAAAGCACTTACCCATGCAGCAAAAGATGCTTGATTTCAGTTTGATAAACACACACCTAAATTTTGGTGGGTGCTCATGGACCTGGCCAGATCAGGGCCTGTGTGAGCAGGAAGGCAATTCTGCCCGTCACTGAGTTTTCACTATGTGTTTGGATGCCATGCAAATAATGACATTTTTGTCCGATGTGTAATTGGATTGGGTACCACTGGTTACTTCAGGAGACTGAACAAGATGCCATCTGATTATTCAATGTCACTCCTGCTTCACACGCCTTTGGGACTGAACACAGAGGTTAAAGAATTGAAACAGGAACCCTTTCTGTATGAAATCAGGCTGAAACTTGAGAAGAGCATGACGTCAAACGCACAAGTTTGTTAGGGCAAGGACAGGCATAAAATGGATGTTGGAAGAGCCATGAATTTTTATAGTAAGGTGATTTCAAAGTGCTGAGTCAGGGAGTGCTGTCCTGCGGCATGCTCATGAGGGCAAGGTTAACAAGTATTGGAGACTGCTTCAAACTCATCTAGTGACATATTTACACTTTATTTTCACTTCTTGCTGGGACACCTTGAACATCACTGAAGGGCAGAGCTGGTCTGGTGATGCTTAGCTTGCATGGACAAAGGAAACCTCTCATTAGCCATCCTTCTCCAAGTGGAGGGGTTGCTGTTGGAAGCAGGAGAGTTTTCTGAGCTGATGTTTTTTTTCAGCACAGAGCTTCTCAGCTTTGCTGTAGCAACCTCACTGAAGATGCTATGTGGAGAGCAGTAGCTGTTGTGGGTTTATACTCTCTTGGAAGAGCCAAACAAGCCTCTCATGTTGGGAGGTTCATGCAAACACTCTCTCATCCTATTTGCCTCTTGTTCATAGACCATCTCCTGTAAGATGGGACCTATGGGACAGCCACAAAGCTGGGTGACACAGAGCTGTGTGTTCCATGCAGAGGAGGAGAGGAAAAAGAGACGCCTAATATAGGTTTGCCAAGGAATGCAAGCAAGGGCAGGCAAGAAAGCCTGTGACATTTTAAGGATCTGTCTTGAATGACTTTATTTCTGTTGTCATTAGAGGATTTTGCAGCTTGATTGAGTGCCATAGTCAAATTCTCCCTTGATGAAACCTCATGAGTCTAATTTTAATCTTGTAGGCAACATGGTGTTTCAGCCTAAACTGATTATGTTTTGGGATTCCTCTGGGTTCTCCTAAGGGAGAGGGAGGCTGGTTCTCTTTTGTTTATAAGAGGCAGCCTTTTTCTGTGAGGTATGTCTGTATCCTCTCAGTTTCTCTTGAAATGCCTCAGATTGAATATCCCCTTCCCACCTACCTCCCCCAAGGGGTGAAGGCACCCTGGAGGATCTTTGCTGTCCCACCAGCAGGCCACATGCAAGTGGGAGGCTGAGCCTGTGGGACTTCATTCCTTGCCAATTAACAGGGAGTTTGTGTTGGGGTAGTTTTTGAAGAACTCGGGAAAAGTCTTGTAGGAATCTGCCAGGCTCCAAAAGGAAAGTCTTCGGTAAATGCTGAAAATGAGGACCCGAGGATGCAGGCATTGTGCAAAGCTGCTGACTGCTTGCATCCTTCCCAGTGGAAAATGGCTCGTCTACAGGGTTTTCCCAGAGCACAGCTTCCCTCTCCCTCCCCAAGCAGCAGAAGCCTGGTGCATTTGGAAAGGCTTGGAGATGCGAGCAGAGAAACATGTGAAAGGTTTCTGTGCCAGGAGTATGACATTTAAAGAGCACCAGTAGGATTATTTCAGCTGTTTTTCACCCGCTCAGGTCCCTCTGCACGTCTCTTGACTCACAACATCCTCTGTTAGTCTCTGACATCTCTCAAAACCTTAGGTTGCCCCTTTCTCTCCCCAGGCTGAGGTGGGTACAGTGGTACACTTATCCCTCACTTGATTTATCCCAAATAGTCAAAGTACAACCAGCCAAGCTGGCTTTCTCATAAGCCTTTGTCTCACGTGTTTGGTTCTCTCATTTCCAGTACAGTTGGAGGTCCACTGAAAACGGAGGCTGGGGCATTAAAATTGTGGGTGCTTCTCCAGCACCTGATAAGGTTGTTTTAGCCCAAGTTTTTCCTTCAGTGAGGACCTTTACCGATTCCTTTACAATGATCTTCATAACACCATTTCTGAGCCTCCAGTTTCTCATCAAATCTAATGTCTCACAGGTGGATGCACACACACAAACACGTGCACGCGCACACACACACAAAGGGTGAAAGTGCCCCAGTTCCCTTTACCCAGGAAATCCATCTGAAACTAGCACATGTACAGCTTGGCAGTGTCAGATGCTCCAGTGGGCAGCATCCAAGTGAGAGGGGACAGAGGAGCTGCTGGCTGGAAGGTTCGTGGGACTGGATGGGAGAGGATGTGAGGAAAGGAGGTTGGGGCAACATGAAGGAGACCACCGAAATTATTGTATACCTGCAGACACAAAGATGAACTGAGGACAGCAGCCTCATTTTAGATGGTCATTATTATTTTGAACCAAGGCTATTATGCCTTGTGGAAGTGCCCCGTTGGCATGGGTGGGCTGCATCATTGTGTTTTCATCACCTTGAATGCCCTGGCAGAAGCAGCGCGGTGCCAGCGTGGGTGCTCCACCCAGCAGAAAGGCAAGGGGACCACTGGTGGGATGCTGAGCTGGCCAGGAAAGTGGCAGTGGTTCTGTTGGAAAACGCCACCGAAGGAAGGTTTAACACATACAAAAATGGTGGGAATTTAGCTGAATTAGTGTTCCAGGTCCCTTTCGGAGTTCTAAGATTTAAAGTGCCATAAAAATTAGTAATTGAAACTAAATGTTTTCATGAGTTTTTTTTTGTTTGGTTTGGTTTTGGGTATTCAGTTGGGTTTTTGAGGGGTTTGTTTGTTTGTTTTTATCTTTGACTTCTATTGGAAGAAGCCAAACTGCAGCAGCCTGGATACCCTCTGCAGATGAGAAATTCTGGCCTTTGTGCAGCCCTAGAATCTCCTCACCAAACCTGCGTGGCCTGAGGAAAACCATCCTGCCTGGCCATAGGACTGACTTGCAGCAGAAAGGTACATTTAACATCTCCAGCCACAGTAACTCACACAGAATGAATGGCACTATTTTCACCTAAATACATTTCTGATAAGCTGATTTGATGAAAACAGCAGTCCAAGCCCCCGATCGTTGTGGCGTACACAGGAGTGGCTGCAGCCCTGAGTCAAAGCTGTCCTTGTGATGAAAAAAAAACAAAACAGGGAAGGGAAGGGAAGGGAAGGCAAGGCAAGGCAAGGAAAGGCAAGGAAAGGAAAGGAAAGGAAAGTAAAGGAAAGGAAAGGAAAAGAAAGGAAAGGAAAGGAAAGTAAAGGAAAGGAAAGGAAAAGAAAGGAAAGGAAAGGAAAGTAAAGGAAAGGAAAGGAAAAGAAAGGAAAGGAAAGGAAAGTAAAGGAAAGGAAAGGAAAAGAAAGGAAAGGAAAGGAAAGTAAAGGAAAGGAAAGGAAAAGAAAGGAAAGGAAAGGAAAGTAAAGGAAAGGAAAGGAAAAGAAAGGAAAGGAAAGGAAAGTAAAGGAAAGGAAAGGAAAAGAAAGGAAAGGAAAGGAAAGTAAAGGAAAGGAAAGGAAAAGAAAGGAAAGGAAAGGAAAGTAAAGGAAAGGAAAGGAAAAGAAAGGAAAGGAAAGGAAAGGAGCAATTGCCTTCAGTGGTTTGGTTTGATTTTAATCAAACCAAAGTCACTTGTGAATTCCCAGAATTGAGGAGGCTTCTCAGCAATGGGCTTCTGAAGACAAGTTCTTGGATTGAGCTAATTAGTCAAGTGACTGGCGAGTATTCATTCAGATCACCCTGGCTGGAACAAAAAGAAAGTGCTGTGGATTTAATAAATTTGCTCATGCAGAGCAAAGAAATTAAGCGCAGCCAGCAGCAGCACTGTGGTCAGCCTGGACCCGAGCACAAACACCCTGCAAGCTGTCCTTTCTACCCCAGGGTGGACAGCAAGTACCTACCATGCCAGGCAAGCCCTTGCCAGAACAGAATTGACACCTGCACTTTTCTAGTGCTTTACACAGTGTAATTTCATGGAGGTTTCTACAAGGACAAGGACAGGCAAGCCTGTCAAGCAGGCAGGAGGTGTGGGGCAGGAATTGCTTCCTTCTCATGTTTTGATGAGGCTTGATAGCCCCTCGATGCTCAGTTTTGCAGGGACAGAGCAGGGTACTGCTACAGCACCCTTTTAAAACTGATCCCCCACCCAGGCAGAGGCACCGGCAGATATTTTGGCAAGATGCCTTGCTGGAGAAAAGGCAGTTTGAATGGCTTTGCACTGTCTTCCTGGCACAGTAATTCCTCCATGAGGGCTGAAAAAAGTGGCTTTGCCTTGTGGGAGACACCCCCGGGCACCGGATGGCTCCCCAGTCATGCTGTTGGGTGGGGCGGCTGTCTAGGAAAGTCATCTTGTGGGAACAAGTAGTTCCTGATGTTGTCAGCATCCCTGTGGTGTGGGAGCCCCTCACACCCTGTGCCAGGTCCAGGAGCCCAAAGGTGGCAACCCTCTCTGCAACCCTGTAATTGCTGGATGGGGCTCAAGCTGCACTTTCCACACTGTGAAGAGAAGGAAGGCATGTCTGTAATTGGCCAAGTTCCTGATGGAAATTAGTATCTTAGTGCTACTGGGACCATCTTGTCTTACTAACAGCATATCAGGGCACCCAAGATGCTGTAGGAACACAATTTTATATCAAGTATTGAAACAGGAAAAAATTGTGGTATGGTGAGATGAGAACTTGTAGGTGTTCCTCATTTATTAATGGACTGATGATTCTCTTGCTGACACATTAGCACATCAAAAAGGCATTTCCCAGCCACTTGAACATGTTAGTGAATGCCGATTTCCATCAGCCTTCTTTGCCATTATCCGACTTCTGAAAACTGCTGACACAGGCTCCTGTGGTCAGCCATCCCTGTCTCCCAGCCAGGCTGGTAATGCTCTGGGTCTTCTTCCAAACACACTGTCTCTTTTTGGGAGATAGGTATGCTTATCTTCAAGAAATGAACTGCATTAATAAATTAAGAGAGGATTTCATTCTACAGTTACAATGAAGATAATAAATACTCATCTCTGAAAGACAGAGGTGGATGTGAGGATGATAAAACCGGTGTGCCAGAATGAAGGAACAGGTGCTGAATAACTCATGAAGAGGATTCTGGGATTTAGTAATGGCATTGGGAAATTTAATGTCTTGCATGAACTGTTCCCTGCAAACAGAGAATAAAGTCCCATCAGTTCCCCTCCGGTATGAGCACAAAGAATAGCTCCCAGCAGTCTGTCACACTTGGGACAAATGCAGGATTAATACGTTGTGGTTTGTGTTGGCCTTTACTGTTACCCTCCTCATTGTCCTCTGAACCTCCAGGGGATGGGAAGGTCTTATTAATTAATTCTCCTAATTCAAGCACCTGTGGCTGATTTATACTCAGTCTAGGGCCTGATACTGCAGGGCAAGAGCTGACTTTTGCGAGGTGCATCGCATTCCAAATCCCCAGCAGAGGGGAATTACTGGATCTTATGCTGCAACATAAGCAGCAAGAGCATTTGGAAAAACCTCTGCTGGCTTTTCCCCGGTGTAGCTAAGACATGGTGTTTGTTGCTCATCAGTGCTGCAGATTCAACTCAGCCAAAATTCACCTTCTAGGGATGGATGTGTGCTTGGTTTCATCCATGGGTGACAGCACGATCTGGAAGAAGAGCAGAGAAAATTATGTCAGGAGGTGCAGGGGATTTTGCTGCTTGAGGAGGCCAAGGATGAATCATCCCTCTTGCCAGCATAGGCAGAGATGTGGTCTTTTGGCAAAGGCTTCAACTGGTCCCCACCAGCTCTTTCAGCTTAGTGTGCCCTTTCCCCAGAGCCTCTGCAGTGAGCAACCTGCTTCTAATGCAGGAAACAGTTCATCCTAGCATTTCACGGACAGGGACTGACACTGTGGTCTTGTACCTTTATTTCAGGGGGTACCACAGTGCTGGATTACACCTGGGAAGCTGAGGGGCCAAGCAGAGGACACACAAGTGGGGCCACAGCCAGGGTTTGGTGGTCTCTGCCCTCCCCAGACAATGAGGTCAAGTAGGGGTGATGGATAAGCCATTCAGTGGGTCACAGCACCTTTCCCACTCACAGCTGAATCACCAAAAAAATAAAGCGCTCAAACAATCAGGCAATATTTTAAAATGAACTGTTACAATAAGCCCTTGTCCTGCTGAGATCGTAGCTCCTGGGCTCGTTCTGCCACTTAACCTCTTCTCTGCTGGGGGGGATGAGCCCATGCCCAGGCAGGGTCTCTCCACCCCTTCATGCACAGCTTTCCTGCAGGGATGACCACACTGTGTCTCTTCCACCCTGGGGCACAATCCTCCCACAGCCAAGCTCAGCAAACCTTGCCAAAGACATTTAATGGAGAAGCTGGTCTCCCACTGCCAGGTTCCCTGCACCAGAGCAACACCCCTCTGCTGTGAGGACTGTGCTCTGGGATGGACAGCAAAGCGTCCCTTGCATTGCTCAGGACAGTGGCTGAAGTAAATTAACGTTTTTATTTATATTTGTCTATCTAGTGTGTGAGATAGAGAGAAGTACAAACAGCCACGAAGATGACATTTACTTGTTAGGACCAAAACTGACTTTTAAAATTGAAAAGAAATACTGCCAAGCCCTGCAAGTTGAAGGCTTATTCCTTGAAATGCACAGAAAAGTGTTTCAAGATTAATTGTCCTTTTGAATCTCTATTGAATCTTTCTTCTTGTATCGCAGAGATGCCAAAAAAAAATCCATGCAAGCAGTCAAATTAAATATTGCAGATAGATAAATTAAGAGAGAACATATTTTTTTTCTTTAGTGAAAGAAGGATGTGCTTCCTTTTTTATGGTTTTTATGGGTTTTTTTTTCTCTTCCTCTAAATGTGATGGAAGAAATGTCTTTCCAGCCAGGAGCCTTTTCTGCCAGGATGTATCTGGTGTGTGTGCATGCGTGCGTACACGGGGAGTGTTCTTTTGGCTAAAGCAGGCAGTAATTCTGCCTGTCTCACTGCCCACCTCTAAAAGGCTGAAGGCACATATTCATGTCACAGCAGCATTGCCCCGCACTGTGTCCCAAGTGCTCCCAACAGAAGTGAGCAGCTTTAAGGAATGCTGAGAGCCACAGCTACCCGTGTCCTGGGAATAGGAACCTGTGTTCTGATTTATCTTGGCGAGAGGGAGGGAGTGATTAATTTTCTCTCGGGTACAGCAATCTCCTACCATCAGATACGCTTTCCTGACGTATCAGCCTGCCTTCCTAGGGCCTGTTTGCTCACCATCTGCTCTGGGGGGAGTGACAGGCACCCTGAGAAACGCTGAATGGTGGCTCACCAGCAATGTGTAGGAGACACGCCAAACAGCCCAGACCTCTCGGGCAAGGGAATGCCCCTCTGACTTTGTCTCCTGGTGCTCCTCTGAGAGCTACAGCTAACCATGGAGGATCCATTGTGACACAGAGCATCCTCCCTCTTGCACCCTGCGTAGAATTGTTTAGCATCCCTTAGCATTGAAGGAAACAAGCCCACTATGCTTTAGTGAGGTGGGTCCTCCTCGGGAAGGCAGAGGAGCACCAATGATGCCATTCCAGGCATTGTGTACAGGCACAGCTGGGGCTTGGGAGCCCACGGAGCTGCTGGCACTCTTGGCAGTGGCAGGATTGGGTCATCGAGCCTGATAAATACAGGCAGAGAGCTTTAGTTAAAGGTTACCGCTTACCTTCATCTGCAGTGACTGTAGTTATTTTTGATAATCATCAAAAGAAACTGGATGTAGGATTAAAGCAAAGGAACGATCTAGACACATGAATTATGAGTTTTGCATCATGAATTATTGCCTAAAATAGCATGAAGCACCAAATACATCTAGGGCAAGTGTGCTTTAGTTTTGAAGGGCTGGAAATGACACTAGCTTTGGGGAAAAGAAATAGTTTCTTTTTATATCTCAAAAAAAAAATGCAGCAACTTTCCTTTGCCTTTTTGCCGTAGAATAGTTCCTAATCTCTTTACACAACTTTTGACACAGCGATGCCTCTGGGGTTTGTCTGCTCATCTTGAAAGGCTCCCCTGAGATTTGATTTTCAGAAGGTCAATGCTAAGCATTTGGCAAACCCCAGCTGTCACCAGGGAAGCAGAGAACCAAACAGCAAGACACCCAAACCCAGATGGTTACTTTTGGGCAGGAACATGACTGTATATTTCCTACTTCTTCTCTCTTCCTCATTGCTAAATGCCCAGGAACTTGCAATATGTCATAATTAAAACTTCTTAACCAGCTTTCATGGTTTCCACATCAGAGCTTTGGGAAGGAAGACTTATGGAGGACTTTCAATGAATTTGGCTGCAGAGGACTATAGAGGACAAAAAGGGGAAAGGCTTGGGTGCCCACCTCTCACCAGTGAAACACACCAGTGAAACCTAGGCACCCAAATCATTCAATAGCTGCAAAAATAACTTTATTAGCCCGGCTGGGGCTCTCAGACTTACCCTACAGGGTGTTAACCAGAGACATGCTCATGGGAAATCTTCTTCCAGGCTGTGACCCACTTCTGCCCCAGCCCAAAAGAAACTTTGGTCTGCTGCCTGCCCAGCTCCTAATACAAAATGAAATTCCCAATCATGCACATTATATCTTTTATCTGGACTTTTACCAACACCACTCTCGCTGTATCACTCAGAGCGGAGATTGTTCAGGCTCCCCGCTGGGGACCTGCGGCACCACCACGGCACAGAACGGAGCACACCCAGAGACTGCAAACAGAGACCCTCCAATGTGCATGGAACAGATTTGGGCATACCCAGCTATACAATTATTGTCATTTCAGCTTCCCGAAAAACCTTTCTTGGCATCTGATCACTGCTAAAAGTGACTGCTTGTTTGTGTTCAGTTCAGAGCCCGGACGTCTCCAGAACATACCTGGTTTCTTCCTTCGCTTTATGTGATGGGAACGTAGTGGAGAGTGACAGACTTGCTGCTGGGGTGTTTGTCTGCCACATTTTTGTGAGACTGAGAGAACTGCATTTTGTTTGGTCCCCAAAATGCATTTTAGCTTACTCATGCTTCCAGAAGTGATGGAGAGGCTCCCTTTTCCTTTAGGTGGTACAGTTCAGAGAGCGAAAGTCTCTCGGGCCCCACTTTGTTATCTTTTGGACATCGTGTTAGAACAAGGTGTTTACTCAGGTCTTTTCATTTTGAGAAACTACTCCAATGAAGGGAAGGAGTTTTATTGGATGCTATTTAACACCCTCAAGCTTTGTTGCTAATTTATGTTGGTTGCTTTAAATACACATGAACGCTGAGGCAAAATGATGAACGGTGGCGAACAAGTAATGGGGAGGAAAAATCCACAAATACTCCAGTGTTAATGTGTTTTCTAAGCCTAGAAGATAGGGAAGATACTACTTCTGTGTCACGCTTCAGCAAAACCCTGGGTTATATTCCTGACTCCTCTTTCTTCTTATCCTCTGGTTATACAGCAATCACTCTATATTATTTATTTAGGCAAAGAAAAGAGAATCCCTGCTGTGGTGACCAGCAGCTTCATTTAAATACAAATTAAAAATTATTAAAAAACAATAAAAAAGGAAAAAAGGGACAGGAAAGCCTGAATCGTGCTTTTTTGTGGCTGTGGTCATACCTGTGCAGATAAAGGAGATGAGTCCAGCATCAGCAGCCTTGGAGTCCTTAATTTTGGAAGACAGATTGATTTGCAAGACAGAAGATTGCCTGCTCATTTTGCCTGAACAATTTACTTGGGTAGATTTTGCTAATGCCCATGCCTATACCCCTCATATTTAAATAACCTTGTACTAAGTATATATGAGGGTTCAAAAAGGATTCCATAACTCACCGAAATATATTACAGCTCTTTTTTTATGCATCCAGAGCAAGAGCAGAAAGACATGGGAAAGGTATTAGAAGACAGTGAACATTTATCTGAAATGCAATTTATATTTCATTGAATCGGCTGAAAAGGAGCGTGGAAGGCCAATAATGAGTGAGGGAGGCAGGCAACCATCCCACTGCACACAAAGGATGGTGTCTTCATGGATGATTTAGTGGCTCCAACATGTGTGGAGGAGCCGGAGACCAGGCAGAAATATTCTGTGTTCAGGGCACAGCTTGAGTCAGGGCAAAAAAGCAATGTGGTGCCTGCTTTCTCTCTTGCTTAAAGTTTGACGGTCCTTGTGCCGCTGATTTTGATTCTCCTGGGGCCATTCCTCATTGTGAAGGCAGAAGTCATGCCTGCCTTCTCCAGGTTCAAATCTCTTCTGGGATGAATCAGATTAGCATCAAGCCCCAGCTGCTCACCTTACATCATCCCTCAAGAAGGGGACTGAACAAGCACTGTTGTGTTTAACTGAGTATTTTCCCTAATACTCTAATTTCTGCAATAGGCCAGAAAAAAAAATGAAGATGCAGCTCTGAGTCTGAAGCTGTAAAGAGCTAAATCTGGGGGATGCCCAGACAGAATAAGGAAGCAGAAAGAAGGATGAAAGGTATTCTGAATACAAAGCCATTTTGGAGAGGCATGTTTCTGTGTTATGGTGAGGTGGCTATGAAGAGTGGTAGATTAGACCTGCTGCCCATGTCATCTTCTCATATATATGCAAGACTAAACCACTGTTGTCTGACATCAGCATAAAATCTGATGCAAGTAAAAAGACAGACAAGTGCAAATAAGCTCTCCATGACTTTTCAGCAATAGAGCAAGGTAAATTGTGACAGGAGAGGTTTAAATTGGATATTAGCAAAAATTTCTTCATGGAAAGGGTTGCTAGGCATTGGAACAGGCTGCCCAGGGAAGTGGTGAAGTCACCACCCCTGGGGGTATTTGAAAGACACGTGCCTGTGGTGCTTAGAGACATGGTTTAGTGATGGATTTGGCAGTGCTGGGTTAACGGTTGGAGTTCATTATCTTAAAGGTCTTTTCCAGCCTAAATGATTCTATGATTCTGTGGTCTGAAATGTGAAGTATCAAAGGCCTGACCTGATGCCTGAGTTTGGCTTGTCTGTATAAGACTAGGTTATCGGGGAGATCAGTGCAATCCTTACTGACTGTATCCTCAACCTTGGCTTGTTGGGTTAGTTGATGTACAGTCCTCCAAGTGCTTTGAGTCCTTTCATACAGCCTGACTTCTCCATAAAGCATGAAAACTCTCTACATGGCTGGCTGACCAGTGACTTGCTTGATCAATATTTGAAAAATCAGCCTGTGCTGCCCTTGCATATTCACCCGTGGATGATGGATGGCCCTGCAGGGCCATTTGCTGATGGAAACTGTCCAGCTCACCTGCAGGTCTTTTATTATGGAAACAAATCAGTGAAACATCTCTTTAAAAAGGCAACAACAAAAAATAAAAATCCCCCACCCTGTTACTGAACTGCAAAGTGCCTCCACAGTACTTATGTTGTACAGGTACCATTTCTGAGTGCAGAAGTCCCAGTATAAGCCTCAAGTAATATGTGTAAATAATTTTGTGAACTTTGGTATGTGCTAAAAATGCCTTCAATAACATTTACCACTTTTTCCTAGCCCAAACACTGGGAATAATTATCTTTTATTTACCGATGTTCTGTGTCGAGATCAAGAGGCTGTTGAGCTGCATTTCTTTTATTTGTGTTACCAGAGGAAAGATCAAATGGCAAAAACCCATAATCAAAAATTTAGCTTTCTTCTTCTTTAATGTTGTGATGCTCCCCTTTTAAAGCACTTATAACCCGACAGCACCTGGGCTAAGGTTTCCCACCTCCCACCACCTGCCACAGCTTCAATCAGGGCCAAACCAGGAGCCTGAAAGGGGGTTACATTTCTGACAGAAACCTGATAAGGGGTTACATTTCTGACAGAAACCTGATGCAATCATGGCAGCGCTGCAGGGATCGATGCCATACACTGCATTCTGGCTTGCCCAGCAGACTGCTAGCTATTTAGGGCAAAGCAATAATCACACTGAGTTGGTAATGCTTGGATCTGACTTCTTTGGGATTTAAATGAGTACCCAAACTGCAGGGCAGCAGCACAGAGTCTGTCCCAGGCTTCCTGACTTTTATTTACAGCTGGCTCTGGTTGACTCTCTTATCTAAGGCCTCTAACAAGTCTTTCTAATTAGTCCTCTCTCAGTAATATTGCCACACTGTCTTGCTCCTTAATTGTCAGGGTTTTTTGTCTAGGTAAGAGCAAGAATTAGGTCTTCTTTAGATCTGAGAAGGCCCCCAGCTGTGCCCACACAACTCAAACTACAAAATCTATGTTGATAAGGTTACTTCTGGATTTGTAGTGTCATCTGCACACAGTAAGAACACAACAGCCAGGTTTGCTTTTCTGCACTAATACCAAGCAACTAAGGAAATGTACTGCATCGCCAATGATCACAAAGGCACAGGATCATTGCGTTTGAAAAAACACTGTAAGATCATCAAGTTCAACCATTAACTCAGCACTGCCAAGTCCACCACTAAACCATGTAGGGCTCCACATAGCCTGTAGTGAGAAATACACTTTGAGGGTGCAGTTCATCTGATCTCTGCTTCGCAGAAAAGCATCTTCAGTAGAAAATCCAAAGTCACCTTCTTTGGCCAATCCTAACAGCCAGGTCTTCCCAGAGGTGCACAGCCTGCTGTGCACAAGTGTGCAAGGTGCTGCAGGCTGTGTTTTCCAAGAGTTCCCTGTTTGAGAGCCCTAAGGTCTTGCTCCCGCAATTTCTTATACCCAAACCAAAGCAAGTCATGTCAGTGATTTACATTTCTAAGAGCGCAGATATCAACAGCCCTTGCAAGCTGGGACAGTTAATTTCATTAAAGGTTGCAGAATAAAGGATAATCATCTCAGTTGCAGCTTGGCAACAGCTTGGAACAAATTTTTGGATGTGAGTGTAAGAAAATATTGGTTTAAATGCTTTCCCGGCAGCTTTGAATGACAATGAGATGGAGGGAGACTCTGAAACAGACACATAACTTGAACTGCAAGCAGCAACTGATAAGGAAACTGGGGCAGAGGGAATGACTCAGTTGGCTGTGGTGCAGTCGCAAATCCACATGGGGCTCTGGAAATGTTCAGCCGTGCCAGTGATAACGCAGCAACCGCAGAGATGATTATGACAGCCAGAGAAATTCGGAGAGCAGTAATGAAAAATAACCAATGTAATAAACCACTGGGAACTTCAGAGTCAAAGGGCGCAAAGGACAACGTCTTGAAAATAAAAGGAAAAAAAGGGAATGAGAGGATCTTTGATCTAAAGGCGTCTTCCTGCAGGTTTTATCTCTCCAGACACAAAAATATGAGGCTTATGTCTATTCCCTTAAGAACTGAACAGCACGTCAAAGAGGAAAGAGGGAGAGAAAGCCTTCCAAGATAACATTTAATCATCATAAAAATGCATGCATGAAAGTGACAAAGAGAAAAAAAAATGCATATATCTTAAAAATCAGTATGTAACAGAAATCTAATCAAAGAGTAGGAAAAAAGTG
The DNA here is from genome assembly GCA_013396735.1 of Grallaria varia. NCBI lineage: Eukaryota > Metazoa > Chordata > Aves > Passeriformes > Formicariidae > Grallaria > Grallaria varia. Next base: position 365,213 of record VWZG01002990.1, on the reverse strand, counting down.
CAGTAATGCGCGCAGTTACTTGGACAGAGTAAGACAGATAAATATACACTGCCAGCTGATCTCCTTTTGTAAGATGACTATTTCATATTTCTTTTTTCAACCAAATGGTACCTAATCCTGACAGATGACATATTAATTCTTACTTGTCCTGTTTTAGGGCTTCTTGCAAGTATTTTCCATTCTCTTCTCTTTTTGATTTTTTTTTCCCAATGTATTTGCTGTATACATTAACAGGTCTTTAGGGACCCATTATAGAAAGCAGTGTTGAGAATAACTCCTCCCCCATATCTCATTTCATGCTTCTAGTGGCAACCACATATTGTCCCCTATGGGGAGAGAGTGACTCTTAAATTGTGTTTAAGACCTTATTCAGAAAATCAGAAACCCTAACTCAGTTCCACTGCATCTCTATCAGAGGCAGAAAAGATAAAGGCTGAAACCTTACCTGTCCCCGAGCTTATTTGGCACCACCACTCAAGCCAATGCGCATTAAGTGTCAGGAACTAATACAGGAGCACAAGAAATGGAAGAGTGTTGTGGATCAGCCTCCAGCAGTAACACTTCTCCTCTTGGGATCAGCTTAGGGGGTTGTATCTTCACTAGCTATGCCTGTGTCCTGATGCAGTCTGCTCTGCCATTATGGAAACTCAGGCTTGGCTTTGCCTGCTCTGCCTCAGGTTTTTGGCAGCCACACCCATGTGTGAGTTTCTCACCGCTCTGCTTAAACCGGCAGAGGCTTGAAGGTGTGGCTGGAGAGTGTGAGTTGGGAGTTCCCCAGTGAGGCACATCCCGGTCTGTCAACCCTGGAGCCCCCTTGGTGATGCCCAACCAAAGCCCTCTCTTAGGTGGTGTGTCCCCCACACATCACTCTTGCTACTGACCTCTTTGACTTTTTTGGTGATGCCCAACCAAAGCCCTTTCTTAGGTGCTGTGTCCCCCACACATCACACTTGCTACTGAGCTCTATGACCTCTTTGGTGATGCCCAACCAAAGCCCTCTCTTAGGTGCTGTGTCCCCCACACATCGCACTTGCTACTGACCTCATTGTGGGAATACGATGATTGATGTTCAGCTCTGGGGACCCACACGTGGGGTAAAATTCCCCAAGAAACTTAGATTGGATCAAGCTGAGCGAGATGAGCAAGCTCCTCGGTGTGTCCTGGCGTCCTGAGAGAAATTGCAGAGAGCTGCAAGACTTTCCTCCAGAGGAGCATTTTACTCAAACCCTGCAGAAGGTGTGACTGACGTGCATCCCTCTGTGTGTGTGTGCTGAATGGAGGGAGCTGTGGACCCTCCCATTGCCTCGGTAGGAAGCGTGTGGGCCAGCGCACATCATGGATATGTGCACATGTGTTTGTTTATGTATTTATTATCTTGCAAACACTCCACTGGCCCTACGACTTCTGCCTGGCAGGGCACGAATGGTCATCGCAGGAGCACCGAGGGCTTCCCATCTCCAAGAGGGGGTGTTCCCACCACACCTCTGGCTCTGCACAGTCCTCGCTTCCTCTTCAAAAGCCATGCTTGGAGACCCAGAGAGAGAGAGGGAGAAAACATTGATTGCCTTCTCAGTGCTATTTAAGTGAGTAACGCTGCAGGTGAAGTACTTTGTGGGGCTTCCAGGGGCATTTCTGCAGAGTTCATTCCTGCTCCCACCTCGCTCTCATGGTCCCCAAAGGCAAGTGTCAGGGTCCTGGGGCACTCCTGGGCCATATCAGCCCTGAGCAGCCCCACCAGGACCCCCACCCAGCCACCCTGAGTCCTGTTGCAGCACAGCCCCACCTGAACTCTGCCTCCTGGCTGGACCTGCTGCAAGCCCAAGTCGAAAACACATGAAAAAAACAATAGAGCTGGGGAGACAGAGATGCTCACAAGCTCTGGGGTGACTCTGCCAGACCTTTCTGGGCAAGGGACATCCCAAGCATCACCTCTCTGCCCTGGTGCTTTGCAGAGGGCAGAGCTCTGGTCTCCCATTGCTCCTGTTGCCATGCTCTTTATTTCTAGGCAGGCAACACCTCCTGAGTCACCCTCGTCCCAGGTCTGCTTCCCTGACTTGTGTTGCACACAACCTAATGGAAGCGTTTATGATCAAATCCCTTCCTTTTGGACAGATCGAATGTGTTTTTTACCTCACACGAAGATAATTCATGCACTTACCAAGATTAAAAGGCAACATCATGGGCTCCTTCACTGCTGCATCAAGACAGCTTTAGGTCTTACTGTCTTAGGGACTTAGAAGAAATATAAAATCTGCTTGGCAAAAGGCAGGCCTTGCTATCTGGTTTGAGTGGGAAGGAGAAAAATTTCACACTGTGGGGGGAGGGTGATAGAGGTGCCACCTTCCCAGCTGGCCTCTAAATCTAAGCATGCAAATCCCCCATTTGTCTGGCCAGACCGCATATTTTAAAAGCTTTGGGGGTTTTCTTTAATTGACTTAAGAGCTTGGCTAATACATAAGGTACAGTGCAAACCAGCCCTGTGTTATACACGATTCTGGGTTATCTCACCACTCTTTCCACAGCCTGAAATGAAAGAAAATAACACAGCTGATTACAGGCTTCAGCTCCATGCTTTGCAGGTTTACATGCCTGGGAGCAGCTTGGGATCTAGCTATATTCACTTTATAAGTGCTGTTGTTTAGATTTGTGTTTTGCAACAGATATAAAGCAGAAACCATTGTGAAGACCTCTCTGCCAGGAAGATTTTTTTCCTTGCCTATTATTAGCACTCTACTTTTGCAGCAAGCGCTCATGAGGCAATATGCAGAGTTTTAAAGGACTTCAAAGTGTCATTGGGAACCAAGTGATATGTGTGTTAAAAAGGGTTTAATGGAGCTGCAGTCGCTGTAGCACCGTGTCTTTTTATAGCAAGTTTTTACAGCATTAAGAAAAACATCCTGCGGATTTCAGTAGGATTGGCATATGGATGAGGTACTTTGCACTATGATTTTTGTTTATCTGCTATTAAAAGAAAAAAAAAAAGAAAACCATCATTGCTAGTTATAGGAAGAATGATAAACAGGAAGAGTTCTGCAAAACTCAGGCAACAGCTATTACCCTTATTTTGGGTTTAATTTTTTTTCTTTTTTTTTCAAAGAAAAGCATATATTTGAAAGCCAATAGCTTGGCTTAGAGAATGGAGATGTGGAGTGATTTGTATTCACACTGAAGTTGGTTTTTTTTTCCCCAGAGCAACTGGATTCCATTATTATTAGCACAAGGCAAATCCTGCTTGTCAAAGTTGAGGCAAACTTTCTGGGACTGTCTTTAAGGAGTCATAAGTCAGGCTCCCAAGCAAAGAAGTGGTTTGCAAAAACGTCATTAAATACTAAAGCAGATCTGATCCCTATGTGATCATGCTGATCTGCAGGAATTGGCAGGAATTTTAATAGATCCTCTAGTTCTCCTTTTACAACACCATTTATAGGTGTCCTTTAGTTATTCCTGGGGAGCATGCAGGGATACCTCATTGTCCTTTGGCAAGCCATGTCAACAGCCTGCCCATTTCAGAAAGAGCTGGGTGAGGAGTGGAAAGGAAAGATGAGTGCCCATGGCCCACTGGGAGGGTAAGAGGCTTGTCCAGGGTTACACAAAAAGACATGCAGTGTCTGGGATGTAGATGTTTGGGCTTGTTCCACCTCTGAAGCAACGTCATTCAAACATGTTTTACTCTCTGCCTTTGCTTCAGGCTAGGGAACAACTGGTTTTTGCCTTATCCGAGGGATTGAAAAAAGAAGGAGTCAGGGAACCCTTTAGTTGTTGTGGCTGCCAAAGTAGGAGCTGCTCAGGATTTCTCAAGCCTCGCAGGCAGCTGGGGGCTGCAAGTGAATGTGCTCACAGCTGCGGGGAGCAGGGGTCACCTCCCAGTGCTGCCCTTACACTGGCAGCTGTTTCCCATCCCCATGGCTCCCTCCCAGCAGGACTAAAGCCCTGGCAAAACCCCATCCCTCCTGCCCCTGCTGCTCTGGCTGAGCAGCTTCTCGTTTTTCACAGCCAGTGAACGGAAACCCTGGTCAAAGCTCTTACAGAGGCAGCCAGAGAGGTTTTTATTTTTTTTTTTTTTTGCTGCCTGCGGAGGAGGGCAGAGGAGCGTCAGAGCAGGGGGGAAGGGTTTCTGGAGTTGGTTTCTTTTTTCTTCTTTTTTTTTTTCTTTTTTTTTGCAACCCTAGTTGTTCAGGGGAGTGTCTTGCGTTATTAATGCTGAGTGGCTCCGGCAGCTACTGCAGTTCAAGGTCGTTTCTCATCCGCTGCTGCCGCAGGAGACGCAGGAGCGCTGAGCCAGAGCTGTTCATCCAACCCTCTTGGTCCATCCAGGCCAGCAGGTTGGGAAGAGCCACCCGTGGGGCAGTGGGGTCGCGTGGGGGTGCGGAGAGCAGCCACGGGGTCACCTCCCGGTCCGGTCACTGGGTGCCCGGGTGTGGGGGACCTGCTGGGTTTGGTGGGTGGCAGGGGGGTGTGCGAAGAGCAGGGGTTGGGAGAGCACCTCAACGTGTGAGTTCGGGATCCCCCATGCGCCCTGTCTGTGTCCCCAGCTGGGAATCTGTCCCTGCAGTACTTACAGCTGGGCAGGCACACAAGTCTCCTTTAGCCTCAAGCTGCAGGAATGGAGGATGCTCCCTGAGCAAGTCCACGTGCACCCTTCCTGCCTGATTTCTTCCTTTTTTCCTTCCTTAGGATGAAGGGCCCTAGGCAAACAGTCCTTAATTTATTCTGCATCCTCTGGCTCTTGCTTCTGCCGAAAGCTGCCTCTCCCTCCCCTCTACCCCATGAAAACGACCCACCACCCCCTTCGCTCCCCACGGGGCTGTACAAAGGACAGACCTGCGTTGGTATGTACCCAGGTTTCGTTTGCCTGTTGGACTTGCTCATTTGTTACTCCACCGGCGAGCTGAGAATTGCTATGCACACCATAAATCGCTCCTTTATCTATTTCAACAGCTGTACTGCAAAATACTTGTAGTGTTTGATGAAACAGTCCCTGAAGATTTTGCAAGGCCATCATGGGGTCTTGAGTTATTTTATGATTTTGTTTGTGAGTGGCTGCTTCCCAAAGTTCATGTTTTTGCTCTGTGGGAAATGGCATCTGAAAAGCTGGCTTTAATGTCTGTGGGTCTGGGGCACAGGAACAGGATGTTATGAGGTCCTTGTGTTTGTTAGGGTCCGTGATGCATTTTGCATAACTGCGGGAAGGCACAGCTCCCTTCAGGCTTGTCCAGGGTCTCCTCATTGACTTCATCACCTGGGAGACTATTCTTCAGAGGGGTTGGTCAGTACACGGGCCAGAGAGCTTTGTGGTTGTCTCTGAATTGCCAAGTTGCAAAGGCTGTTTCCTCACGTTTCCTTTCCTTCCTGTGAGTGCACACGTCTCCGTGACCTGTGCCAAGTGGGCAATCCCCTTCTCGTGTGACTGTGGTGACAGCTGATCTCCACAATGCCTATAGCTGGGGGTATCCTCAGCTGGCTAAGGGATTCCCAAAGCAAGGCTGGTGCCACCACGGTCAGTTTAAACTGTGGATGTCTCTGCACCAGAGATGACTTTGGCATGAGACTCTGTACACCTACAGAAATGTGGGAGCGTATGTTTTATATGTGTGCTTTATTTTGTCTTCATTTGGACTTGTTGATCCTAGAGGTCTTTTCCAGCCTAGATAATTCTATGATTCTTTTAGTTTCCCAGATCACTGTTGTGCTGTAAACAAAAACCTTGTCACTGCTCTCCATCCTTCAGAAGGAAATCATTCTTCTCGCTGCGACTCGAGGAATACAGTTAGAAATTATAGTCCTAAGCTTGATAAGAAAAGATTTTTGCCTCACTTCTGAGCCATCCACGGTGCCCCTGAAAGTTTTGGTGCCAGTGCAGCGGGATGAGCCAAAAGCAGGGCGAAGTCAGAGTGGTGAGCCTTGTGCAGCCCGTGACAGGGGGAGAACAAGTGGTGGAAATCAAAAATTGCTGTCAGTGACTGGCCTTGTTTGGACTGCCAGCTGTGCAAGTGGTGACCAAGCAGCTGTCAGAGCGAGGGGGAAGGGGTGTTGTTTAATGGTGGGATCTTCAGGCAGCTGTGGTTTTGATGGCCAGGAAAGGCAGTGATCATGCTTGTCTGTGGGTTTTTCACACCAGCGTTTATAAGATGTTAGGTGTGAGCATTGTGTGCTCTTTCCATCCTGTTGACCCAGCTAAATTATGAAGTCCTAAAGTGACTGCACATGGCATTGAAGCTGCCTTATGCAAGGTAATTTGTCCCTTTTTTCCCCCCTAAATGGGTGAGAGCTCTGTCAGCCCCATTGCTGGGGCCACTGAACATCTGCCCAGCAACTTTTTTCAGTGAGGAGACATGAAACATCAGTTTCTCTCTCTGAGGTGTCTCTTCGGCTGAAAAAATCCTTGTGACCTCAACTCTGGACCAAAACAGATGGTGCCCACCTCTGTAAAATGCAAGATTAAAGTGTGGCGAGTGTTAAAGGTGCATGGGCCAGGTCTGGCAGGGAGCCCAGGTGCTAGCCCAGGTGGCCACCACTGGGCTTTCACTCATTAGCTGCTCTCTCAACTAACTCTTGAAAACGCTGACAAGTCTTAAAAACACTGACTGTGTCCCTTTGTTATCACAAGCAGGAAAGGGGAAGCATGAAAGAACTGGTGGTTGCGCTTGCCATGACTTGGAGCAGTGGTAACATCAGGTCTTGCATCTGATTTGATGACCAGCCCTCTTAGGAGCAGAAATTAAACCAAAATCAGCTTGTGATTTCCTTCCAACAGCTCGACCCCAGACCCTGGTAGCTTAGTTTGCCATTTGGGAAGGTAGTGGAGGAGAACCATAAGAACTTCCTCTGCATCTTCTTGGCCTTATAGACCAAGGCAGAATTTTTTCATAGAATCAGAGAGAATCAGAGAATGGTTTGGTTTGGAAGGGACCTTGAAGATCCTATAGTTCCATCTCCCCTGGCATACTCAAGGAACCTTCCATTAGTCCAGGTTGCTCAAAGCCACATCCAGCCTGGCCCTAAACAGTGCCAGGGATGGGGCATCCTGTTTCAGTGCCTTCTCACCATCTTCACCCTTTCTTCAAAATATCTAATCTAATTTTTAGTGTGAGAAATGTCTGCTGCCAAGTGTATAGGAGATTTTATTGAAGAAATGGGGTTTTTCATGCAAGTTAAATGTGTCTAATCTTTCAAAGTTACCTGTCTCTTTTTTCAGAGGGAAATGAGGTGATTGCACATTTCTGATCACTCCTGGGTATGACCTGCATGATCAGGATTGCTATGTTAGTAGCCAAAGCCTGTCAGGAACTGGATGCTCTTCCAGTAATGAAACCAAGAAAATATTTCCCCTTAATCCTTTCTCCTGAAACTATCACTCTTCTTGAAGAAATGCGTAGAACTGCTACGACAGGAGAGCAAAGTACAGCTCTGGTACCTCTGTTAAATGTGGTACAACTTGGTTGCTTCCTCCTTCTGTTCTTGCTAGCGGCGTTCCCTGGGTAGGCACCACCGTCTGCCCCAGTATATTCTGGTCATACTGGCAAAGCAGTTGGATGCTTCAAGGGGCTTCCCTGCCCTTAGCAGATCCCGGGAAATGTATTTTGTGTAGGCATCCGTATGCTGATATGGAATAGGGCTGGAGGAGAGGAGGGTATGCCCCCAGTGAGGTGCCACAGCAGGCTGAACTACTCAGGCAACTCATAGTGAGACATTGGTCAAAACACGTCTGCTTTCAGGTTGTTATTTGTCTAAAAAAGGTGACTCTTTTACAGCAAACTTGTATTACAAACCATTTAGACAGAAGTTTTAACCGACCTCAGTAACTGTAGGAAAAGTCACATAATGTTTTCTGCATTTTCTTGAAAAATGAGGCTGCCTCATTCAGGGAAAGTCTTTTCATAGTTGACTTGGTGTGCAAATAAAGCAACTGAAGTGAAGTGTTCCCACCTGAAACAGGGTTTATTACTGCTGCCTTTTAGAGTGATGGCAGAGGGGAGAAGCACCCAGGAATAATCCTCCCATCCACAGAATCAAATGTGATATACCTAAGCAGTTCCTAACCATCTAAGATAGCTGGTCTATAGCGGTTTCTAACCACAACCAGATAAATGGTCTTTCTTTGGCCTTGTCATGAGAAAAACTTTCCCAACATCTGACAGTCTGGTTTCTCCGTCAGTGTATCCTGTCTCCTCAAGCTGGAAAAATGCCACCCTTTTTACCCTCTGTGAAATCAGCTCAGGCCCTTCCCCCTGGCCTTTTGCATGCTTTGCATGTGATATGTTCTTCTCTTTTTTTCCTTATGATAGATAAAAGGGCTTTTGTAAGTTGTCCTACACACAGTCATAGAATCACAGAATATGCTGAAGTTGGAAGGGGTTGCAAAATCCCACAAAGCTGGTTTTCTTCCTGTAAAGGCAGAGAGGTTTTGCTCCACGCACTGTTTTGGGAGCTGGCCGATGGGTCTGGCTTTCCTTTCTGGGTTTGTTACTGATGGGCAGTAACAGCTTAAGGGGTTTGTTCAGGATGAGACCTAAAAATTCTTTTGCTGAGTGCAGCCTGACAGTTTCAGTGTGGCACCCTGAGAAAGATATTCTGTGTATTTTTCTCTCAAAAATTAAGCATGAATGAGCCCTTCAGATACTCAGGTCTTTCCCATCTGTTAAACGAGGCAAATACTGCCCGTTTCATGGGGCAAGCAAAGTTTTATTTAATGTTAAGGTACCCAAAGATAGGACAGTAACACCGGTAATGGCTGATGCCGGTGTTAATATTTGTCAGACCCAAGATCATATTCTTTATTTTTCTACATTTTTTGAAAATGTGTCTATTAATTTTTAAGGGGTTTATTCCATACTGCCTGCCACCCTGAGTTGCTACAGGACCCTTTAGGGGTATTTGCAAATTGTTACGTTCTCTAGCAAAGTTGACTTCATCCAGAGGTATCTGAAGCAACCTCAGGAAAGGCAGAAGCTGCCCTGGAAGAAGCAGAAAGTGAAGGGGACAGTGAAAGGGAACTGCTGTATTCACCTCTCTGCAACATAGCGAAGAAGAAATTTGGGGAATGGTCGATTAGTCAGTTAAACATAAATTCCTAGAAAAGTCATGAAATAGTTAATAAAACATTTTAAAAGCACCTTTCAAAAATAGTGTAAGATCAATCCAAATTTCTTTGCCAATGAGATAATGGCATGTAGACACAGAGGAAGTAGTAGATATTGTAGCTGGACTTAGGACAGGTTTTGGCACTACCTCAACACTAATTTTACAGCTGAGAGGGATGTAATATTGATCAAGCCTCTACAGGGCAGCACAAAACTGGTTGGTAGCCTTGTTCAGAGAGTAATTACAAAGTGGCTCACTCCCTAAACAAAAGGATGTACAAAATGATGTCTTCCTTGGACTTCTCTTTTGAACATATTATCATTCCATATTTTCATTAGCCAGGATAATGAAATTTGTGCTATTAAATTAGCAGCTCATGTAGAGCTGAAATTGTTTGCAAGTACAGTGAAGGGCAAAATTAAATTCAAAACAACCTTGACAACTTGGAGTACTTGCACCTATAAAGGTAATTTCAATACGTGAACGTTGAAGGCACTTCAGCAGAAATAGTCCATGGCACATGTAGCAGATGGGGCATGACTGGCTGGGTAGCATCCCTAGGGAAGATCAGCTGGGCTTGTGGTGGCACAACGATGGCACGCTGTCACCAAGCACACACACACGGCGCGCACCAAGACGCGTGAACAGAAGTCAGCGTGCAAGACAGGTGAAATAACCCATTACCTTTCTCAGCATTGACAAGGCCCCAGAGGAATTTCTGCCTTTCCTTTTTGGGCTGTGCATCAAGAACGATGCACAGTGACAGGAGGTTTCAGAGGAAAACAAGCATAGGCTGTAAAAAATGAGTGAATAAATTAGAGTTAATTAGTCTAGAGAAGAAAAACTTGAGAACAGACATATCTGTCCTTGAAAACATTAAAAGGGTGATCCATTCTCGAGGTTCTTAACAACTAGGGTGAGAAGTAACAGAAATGAGTGTTAGTGGGGACATTCAGGTTAGGAAGAAGATTTTCTAAGGGCAGTGGTAAGTGAGCACAGTCATTAGTTACTGAGAAATCCGTAGAAGACCTCATTAGAGATCTTTACCGACTGTGTCCTGCCCCTTTGCAATGGCCCAGATGGCATTGATCAACTGCTAGAGCAGAGGTTCTGTAAGAGGACTCCTTCCAGGCCGGCGTTTTGGGGGTTTGGTGCATTGACTGCAGGAACCATTTGCAAATAGCAGCATTTATGTATTTTCCCCCCAGCAGCCGGCTGCCCTGCTCTGGTGGCGATTAACTTTGGTTGCCCTTTTAGGAACGAGACCATTAGTCAGGGAGAGCTCAATACAGCCAGACAGCAATGCTTTCCATCTTCTTTGCTAGCAGGCAGAGATCCTGTGGGTCAGCAGCTGGGGAAGCAAATTTCCCCATCTATTTTTTTGCTCGATATAATGCCGTTCTCAGCAACCTTTGCAGGTCACCACTTCCATTCACCCAGGAGCACGTAATTCCTAGCGTATGGAGATGAATGGTTTTGAAATATATTTTCAACTCTGATTGCATTAAAGAATGGATGTTTCTGAGCTCCTGGCAGTGTAAAACGCTGACCTCCACCTGTGTTGATTTGCGTGGTGGTCACTGTCCTCACCAGTTTGCCTCTGTCTAGCTGTACATGAGTGCAGGGATGAAATGTGCCCCGCAGAGCAGCAGCAGGACCGGTGGCATTTGGAGTTCCTGATAACTGCACACAATGGAACATGCCAAATGGAGCTGGAGGCTTTTAACAACTGTGCTCAGACAAAGTGGCTGTGTGCATATTGTCTGGGGAGGCACCACGACAGAACGTATAATTTACAGCCCAACGAGTTCTGTCAAAAGGCCATGCCCAATATCGGTGTAGCACCACAATGTATTTTACTGTGGAAGGCTGGGAATCGACTTTGATTGCAGCTAAACCAGTGCCAAGCCACAGCACCCACATTGCTCACTCGCAAAATTTGGCCTGATGGTCAGCAATAAATACTAAATTTGACCATAACATTTTTGTCCTATGATTACACTTTGGATAGAAAACAACAGGCATGGGAGTAGTGAGTACAGTAGAGACATTAAAGCAACTATTCAGCAGCTGATGGTAAAAATTTCATTCCCAAAAATCACCCCAAGTCTTACTGAAAGTTTATGACTGTAAAATGTAAATATATCTACTGATCACAATAAAAAGCTATGCTCAGCATACCAACACATCTACCTCTATGCATGTGTAAATACAGTCATATCTGGGTGCATTTGTAGATATGGGTGGTCGTGTACATTTTACATTACTGTTGCTTGCCTTCAGTATAATTTTCTTTAATAATCTTATTTATTGATGGTTTATTTGGATGCTGGTTGCTATGTGTGTGCCCCTCACTCTTGTTCATATGTTATCTCTATACAGAACTTCTGCTTATCTTTAAGGCAATCGTTGTTACTGGGTTTAGGAACTGTACATGTGAAACAAGTTTCGTGCATTGGGAGTCCTAAAATGGTCAAACCTTTGTGACAAGGATGAATTTATCCACTTACATTACATTACATTAACTTGCCCTGCCAGCAATCAGGCTTCAGTAAATTTTCAATATCCTTTCCTGATTTGGAAAAGAAAAATGTGTTAATGGTACGCATACATACATGGGCTTTTTTCCCTATTAATTAATACAGAAAACATTTCTATTGGAAATGCCTGGAGTTATAGGTTTTTTTAAATAGGGCTCTTTAAAGTGTAATGTAGGAAACACTGGGGATACATTTGGCTGGCAGGTATGGCACTAGAGTCTTCCCGTAGATGGAAACTGAATTTCCTGTACTGTCATAGCTCTAAGAGTCCTTGTTGTATGTCTTACCAAAACAGTAAGGAATAACTAGAGCTCTGAAGTTCAGGGGCCTGAGGTGCCTCACTGCTATTGCATGAGCAACAGAAATGACAACTGATATTCCAGGGCCTGCTGATTTTTCTTACTGATTTTGTTAAATAGGTACTCAAAATACTACTATGTTGCTATTAATATTTTAAAAATTTCTTTAGCCAATATACTATATGTGATTTTAATGCCCAGTGACAAGTTTATTAGTAGTATACCATTAAGTATTTACAGGCTATTTTATAACACTTAGCAAATTAAGGGTGAAAGGGTCTTGTATATGCCAGCATATTTGAATGGATACCTATAATTATGTTCCATTACTTCAGTATCTCTATAAAATACATTAGCATTGTAAATGGAATAGGAAACAAAGTCTGAGTTAAAAGACTTCCTCACTCAGAGCCATTTCTAAACTACCTTTCAAAGAAACAAATCCTCAGGCTATACATGGGAAGATAACTGTCCTAACTTTGCATATACAGTTATGTCATTTGAGCTGAATATTTCCATGCTGGAATGAAATCTTGGGGTTATAAAGGGCTGTCCTTTGGAAGCACCAGTTCAGTGCTGGGAAACAGTGCAAAAAGGCAAATTAGAGATTGGGAGCTATTAGGGAAGGAATATATTATGAGTGAGACACTGGCACAGGTTGCCCGGAGAAGCTGTGGATGCCCCATCCCTGACAGTGTTCAAGACCAGGCTGGATGGGGCTTTGAACAACCTGGTCTAGTGGAAGGTGTCCCTCCTGCCTGTGGGATGGTGGTTGTAACTAGATGGTCTTTAAGGTCCCTTTCAATCCAAACCATTCTGTAAGTCTATGAAAAAGAAAACATTCTTGTAACTTTGCATAACCATCTGCCTGCATCTCACGTGGAGGTCCCCATCTCAGAGGAGAAAACCTGATTTCTTATTAGCTCCCCATGTGAATGCTCTTATTTTAAACAGGAATATCTTGTTCCAGGTTGAACTGGAAAGAGTTGTTCTTATGCCTAAACAACAGCATCTGCATGAGGAGTAGCAATATTGTCTTTTGCAGACAGGCTCTGGGGTCTCCTCACCTGTAGATTTTAAGAGATGCCTTGGAGTTTATAATCATCTATAAATGGGAGAAGCAAAGCCTGTGTTTTTTGAAAGCCTTCATCTTCTCTATAAAGCCAGGAAAGTGATAGATGGGTTCATTTATACAGAGGCTTGTTGCTGCAGACAGATTTTTGAGGCAGAGGTTTGCCATTTCACCAAGCAATGCTCCAGCTCCTGTTTCACCAGGAGCAAGCAGGGTGGCCACAGCCTGGCTGTCAGGGTTCGCACAGAGTTATTTGTGTCCAAAGCTGCTTTTTTGTACTTATTTCCTCCTTGTGCTCTGTGGCCACATTTAATTTACAGCTGAGGAACAGCGATACGGCTGGAGGGGTGAGAAAGAAGTCCAGCACCCAGAAACGTGAGCAAAGGATGGCAAAGGAGGATGTGTCAGGCACCAGAAATCCAATTTAATGGAGTTTTACTCAGACAAATAGACCTACAAATCTGAAACTCAGAGAGGCATCTTACACTACCCAAACATTTTTTGACATCCCTAGGTATAATTCTAATTACAGAGCCTTTCAAACTTGTGCGGCAGAAGTGGATTAAGTTAAATAGTCTGCTCAAACTGCCAGAGGCTTCACGGCTAAGAAATGAATTCCTCTAGCTTTGATTTTATTATTGGGGTATGATTTTTTTTTCCCCTGAGCTTATTGGAAATGTCATTTTATTATTACATACTACTTTCGAATACATGGAGAGAAGTACTTCCTGACATGTGAGTTTTCACCTCAGTGCTGCAGAGCAAAATGGTTTTGGACTTGTCTTATCTCTTCAGAAATTAATAGCAGATGGCACAAACTATGGCTAAAAGAGACAGGCACTTTATTAATACCAGAGTCCAGTTTCTAATGGCTGGTAGGTGCTGTAATGCCAATGAAGTTCTTCCAGGGAAAACATTCTTCAGCCTGTCAGGGTATTGAAACCTATTATTGAAGTGAGACAGCAGGGTCAATTTATTGAAACGTCTTTTTAGAGAAAATTGCATGCGACTATAAACAAATTTAGAGCTTTTTTTAATGACTATGCCTATTTACATTGGCTTATACATGCCCAGCTCGTGATAAGAAATAAATCACATCTAAATATGAAGTAAATTAAAAGCAAGCAATAGCTGTAATGACAGGCCAGATCTGGATGTGCTTTTCTACTGATGTCACAGTACTGAAAAGTTTATATTCTTGCACGTAGCATAAGTAATTAAAGCAGTGAGATTTTTACAGTCAAAGACATCTGATTTCCCCCTGCCCTTTTTAGCGAACTAATTATTTTCCATTTTTAGCCAGCAGAATTAAGACCCATTAAACTCTAGGATAACTGGTTAGCATTTCTTTTCCTGCCACTAAATCCAGAGGAAGATGATACATTTGATTAAAAAGAGAGCAGGATTGTAGTAGGAGCGAGGATAGTCTGAGTTAACTTGAATTTATAGACACTAACCTCTTGAAGTTTTACCTATAGCCCAGCACCTGAGACAGGTTCTCCTAGAGGATAAATCAGAATTACTTGGCGGGGGGGGGGCACAAAAAAAGAATGGGGAATCTGGGTGGGTTCGGCTCCCTGGACTGTAGTGACCCTCAGACATTCCTCTTCCTTCCTTACAGGATTCAACCTTTTTCCCTGAGTAATTTACAATTTCCAACCCAAAGGTGCTCCTGATAACATCACTCTAAATGACAGGCTTTGTGGCAGGATGATAAGAGGTGCCAGCAGACCACAAGGAGTCCAGGGAGGTGGACCAAGGGCAGCTGATAAAAACCCTGGTAGATGGGGAGAAGAGAGGGCAGCTCAGCCAATGGCCCATATTGGTGCCTTGTGTTCCTGGGGAGCACCTTTCCCACCAGAGAGCAGGAAGACTCCCCAAATTCAGCTCCAGGGACTTCAGCTGCAGTGCCTGAGGATGCCCCAACTAGACCTGCAGGCCCTTTTGAAAATCAGTCGAGACTTTCTGTGTCAGCTTGTTCCATGAAGCACAGTGGGCTTCTGCCTGGAATAAACGCATTTGAAGGCAGGAGCATTTGAATAGCCAGGGTGTGGTCTGTGGGTGCCCAAGGTGGGGAAGCTGTGAGAGCATGGACGAAAACATCCTCTCTGTGATAATGAAGAGGAGTTTACGAGAGCAAACATTCTGGAGTTCAGCTCTGTGGGTTTTTTCCCAAGTAGTCAGGCTATTATTATTGTTATTTATATTCATATAGCGTCTCGTAGCCCAAGGTACTGCACAAACTTAGCAGTGGCTCCGTTAATCCTTGTGTGGAGCAGATCTCCCTTTGGGCCTGGTTCAATAGACACAAAGGTGTCTCTCTGACTTAATCAACATGAAAAAAATTCATTTAATTGCCAGGAGGCTGCTCTTTGAGAAGTGTTACCCACATGATTGTGTTTGTGATTAATAATTCTGTTTCTATTTGGCAAACCTGCACCAAAAATAGCTGCTTTTTTTATTTTCCTCACTTCCTCTGTGGTGCTTTGACAAACATCTTCGGTGGAGACTGTCTTCCTGTATAACAGGGACAATGAGAACACCAAGGGTACTTTTATCCTCAGCCCAAGTCTTTTGGGTTTTGAGCTGTTTGTCCATCAGCCCCTTTTTCTGCAGACCCTGGATGCAGGTGCAGGAGCGCTGGGTTACCCAGCACAGGCAAAAGGAGAGACACTTCTCTCTGCTGCAGTAGGTGACACTGTCAGCTCCAACCTAAACCATCCTATGACCATTCTGCAGATTCCTCAAGCTCACGGCGCAAAAGAATGAGAGGTAAAAACCCAAAAGTTGAGCACTTTGGAGAAAATCAAAGGGCTAGCTCCTTTTTTGACTTCTAGCCAACAAGGTCGTTAGGTGAATGCCTGACCTTGGCGTGAGCAGAAAGGAAGGCACAGAAAGAATGTGTGGGTTTGTGGTTAAGTCACCATTGAGGTAATTTTCTAAGCCTCCATCCTCATAAATAAAACAGACATAGAAGTCAAGGGGAAGGGTAGTTTTTGTTGTCTGTAGGTTGCTCATGTGTGTTAGTAGTATAGGCTTATAAGGACAAAGTTATGTAATGCCTTTTCAACGTGTTCCAGTGTGTCTCCAAGGTGTGCAATGCCATCTCATTGCTAAAGGGTGGAGTCAGTCCAGCACGGGTCTGATTTCTGCCTCTGAAGCCAGTGCAGGGCATGGTTTGCACCCCAACAGCTGAAGGCTCATTCACTCCTCAGCTTCCCCCTTCTCCCCTGAGGCACTCTCAGCTGAGTGTCCTCATCCAAATGTCCTCTGGGGACTGATCCCTGGCACAAGCACCGGCTGGGCATGGGCCAGGACAATGGCTTTAAACTAAAAGAGGCTTCCTTCAGATTAGATATAAGGAAGGAGGGTTTTTTTACAATGAAGGTGATAAAACATTGGCACGGGTTGCCCAGAGAGGTCATGGATGCCCCACCCGTGGAAACATTCAAGGCCAGCTTGAATGGGACTCTGAGCCACCCAATCTGGTTGAAGATGTCGCCGCCCATTGCAACAGGGTTTGGACTAGATGAACTTTGAAGGTCCATTCCTACCCAAACCATTTTGTGATTCTGTGATAAAACTGTGCTAAGGCACCTACTGGTGGTTAAAACTGGTCCAGTTGGTCTGTTCTTAGAGCCCAAGCCCTGAGCCTGCTTTACCCTTCTTCTTGGATGTCCCCTTTACTTTTCAGTTAGGTCTTTACTATTGTACTCTTTTTTTTCTTTATGAGTTATTCTGTTTTTAATGAGCCATTCATTCCTTGGGCTAGCTAGCCTTTGGCTATTTGGAGGGGCAGAGGGTGGGGGTGGGTAGGAGGAAGGTAGAGAGGGAAGAAAGAATTTCCTTGATTGTATCTGTCTCCATTTAGTCTCCTGTTCTTTTAGTCTGACTGGACGTAATGTCTCTTAGCATGCTTTTTAAATCATTCTGCAGAAGATCTTGAGTGAGCATTATATTTAATAAGTATGGAGAAGTGGGCTTTTATCCCTGCGAAAGAGGTGACAAGTTCACTGTAATTTCCACTGGATTACTGTATTTGAGGTAGAAGAAGTAATAGAAGACTCAAAAATACTGGCCTTGAAGCGAGTTCCAATTGTACTACCTCCTCTTTTACTTTCTACTTGATCCATAGAAGCATCAAAGTTATTTATGTTGAAAAACAGCACTTTGATTTAATAGCATAGAGGTGCTCAGATGGAATTTAAAAGCTCAGTTTGAAGAGTCGAGCCAGTCTGAAAACCTGAACATTAATGTGCTTGGGCTTCGGGAAAAGGTGAGTCTGCAGCCACATCAAATTGCCGCAGCTCACCTCCATTTCTGGACTGTGTCAGAGCAAGTCTGAGAGCTGAGATTTCTTGCAGAGGAGACGAAACAGGCTTCAGCTACAGGGATTTCAAAGAGAAACCTTTCTCCAGGCTGATGGAAACTGGCATCCTATCTGCCTGGGATACCCTGCTCTTACACAGCCCGAGCCTAGGCAGGGACCCCACTCTGGCTGCCAGGTCTGACCACGGTGGGTAGACTTTGCATCACCAAAGTTCTCTTCCTGATAAAACCTTGAAGCCACTGCAGAGAAAGCACAATGCTGACCTTCAGCACGTTAAAACTGACCTGAAATGGACGGTCTTCATGTGGATTTTGAATGACTGTTGTGTGGGGATCACATTGAACCTACTTAATCCCCAAAACGTCAGGAAAAGTGCTGTGCATCTCAAGAAATGCTTCACTAGTGTGCAATTTTGTGAGTCTCAGCCAATAGCCAGTCCAAGAAGCAGCCAGGCTGCAGCCCTGTTCACACCAGATCAGTGATGGGAAACAAGCAGCTTCATAGGTCGTAGGAAGTGGCTTCTTTCCAACCACAGAAGCGGGGCAGGACAAACTCTGAAGACGCTTTGGCTTTAGCACGTGTGTAACTGGGCTCAGAAGCTCTGGGTGTGCTGAGCAGTGCTGAGCTTCAGAGGAGAGCCTGTGAAGAAATGATGCCACGGATGCTTTGACGTGGTCAGCACGTACATGCGTGGTGTGATGTCCCCTCTGTAGGCAGTGACAACTGCTTGTTTACTGGTTTTGGTAGCTCTCTGTGTGGCTTGTGTGGGGAGATATAAAAGTCATATCAAGTACAGATCTGTGCCTTTTTCTTTTTGTGAGGAATAACAAGAAAGCAGGTGGCCAAGCAGGCAGCTGAAACAGCAGCCATCCTCCTGACTCCGTGATTTTCATCCTTGACGGAATGGAGTCATTTTTACAGGAGCACCACACAGTGCTATTAAAGCCAGGTTGTTCTGTGTGCTCCTCTGGCATCAACATCCTCCCTGTCATAACTTACAGGGTTTGCATTAGGACAGAAATTCACAAACGTTTTTTCCCCTTGAACACTTATCTGCCATGGAGCATCTGAAGAAATGAAATGCCCAATGATGCCTGAAGTACTTCTGTGGCACAGGGTGCTTCATGACACTTCACAGATAACCTTTTTCACTGTTTGTTTGTTGGTTTGTTTGTTTGTTTGTTTGCAGGATGCGTGCTCATGGTGTCTGTAGTCGAACAGCTTGCACAATGGCACAACAGTACAGTCAAGGCAGCTGTGGAGAGACTGTGCAACTACATACCTGGTAAGTACCAACTAATGGGCCATATGTTATGCTGGTGTTGCTGTATTTCTCTCTTAATTAAAAACTCACCTGTGAAACCTGAAAAAAGTTTATCCACTTCTTGTGCAGCACATCAGATGTGTGTAGCTGGGAGACAGGAGGTTGCTATTTACAGGAAAGTCGCTGGTGTGGCTTCACCTGGTTTCAGAGCTGGGATTTTGTCCCGAAGTTACAGTGCATGGGGCTGTATTAAGCCCACACATATGAGCACCAGCACATCCAAACCCCTTCCCTTTCTTCTTCTCCCCTTTGTCTCTGTGTTAGCTGCTTAAGAATGGATTCACTGTATGCCCAGCTACTCTTGCTTGTTGATACAGGTCTTTATAGCAACTGGAGGCTGAAAATGTTTCCAGTGGATATAGGAAGCCACTATTGTAAAATTTTAAAAATTAGTTGAGGTTGACAGGAGTAAGATGTGAGAATTTGGTGTGCACTGAAAAGCTATTGAAATGTAATGGTTGATACAAATTTCAAAAGCAATAGCTATTCTATATGAATATATGTAAGACTCCCCTTTTTCTGCCCCTCGTCTTATCTGCCCAAAGGAGCTTCACTGTCCCCATGCACGCCCCTAAACAGGGAACAGTTTGAATGCCAGAATAGCTTTGTGCCTCACAGATTAATCCTATAACTATTTAAGTAACTAGATCTCACATTGATGATATCTTTTTAAGATTATGAATGTAAAATCATGGCTTAGAATTCTTCATCAAAAAGTCATTTTTAAAGGACTTCACGGATTGTATCTTTGAGAAACCAACCTACTCTGTAAACCCTGGTTTTACTGGAGATATGTGTAGAATATTAATTCCCTCCTTGGCAAGGGAGGATTTCCCGATGCAGAATGGGGCAGGGAGCTAATTGCTAGGATTCATTCATTGATAGAATGACGCTTCTCTGATTTCTATTCCATAAGTCATATCCTCAGTGTTTTAAATTACAGGCACATAACCATGAACTTACAATTAGAAGCACTGATCCTGCTATTAAAATACAATTTTCTTTTTTAAATTATGACATGCTAGCTCTGTGTTCACGATTCATTCAGTGGACCTTGTTCTGCTGACATGTCAAGATATTTCTTTTCAGCTGCCATTCTTCACACACATGAAATCCTATTATCCCTTTAGTTGAATCTGTATAATCCAGTTACCTTCTATGAGATGCATGGATACACCCAATAGAAAGTAACTGACCCTGAACTTGAAAGGAGTGAAAAATCCTATAGATTGTGTGGGAGCTACAGTGTAACCTGATTTATCCTCTCCTGGGAGGTGAACGCTGCAGCCCAGCAGGAATCAACAGCTTCCTTTCCGCTTGAAACAGTAGAAAAGCTTTGGATGCTCATGAAGAGGAAACCTAGTAAAGCAGGTCATGCATTTCACTTGTAGAAACAGTTTCATTATTTTGCACATGCCTACAATCGATTGCAAGAATAACAGCAACAAATTAATGAAGGCCCAGGGCCAAAAAGGGAGTAAGAACTCATGTGGGTTTTTTTAAGGACCTCCTACAATTCTGATAACAATCAAGTCGGGATTGGATCAAGCCTTCAGTAAAGTTATACGATGTTCAAGAACAGAAAACACTTAGAGAAAAAGAGAGAGATAATTTCAGTACCTGTCAATCCCACTCAATCCCATGAGCTGTGTCAAAAACAGAACCACATCCTCATTTATATGGAAATATTTGCAATTTGTGTGATTCAAGCGGCATGGACAATAAAGCTATGAAAATAAGCACAGTAATGCCAGGAGTGAAGAAGGTTCTTGAGCAGAGAGAAAGGCCAGGTCTGGGGAATGGGCAGAGTTTACAGTGTAAGAGATGCTAGCAAGACTGTATGTTTACCTGGATACTTACTGTCTGCTTGATGAAACAGAGGTGTCTGATATCTGAAATGTGCTTTGAGACCTTCTGCCTCCAGCACTGCCTCTGAGTCATGCTCTGCTTCTGTGTTGGCTGCTGCTGTGTAAACACCGCAGAGCTCAAGTGCAAATGGCAACACCATAATAGCATCTTTCTTGCAAATATTTATCCTCTGGGATTCAGCCAGAATTGGTGTTCCTAGGACTATGAAGCTATAGATGAAAACCTTCAGGATTGTTCTTAGGTAAGAACAATGCAGTTTAGGGGATCTGTTTAACCTGAAGCGGAGCAAAAGCAAGTGTACTTTATATTTTTTCTAACTTTTCCAGCATTTAGCTTAGTTTAAGCTCTTTGCTTGCCCCTGACCACTCACAGTTATTCATTACTTTCCCCTCCTCTCTCTTCCCCTCCTTTCTGACTTACACAGCTTCTTGTTCGTAGAGATTTCTCTCTGCAATACCTTCTCCTTGTGTGTTTTAGCAGAGCAGGAGATTTGTGAACACATGAATGCGGGCTGGCTCTGAGGGCAAGTCCTGTAAACACTGCCCGTGGCTTTGATCTGTTTTGTTGGAATCCAAGTCCTGATTGGCATCTCAACCTTCCAAGAGGACTCTATGTGCCCAACATCATTACTATTCTTTTCACCTCGAATCATTTGTTACACCATGGGGTAATTACGTGTCAAGCTTCCTGTATGCGTCAGGAAAGCAGTGCCTGGAAATCAGTGTGACCAGCAAAAACCCGTCATCAGCCCTCCAGAGCTGATGGGTAGCCAAATTCTCCTCTCCTCCCAGCCACCAGTACAGGTTGCAGCAGCCAGCTGGCTCCTCCAGGGCCAGAAACGTTGTGGGAACCAGCTGGTTTGGGAAAATCGTAAGGAGACCATCGCCTGTGATGTACCGGGGAGGTGTTGCGGTAGCCAACCCAGCCACCTTCACCTGGGGGATACTATGGGGAGCCAAGTGTTCCATTGGCCAGCCTCATCAGAGAGGGTTCTAATTAGCTACGGGACCAAACACAGGGTTATTGATAGTTGCCGTGTCTTTCCTTTCAGGTGAACAAGAATAAAATCTAATTCTAGCCAGGAGACCAATTCGTACTTGCAGATTGCTTCTAAAGAGCCAATGGAGAGGAGTTATGTGGCAAAGGAGGCAAAGAAATGAAGCTAATAACTTGATTGAAATAAAACACCTGTCATGGGATAAGAAAAATCAGCTATCATAGTTGCAGAAGCTGCCTGCAACAGCACATGAGTAGGAGGGTGTTGGGAAAATCCTCTCTTCATTCCCTGCTGTGCCTTTCTGGTGCCAGTGCTCCTTTCTCAGGTGCAGGTTGCCAGTCCGGGTGCCTGCAGTCCCAGCAGCAGAGCAGCTCAGGGGCATTGAGACCATCATCAGCAAATTTGCTGATGACACCAAGTTGGGAGGGAGTGTTGACCTGTTGGAGGGCAGGAGGGCTCTGCAGAGGGATCTGGATAGATTGGAGAGATGGGCTGATTCCAATGGGATGAAGTTCAA